>VZTN01012216.1:2818-24305 GCA_013400515.1 Erpornis zantholeuca
CTGAGTCCTGCCACTACTGCCAGGAGTGGTTCAACCCAGCCCAGATGTGAATGTGATTTCCTGGGAGGAAGGTGGCTTGTTCTGGTAATTCTCACAGTCAGGATATTAAAATGGAATTATTGCTCAAGAGGACTTGGAGGAGGTGGTATGTGCCACACAGATATTCTAGCACAGGAACAAGGACCTACTGGGGTCTAACATGGTGGGGTCTGCTCCAGACCTCCAGAAAAGGGGTGCATGATGCCTTTTTTTGAGCAACAAGCAGAACTGTCCCAATCACAGGGATTGGTGGCAACAGGGAGTTTTAGTAGGCACAGCAGCGCCTCAGGTTGGGGGCTGTTCAGCAAGGTTTCACTTGTTGCTGCAGTTTCCTGCGTACGAAGGCTGGCAGAAAGATCAAGAGGGAATTTTCCTTGGTTTTGACTGGAGGCAACAGGAAGAACTGACTGAGAAATGAAGATGGGAGACAGTTTAGGTGAGTAGGACCATGAAACAAAAGTTTCAAACTGGAAAAAATAGGCCATTTTGTAAATTATGTGTTCTTGTTACACAACGGAAAAACAGGCAGGAAGTGTGTAAGTGAAAGTGGTGAAATTATTGAAGGTGTGTATAAAAATACCATGAACAAGTAGAAATGGAAAGTCAGAAAACTCAAGATGGAATATGAGGTTAAATTAGGAACATGAAAAGAAATGAACATTTTCTCTTTATCATATAGGGAAGAGCAAGAATACTGAGAAAAGTACTGAATAGATTAAGTTCTTAGAGGATTGTGTAAAGTGACCTCTAAACTCTTAATGACTTTTTCTGACAACTAATGGAGGACCTTCTGAGGTTTTGAGACTGGGAAAAAGTAAATGTAATGATTCTTTCAGCAAAACAGGAAAAAGAAAGAACTGGAGAATTCTACAATAGACAATTTTTTAAGATTGGCTTCTAAGAAAATGCAGGAAAAACAAACCTGTTTATGTACATACCTGGAGGAGACAAATAACAGCCCGTGTGATTTTGAGAAGAGCAAATTCTGCCATACAGCATAGTTTCCTCAACAGCAGAGTCAGAAATCTGTGGACACAAGGAAAGTAATGGCTATCCCAACTCTTCACTGATGAGGAAATAACACAACAGGGGTTTTGTCTCTTATGGTGAGGGTTTAGATGAGATAGTTAGAATGTGACAGCAAATTTATTTGAAAGAGGAAGAGTTTGTTTCAGTAGCTAACTAATGAAATGTAGAATTTCTTGAGTAGGTTTCCCTGTGAAGGTTACAACAGAACATCTCAGTATTTCCACTGATAGGTGGAAATCTATTGAGCCAGCAAGTAAGCCATGGTCAGATGTCCGTAAATGTGTTTGAGCACCATCTTAATGCTAAATTGCAGACAGTGTTCAGAACTAGAGGACTAAAACTCCCCAAGGGTATGTGGAAAGTCCTGCTCATGTGGAGAACAGCCACCTGGTGAATTCATGGGGATGAGTCACCCTCTCGGCTTAACACTGGCTGCACCTGTGTCAAGACTTCCAGGCAGAAGGAGTGCACATCCATTAGGATGAACCTTCTCTTGCAAAACAGATCATGCCAATTTTTTCTGAACAGATGTCTCACCTAGAATACAGTGGGAGAACGTGACCTTTGAGGAAAGACTGAGGTTTCTCTTGTCTCTTTTTGAGTGATCTCTTTTCCAGCAAAACTGTCCCCATTTCAATAAAAGGCTACTGCTAAGAAAAAATGAACAGTCTGTTCTCCATAATCATATACCACAGTACATTTTAGACCTGTAGAGGAAAGGCTTCCAAAACAGTGGGAAGAGATTGTTCTCACCTAATCTTAGATACCCCTAGAAACAGAAATGTCATTCTTTTTCCCAGGGAACACTGCTAGTCAGAAGCGATGAACATGGAATGACATTAGCCAGCTGGAACCCATATAGACAACTTCTCAGAGTTGGAGGCAAACATATTTTTCTCTCCAGCCTTCCTGTCTGTGGCCCATCAGGCCAGTTACATGTAAGGAAACCATTGCTTGTACACCAGTAAAAACTTCATTTGCAGCTGTGTAAACCTCCCAGGTGGGAGTAGTTTTATTTATGATGAGCACAAGGAAAGCTGGAGGCAGCCTTCTGCCTTCCACTATCTCTGCTTTAGTAGCAATCTGGGTCCTTCCAGCACATGGTAAAATACAGGCCTTGTTTAATCCCACAGCGATAGGGAGGAAAAGGGTAAAATAAAACCAACAAAAAGTCTTTCCAGGAGACTAACACATTTTGGATTCTGATATCCCAAAACAATGAAGTTTCCTCCCACCAGGACTTTGAAGAAAGTCTGAAGTGAAGTTTAACTCTTCAGCATACTGTGGCAGTTTTTAGGATCCCTTGGATCCTCCTTATGCCAGGGCAGATTTGTGGAAAGAGAGAATGTCTCCTGGGAGCTCACAGCCACTTCTCAGAAATGTTTCAATGTCCAGGAATCATAACAATGGTCATATGTCCAGGAATGATAGAAGTGCATGTCACAGGACAGAGTTATACAGCTAGAGGATGTACTCAGGATGCCCTATGTCTGAACAGAAGGTCCTTTTGGATTGATAACATGTTACAAAAAAACATTTTGTGGATGCATTAAGGGCTATGAAAACTCTTGTATGTGCTTTTCAGTTGTGATTTGGGAGCTGAAAAATTGCAAATGGGTGAACTATTCATATTAAATCAAAATTGACACTCTTTTGGATCCAAACCTTCCAGATATTCATATTTTGTTTGGTATGAAAGGTTGTGTTCAGTTCAAGATAAATGTTTTTCTTTCAAAACATTTGTAAGAAAAACAATGTCCAACAGTGGTACTCCATGCTCCAAATATGAAAGATCCAAGCTCAGTTCCTGAGCTTCTGCACTCAGGGTTTGAAATTCAGCAAGAAAATTTCCTCTTAACAAGGGAGAAGAATGAAGGTCCTAATGTACAGATGTTTATAGCTGCAGAAGTGGAGAAACTGAGGCAATATTTCTTAAGGCAAGCCAGGGCTGTGTAATTGCTGTGTAATTTAAAGTATGTAGGAATGGCAGGTGGAAATCTAAATCACCCTTGCAAGTGGTGCCTGTGGGGCCAGAGAAACCCCTTTGGTGGGCTGATGTACTCAGAATTAAAAGCATGGTACAAAAAAGCAGAAGTGTTCCCTAGGCCTTCAGGAATACTCAAGTGGCACCATGACAGCCTTTGCTGGCACAACAGTGGTAACCGAGGTGGATACAGCCTAAGCTTGCAATAGGATAATGTTCTTTGAATGGACTTAGGCAGACAATGGAGGATTTTGGAGGAGGATGAGGCTGCTATTTTAGGAAACTTGCACTAGACCGTCACAGAGACATGATAACATCTGAACACGTGTGGTTGCACAAACTTGTTTCCAATAGCTTTAACCCCAAATTGCAGAATTGGCATAAGACCTCTGCTTTGTTGGGTGTTGGTTGATGCTATTTAAACACTGCTCCAATTGGAAACCTCAAATACTTAAGCTGCCCCGAAGGCTTGGCTGGTAGCTGGGAAAACAAGGTGGAGTTTCTGGGAATGAAATTCCTCTCCTCCCGACAACCCATATGGCAGTGTCTCCCTAGTTCTAGGGTGAAAACTACAGAAAGTTTGTTGCCTAAAATCATCTGGCTAATGTGGTGCAAAACACACTGCCCAAGAGAAGCAGTAATGTTAGGGCCATTAATGGGACTGTGTCCAAAGCAGTGGGTACAGACACTATGTGGACAGCAGAAAGAGGGATGGGAAGTGCTGGAGATGCTGCTAAGATGTTTTGTGTTTCTCCTTCATAAGAACATTGTTTTTCCCCCTACCCAAGCAACTAATTTGATGAGACATTATCCTTACAGAGTGCTGTATTGACAGCTATAATCAAACCTTTCTGACCCACTCATCTGTTGGCATAACGAGATTGCAGCTTATCTGATTTACCACGTAATATTCTCACACCACCTGCTTGTATACAAGAATAAGCTTTCCTGCCTGTGGCCATGGGACCCCAGCGAGGATCAGAGCCATATCCCTCACCTCTCATGGGCCAGGGTCTTCTTCTGTCCCCCAGAGTCTGGCCCCCTCTTTCAGGTGCACATGGATTGTCACTTACCACATGGAGGACTAGCATGCAAAACCTTATGGACCTTGCTCAGCATCCTCCCCCTCTCCTTCCCCTCTGTGGCTCTCCAGGGACGTTTAGGTGCCACCACAGGACAACCTTGCCACCTGGGATCTCACCTCATGCTCTGTGGGGCCCCAATCCTGGCCTGTGGTCCCAGCTAGAGCAGCCACCAGTGGGTGGGATACTGCCACAGCCTTCCTGTCCACACACATGGTCAAGCTTGACCAGGGGCAGAGTGCACCTGGGCTACCCTTCATCGGGAGCTCAGGGGCTGGAGAACCTCCTGCAGCCTCAGCAAGCACAAAGTCCTGCCCCTGGAGCTGGGAGGAGCCCAACAGAGGTGCAGGGTGGCAGCAGTGGGGACATGTGTCTACTGGGGCATGTACATGAGCACAGCCGAAGACATCTGACTGTCACACAGGAATACAGCAGCCTGAGTTACACACAGGAGCACAGCAGCAGTCTCTAGGTCTGCAGAAAATGCAGTAGAGCAGTAGCTGGTTGTGCTTGAGCTGTATTTCCTTGCTGCCAGGACAGCTGAAATCTGAGTTGTAGCCAGATCATTAAATGTTTGCAATAACATGTAAGTCCCTTGCACTTTTGTGTACAGGAGAAAGTGTGCTGCTGGCAGTCCAGTTGCAAAGGGTAAGCACACTGTCATAGTGCATTTTGGCCTGAATGTTGCCTCCACCTTGTCATGACAAAGGAACCTCAGTCCTCAACTTATTAATTCCTTTGGATAATTACCTTAAAATTAGCATATGACTTTTTGTGTTGCATTGGTGAATTGCAGGAATTAGTCAGAGATTTCCATCTGAATGGTTCTCATACAAAGGAGGTGGGTTTCTGAAAGCACACAGGTCAGTTTGAGGTTGGTCAAGTCTGATATTTTTGAGACATATTCATGAGGAAATGTATCTCTCTCATGCCAGAAGACTGTAAACGTACCTGAGCCTGTAAGTCACTACAGGCAGGATGTGTCTTCTTGACTTCCTCCTCCTTGTATATGTTGTAAATATGCTCAGATTCTCTTATTCTTAATTTCATGGAGAGATGGCTCTGATAAAAAATATTACAGTACAACAGCAGAAGCAATTTCTGCCCTAAGTCTGCATGAGTTTATTATGTTTCAACTGACAGATTGTATGCCAAGCTCTTAGCACAAATCACTGAACCTTGAATAAGAAGATTACTTCATTCATCAAATGTTCTGTGAAGTTGAAGGACTAAAAACATCATTAAACTCTTCTCAAACTAAGCCACATGCACAAAATACTTCCTTCTCAAATTTCTTCCCAAAATGTTCTGGGCATGGAACTAAGGAAAGCCCAATGGTAGGACACTACCAAGAAGGAATACTAATGACACAACATATGTGCTCTGATTTACCCAGAAATGGATTTGCTTTTGCAGTATCATGAAGAAACAAGGAAGAAAAAAGAAGAGGCTCTAAGGAAAGATTTGCAAGTGTTTGCAGAACAAGAGGACAGGATCACAGGGAAGAAATGAGGGATGCGATTTGTGAGAAACATGGCCACAAAATTGGGGGGGCAGTGGGGGGAGCAGCAGAGAGCAGGATTGTTTAGCAGAAAAGGAAGAGAGCAGAGAAAATGACTCTAACTTCAAGAGTAATGGAAGAGCAATTAATGAGGAATTAAAAAGGGCTACAGAGTCCTTAAAAAACTGTGGAACCAGAAGGGTGGGAACAAGCATAGGCACCATGGGTAAGAAGAATTCAAGTCCAGAAATCACAGGAAGAAGCTGGGAGTGTTTGTGTAGTCTCAGTGCACATGTCAGAACAGTACAAAGACGTTTGCAGCATTGGCAGACACAAGGCAAGTACTCATATTCCAGGGACCAGCAGCAGGGATGGTCATACAGGAGTTTCACTGCTCCTAACAAGAGTGGCCATAGCTCCCTGCCTGGCCTGCAGGCACAGAACTGCAGTGAGTCCTGCTGAGGTTTTGATGATGTTGGGGTACACTGTGGCCTGTCTCCTCTTCCTTCTCTTCTTCTGGGCAGAGGGAAGCTTAGTTCCTGAAGCAGAGGTGGCTGCAGTTGTGGTATTTTTAATGGGCCTCTCTCTTTGAGGCAACCCTGCAACTTTCAGTGTTTCCAGCTTGTTGTTCAGTCTGAAGCAGATGAAAGCTTGGTCTTCAGGCTGAGTGTTTTAGGTGTAAATTTACAGAGGTGGTAACACTGTGGGACTCTGAGATATGACTGGAACCTCTGGGCTTGTCTGTAAATAAATAATTTTTCTGTGTAAGTGATGAAAAAGCATCCCATGGTAAAAACAGTGAACTTTCCTATCTACAGAAGAATTACAATATCAAAAGTCTTGCAGCTTTCTAGATCAGCTGCTTAAAGCATAAAACAAACAAACAAAAAAAATCCTCCATGAAAAAAAATCATTTAATTATTTTTGAGAGCATAGAAAATTCCTCTCTTTTCCCAAGCTACACACTTCCACCCATTTCTCCTGCAGAAGAAGCAGAGATAGAAAGCTGAAATGCAGTTGAATGTGAAGGCCTCTGCTTATTCTGTAGCTCTGTGACTCACTAATCAGCCTTTTCTTCACAGCTGCCCTCCCTTTAGAGTGCAGAAAGCTGCTCTGACCTAAACCTTCCCTCCTTGCACCTTCTGCACATGGGAACTGTGTCCTCTAACACCTGCTAAGGCCAGGTGCCCAGCTAATGGCTTTTGACTGCATGCACATACAGATTTCCTTGGCTTTTGTAATTTGTGCTTCTGGTTTTAGCTTTTAAATCCATCATCAGGGCTTGCATGGACATCCTGGCTTATCCATAACTACTCAAGCTCTGTGCCAGCAGTATCACTTTTGTAAAGCACCTTGAGATGCATGCTACGTAAGGAGCTGTATATATCCCACTGGAGTAATCTGGTGTGCAATAATCTGGTGGCAGAATTTACTGTCTGAAACATGTCAACATATGGTCCCCCTGTTACATCATGCTTTGCAACCAGTTAGATCCTATAGTTTTATTCCTGCATTTTTTGTGTTAAGCTGTTTCTGTTTCATGAACAGAAAAGGAAAGCGAATACTACATGCATGGTTTATACCTTCAGAGGTATTCACATAACCTCTGTGCTTCCTGGTTTTTGGAAAGCACCCTGGGAATAATACCAGGGGTTAAATTAACTCCTGTCTGTTTCCTCATTGCAAAATGTGGGAGAGGCTACTGCTGCCTGAAGGAAACAATCTCCTTCCTCCCATCATCCCCCCAGGACAAGAATAGGATCAGGCCATGCAGATATGTCAGAGATCTTTTCAAGTGTAAAGATCTTAACTCCAGAGAACTGAGCTCCTTTCCTGTTTGCAGATGCCACCTTCCCTGTCCAAAAAAAAAAAAAATGGCAGACCCTCCAGTCTTTTTGTGCTGAAAGGGCTGGTCTTTGCCTTCCAGGACCTGGCACAAAAAAGGCAAATATTGTACCTTTAAACCAATGTTACAACTAAAACTAATAAACCTGTCAATGTCTGGAAATGGATAATATCACTAGTAGTAAATTAGATACGTCTAGAGATATGTCAACAGTATGCCTTATAGTAAGTACTAGAAAACAACAAAAAAAGCTCACCTTTTTATCTGATGGCCACAAAATGTCTCCTTTTCATGAGGTTGCATCAGCCCTAAATGGTGTTTTGGTAGACGTTAGTAATAGGCTGTTTGGGAAACTCATGTGTTGGAGAGGAAATCCAGCAGCTCACTGAAGGAGCTGCAACCACCATCCACACAGCTGTGCAGAGACCAGGAGGTGGCACAAAACCCGATGCATTTCTTTGGCCAGCAGATCATTGTGTGCTAAAATCCCCCTGAAGGAGAGATTTTGGCTCTGCATTCACCCTGTTCCACCAAGGCAGCAAGATGCCAAAGGGTTTGGAAGAGAGGCAGCAACTTAATTTTCTGGCAAGCTCTTGTCAATGGCTCTGAAAAGCCATTCCCTCCAGGCTGACTGCCCATCGTGGCAGAGAGGCTGAGGCTTCATGACTTCTCTTGCTTTGGGCAGCTCCCTTTTTCACTTGCAAACAGGGTGACATGTCTGCCTTTGAGATGTGCTGTGAGGGACATGGGAGGCCCTGCTCTGCCAATCGTCAGTAAATACACTGAGCAAGAATTACACTATCATTTTTCATTAGGGAAAGGTTTCTTTCAGTTTCTGTATTTTAAAACGGTGAGGTATTTGAATATTGCCTTGAAAGTCCTAAGGCAGTAATTTATGATGCCTTTTTAACATAATTATATACACACCCAAGAATATTACCCTTGAACCACAGAAGAACAAACTTCAAATTATTTCCTCTTCATCTGTATTGCACAACTCTCTTCCTTGGAAAAGATCAGCATTTCTGAGCAGAAGGCAGAGAAACTGAAAAACTCTATGTCCACAAGCCTTCACGTGATGTCCCATTTTGGGGAAGCCTTATTTCTCCTGCCTCCTGCCCTGAGGAAGGAGTGGAGCAGATTATCACTGCCCTCTCAGACCTCAGCAAACCTGGGACTGGATGTGTACTATTCAGCAATGCAGGCACAAGCGTGTGACATCCCCGAAAAACATCCCAGCATCCTCAGCAGCATGAATTAAATCTGAAGCTATAGGATGAAGTCCCCAAGACTCTCCATGCAATAACCACTGGAGCAGCTGTCAGGAGCGACTCAGAATGCACCTACATGTAGCTGTTCTGCAGTGCCCTGGAAAACAAGCCCACAACTTGATCGCCCACTGGACAGCAGGGAACTTAGTGCCTGGTGCAGGAGCATATTTAGAGCTCTCATCCTGTGCCATCGGCTGCTGACCTAGCAGCACACGTTACTAAATCTGAAATGGCAGTGCAATTGCAGCAATTCCCAGAGCAGTATACCCAATGCTTATTCCAATAACCAGGCAAAAAGAGGAGGACCTGCTAGGAGCATGAAATTCAAAACTGTTGCTACTGTATTTCACAGGATAGGGAAAAAGATAAGATTAACCACCTTATCTGCATGCCTGTTTTGCTGCAAGCCATTAAAACCACCAGTTACCCTTGTGCTGAGTTCAGTACACTGAATGGTCAGGCCACCTCTTCTACTAAAAACCAGCCAGTTTTGATGAGTAGGTCTGGAACAGGCTCTTGGGTACCTTCTTTGACAACCAAAGCCAATAGGGCATCTTTGCTTTTATAAAATCTGTTTCATGTCGCATCAAATTGAACAAGCCCAGTAATATGTTTCAGTGCGTTGATTCCTCCTTTTTTTTTTCCTATGCCCAGCACAAATGACCATAATACTGAAAAAATGAAGGTAAATTTGCTTTTGTTTTCTTCTTGGTCCAAACAACAATTAATGCGGTGACAGATGTTATGCTCACCAACCAAAATCTTGTGCTGTGATTAGCTATTATTAGCATGTGGCTAATCCCCAAGGGATTAAGTGGTTCATCCAAGCATGGCTTCAAGTGTCACCTATGTCTCACATGGACATAAACTAATCTGTTTTGCTGGAAACAGAGGAAGTGATAAGTGTTTGGAAGCCTTCTAATTTACAGAAAACACTGGAGTTTGTTCCCTGTCGAGTCCCCATGTCAGGTTGGAAGAGCATACCTCATATTCGGTCAGTCCCTTTAAGATCTAATGGGCATCTAGCCCTTAAGTGCAGTTTAAGAAGTTACTTTTTGTGAGACTCTTTAAGTGGCCAAGCAGTCCCAGTTTCCATCAGCTCATTTCTGTGCGGACTTGCCCAGGCTGCCTCCGAAGACACACAGACAGCATGAACAGGTCTTGTTCAGTCAGTATGCTGCATGCAAAGTACCACTGCCTCCCTCTAAAGTGTTAATGGAAGATGCACAGATGCCAGATCAAAGTTTCCTCTGGCAGCAAGCAAGGACAGCATTTTCCAGACAACAGCCAGCCCTAAAAAAGCTGTCTGGAAAGCAACACAGTTCATGCCAGCTACAGGGCAAAGTTGTGTGCTTCTGTTCAGGAATTCCTGGGCAAGAGGGCAAGTGATCACTGTAGCAAGCCCAAAACATCCAGAAAGCTTTAGCCTCACTCTGGAAGTCCAGACTGTTGGATCTGAACCAAAAGCTTCAGGACTTCCTGGGCTCGCTCCATAGGAATTACAGGGTTGTCTCTAGTGTTTATCTCCAAGGCTCCCCAGCATTTAGCACCCAGCATGAGGAATAACTGCTAATACTGGCAACTCCTGCTTTAAAGCCTGAAGTCTTAGAGCTCCCAGGTGAGACTGGGAGAAAGAGTACAGGATCAGCCTTTGCATTTGGGGAAATTCTTCAGGTGCTTGAGAATGACAGGCATGGTGTGCTGCTGAAAGTACTCTTCTAGTGATTTCAGCCTTCTTGTCTTTTTGTGATGTATCCTCTTCTTACAAGGATCACCTTAATTTGATGATGCAGGTATCAGAAGAGCTAATTATGCACCTGTTCCACGTAAGTTGTCAAACTTGAATACGTGCCTATGCAGATGCATGTGTATAGTCCAAGTGTCTCTCTAATTAATGCTCTGTGCTTATTCTCCTAACATGTGTTAGAAGCAGAAAGACTTCAATGAGACAAAGCAGTGGTACAATCAAATCAGCAGATTTATTAGCTTTCTGGGCAGCTTTTTCTATTATGTAAAAGCTGTGTTTGTATCAGTATAGCAGTCAGACCCACCAGCGTGAGGATTACAGTTGGTTTTTACATAATGGATTATCCAAGATTAAGTGTTTTATTCAGGCACACAAGCAAAAAATAACCAATTAGTGACTTTGCAGACTCCTTATTTAAGGGAGCTGGAGGACAATTGACACAAAACGCTCCTGCTACCTGCAGCCCAAAGACTGAAGCAGAGTAGTCTCAAGGATCTCCAACATCTCTACTCAGCAGGTAGGTCTCTCTTCAGCAGAGGTGAATCAGACTGGCATCTCTTGCAGCAGGGGAGTGCAGCTTCCATGGCAGCAGCTAGGAATGGAGTAGCTGCATGGGTGTTTGGGCTCTGGGTTGGTAGCTCAACTTGGATGGTGCTGACAAGCATCAGGTAACTGTTCTATCTTGCCATCAGGACAGGTATTCAGGGTCAAATACTCTGCAAGAATGTATCATGAAGGTGCTCTCTTCCCAAACTCTGAGAAACAAATATACTGGGATGTGGATGAGCTGGGATACCAAAGGAGAAAAATAAAGCCATGGGCACCTAGTGGTTGCGCTGCAATGACAGACCAAGCCTCTAGAAAATGAGTACTATTTGTCATGTTTTTTGAATGAATGGCCAGAGGGCAGCCAATACTAAGATGTATTATGCCATTAGAGTAGACACCTAGGAAAGGCCTGTTTTGGTGATGAGAACTGGTGATAAAGAACACAGCTTTGCTACCTTGAAAGCAAAGTGGACATTCACTGTGAAATAATTAGAAACAACATCTTTACAATGTACAGTGCTTTACCAGAGCTCATCACAACATTTTTCTTCCTGCGAAAACAGAATTCAAAATATTTCAATTTTTTACCAATTTTTACCAACCTTATCCATAGTCCAGCTTGATTTATAATACAAAAAGACCATGAACTGCATTATTACTACAGGCGAGCAAAATACTCTTGCAAAGTAATTGCCACTGATGTTCAGAATTGGCTGAATTTAGGCACCACAATGACCCAATATCAATGGAAGAGTTGGTTGTCTACTTAGTATGGAAAGAAACTGTTTTTGAAATGATGGGCATGCATCTGTAACACTAGCTACCTCCATCTATTGCATGAAATAAACCCCCACGTCTGCTTCTGTCTTACAGAATGAAATACGCACAGTATGTTTTCCTGGCCTCGGTCTTCTACACTGTTGAATACAGCCTAGCTCAGACCTGTGCAGTGGAGTCCTTCGCTGTGAAAGACAATTTTGATCCAAAAAGGGTAATAATTATGGTTACTTCAATAGTACATGTGACGAAGCTTTACATTTAAACTGTTTTTCCAGGTTATGAGTTTTGTTCATCTAAATGGGTCCTTCACCAAGAAGTTAACTTCTTTCATATGCTGTCTTGCAGATGCTGTTGCTGTAGTTTGCTTTTCTCAGTACTGTTTAACCTCCTGAACATTATGGTAAAACTGGCCTTGAAAGCCAGGGATGTTACTCAGTTAGAGGTCATCATCTTCTGAGCAGCTCTGTGAAAGAAACCATTTAGATCCAGACCAGAGTGGAAGCTCAAGCACAAGCCCCAGGGTACTTGCATGCACTGGTCATTCTTGGGAGTCACAGAAATCTTACCTAGTCTGGCATCCTGAACACTGACTCTTGTTTAAACACATCATTTGTGCTTCTGAGGAGGAAATGAGGGGTAACTTGCTGCTGGAAAGGTCCAGACATGTGTCAGTACCGATTTTAACTAATGGTCAGCAAACACTACAATTCCAGGGGCAGCTGGGATGTGGTGGACACCTTCTCTATATGAGACTGGCTTTGCTGGAAACAAGCCATGTCCAGGGAGAGATTTGGGAATATCTCACTTTTAAAAAATCTGATTTTTCACTCTGACTCCTGTATTTGGGAATAATTTGCCAGTTTAAGCATATAATTTGCCTAACAGATTTCATTATCTTCACTGCAGAATCAAATTTAACACAGCCGGATCCTGCTCTTCTCATAATGTTAACTTTTAATTTCTTCTAATAATGTTAACTTTTAAGGGTCTTCCTCTCCGTCAGTCACCTGTTAAGATCTTGTTTTCATTTTACTCGATACTTCTTGTACATTTTCCAGGGCCCATTTTTTGCATGAACATATTCTTCCCCTTAATCTCGTTCCATTTGTTTCTGTTGTTACTCTCCCCAACACACCTTCTCCTTGCTTTGAGTACATAGCCATCACTTTCTGCCTTTCTCTGTAGACCCTTTTCCCCACCAGAGATCAACTGTGTTCCCTGGAAGCCACAAAGATTGTCTCCAGCCAGCTTGCTACAATCTTTGTGCCTGAAATTTGATATTGTTGAATTTGGTATGGTATTTCATGGAAGAGAAGGGGCTTGAACAGGAACAGGGAAGAACTAGTCTCTCCGAAGACATCTTAGGATGGGAAATGCTTTTGGTGTGGGGCACTGTGACAGAAATGACAATGAGTACACACATACAGAGCTTCTTGATCCACTCCTTCTGGCACAGAGGGTTCTTCAGGCAGCATTGCAGGACCTGTGTACCACATTCCCACCCAAACACAGACTGGCATTCATCAGGCAATGGAAATTAAGAAAGACACTTTGATCACAAAATGGTTTTTGTACTAATCTTGCCCTAGTGGTTAATCCAGATATTAATACACTTTCATGACAGTATGCAGGGAAATGGTATGCCCTGGCCAAGAAGGATCCAGAAGGACTTTTCCTTCAGGACAACATCTCTGCTGAATACACCGTGGAGGAAGATGGCACAATGACAGCATCCTCCAAAGGCCGAGTGAAGCTTTTTGGGTGAGCTCTTTTGACTTTCAACTCTAGCTGCTGCCATGAGGTACATGGTGAGGGGGACGTGTATGGTGATCTATCTATCCTGAACACACAACACAGCTGGGGTTTCTTCATCAAAAAGGGAAGTTTAGCCAAGGTTTTAGATTAGAAGCTAGAGGTTAGACACTTTTGAGTCCTGAATTTCTTCTCAGCCTGGCTCAGGTTTGGGTCTGTAACATAACTACTGCATAAAGTCAATTATTAAGTCAAATCTTGATTGATGGAGTGGTTAGATAAATTAATTGCAATCAAGTAAAGGAGCTAATGAAGGCTGTGGGGCTGCAAGGGCAGGACAAACCCCATTTCACTGAGAGGTTATGGGGGAAGGAGAGGAGCATTACTTTCACAGATGTCACAACACAGTGTTGGACACTGTGATCTGAAAACATGTGGTTAACTCTTAAATGTAATTGAAATGCCTGAATGGACAGATGGCAGGAAGCTTAGAGTTTTGCCTTGTGGTCATGATTACTATAAGGAATTACAGCATGTAAGGAGATTAAATAGCTTTCTGAATGCAATAAAGAAAATCTTTTGTGGCTTCCAATAGGCTATTGCTAGCAGGTGGCTATGAACCTTGCACATCTTAACAGCACAGCAGTCTAGGATAATTTGGGAATGGGCAAATGAAGCTTTGCAGGCATGCCACATAGCGCAAGAGAGAAGATTCTTGGAAGGACTCTTCACAACCCAAGTGGGGTCTCAAGGCTGCTGCAAATTTTATTTCTGTAAAGGCAGGATAAGGGGAAGTGCAGCCTGAGCAAGGAGGGAATGAAAATCCTTTCACTGTTTCACAAATCCAGGTAATGCTTGACAAACAGTGTTGAAATGTGGGTGGTATTCAAAGTAAACAGTTACCAAACAGAGAAGGGTATTGGGACAAATGGACTCCCACAGGCTGTCTTGAAGGCTATGTGGTGGCTTTTCACAAGCTTAGCAGAGGGGCTATAACTATTACTTGCTTGTAACAGACATCCCTGTGCTCATATTGCTGGGAAAGGTTAGAGAGGGGAGAGCTAACTCCTTTCCTCTGCCTGGGGCACAGCTACTGATCCCAAATGAGCCCAAATGCAGGTCCAGCTCACCCTGCAGACTGCTAGCAGGCAGCCAAGGAACCATGTTCATTATTGTGCTTGGTGGCTGTCTGCTTGGACAGAAATGGGTGCTGAAGGAGGGTCAGGGCATCATCCCAGCCACAGCATAGCTGGGGACCAGATAGCAGCAGCAATCACTAGCAGTGACTGGGGGGTGTCCCAGATTTGCATTACTTAATGACAAACAGTGACTTTCCATTAAGGAAGGCCATGCCCATGCCTGGGCAGTTGTCCCCAAGTCCTGCATGAGGGACACCCATTTGAAGCTCTCATGCTGCGAGGTTTTACCTTGAGTCTTATGGATCTCATTGCAGTTTCTGGGTGATCTGTGCTGACATGGCTGCTCAGTACACAGTACCTGACCCAACCACTCCAGCAAAAATGTATATGACCTACCAGGGACTGGCCAGCTACCTCTCCAGTGGTGGTGAGTGAAATTCTCCAGTCCCATGATGCTAGTCAATTGCTTACAGCTCTCCAGATGTGTGTCTCAACATATGAGCAGGAAAAACAGTTCAGCTCAGATTGCTCCAAGTGAAGACAAAACATGCTTTTTTGGGGGGGATGCTTTATCCAAGCAGTGAATTCTACCTCCACAGAAAGGGCAGCATCCAGAGACTTCCCAGAGATCCCTCTTACCCACCACATATGCTAACATGGAGGCTTAGAGGCAGTGGGCCAGATGCATGGATTTTGTACAGCCAA
Organism: Erpornis zantholeuca; assembly: GCA_013400515.1. NCBI lineage: Eukaryota > Metazoa > Chordata > Aves > Passeriformes > Timaliidae > Erpornis > Erpornis zantholeuca. The sequence continues at coordinate 18,243 of VZTN01012216.1, forward strand.
GTGTGGTGTTGAACCTGGGGAAGCAATACTTCCTGGACCCCACTGTGGGCATTATTATAAAAGTGTTGAGGTCAGTCATCCTTGTACTCCTCATGGCTAAATAGAGGGGACAGGTGGACTCACAGCTGCACCCCAGCAACAAGACATTTGTCCTCAGGCAGGCAGAGCTGGACTCAAAGAAATGGAGCTGTTAACTTAAGTCCCCCTCTCAGAAACTGCTCATGCTGAATCTCACTTATGTGCCCTTCAAAGCCCATCCTTTGAGTCTCTCATAGCTGTGGAAGCTGTGGAAGTTAGGGAGGAATTTTAAGATGTAAGGAGGAAATACATTCACTTAGTACTGGCAGACAAGCCACACCAAAAAGAGCTTAGTTGAGCCAGGTTAGAAAACAGGCAGAATGTTTACTGAGCATTCCTGTATAGGAAATGTAATCTGTACTGTATGTCCTTCCTTCCACCATGCTTGAGTGAGCAACATAGAGATATTTTGTCATTGAAAACCTAGAAAATCCTAGCCCTCCTAATACTTCTAGCCTTAGAAAAAACGTGAAAATGCACTGAGCATCATGGGGAAAAACGTGGTCTCAAGATACCCTGTGCTTGTCCCAGTTCTTCCCTTCATGGCGTGGAGATAAGCTGGATGTGTGATTACGGATCCTTTGGAAAGCTATCACAGCAATGTGTTGAAGTTTGTCATCTCCCTGCTGAAGGATCTACCTCTGTTCTGTTTTGCCCACTGTGACAAACCCATGTATTCTGATGTTTCAGGGGACAACTACTGGGTGATTGACACTGACTATGATAACTATGCCATCACCTACGCCTGCCGTAGCCTGAAGGAGGACGGCTCCTGTGATGACGGCTATTCCCTGATCTTCTCGCGCAATCCCCGTGGCCTCCCCCCAGCCATCCAGCGCATTGTGCGCCAGAAGCAGGAAGAAATCTGCATGTCTGGCCAGTTCCAGCCTGTGCTTCAGTCAGGTACTTGGGGCTAATTAGCACACTCACTGAACTACACAGCAGATGATTGCATTTGCTGTTAATGTGAGAGAACCACAGCAAACTCAGTTGTTCCCTTTCAGCGACCATTTCTTAATGTTAGATCTAATAGAAAGGGCTACAAAGGGAAATCCATGCAAGGGCAAGAGCCTGCTACAGGCTGACTCTGCAGCCTTAAGATTGCTACTTAAAGGAATCCTGTGTGTTGAAATTGGTACACTACCAGATCAGCCTTGTTACTGTAATAGATAGGACAGGGATGGATGCAACAAGCTGGTGTTTCAGCACTTGAAAATGCTTGTCTTGGCCACTTGCACAATAGTATCTTACCTTGGGTCTGTCCTCCAGCAAAGGATGAGAAGGCACCTCCAGGAAGGACCACCCTCACACTCCTTAGATCCATCATGACTTGTGTCCTATGTGGTCTGAGTAGCAGGGGTGAGGGACTCTGAGCAGCATTTCTGACTGACTGCTGGCAGCACGAGTCAGCAGTTGCACCACATCCATGCAAACAGACCATGTCTAAAGCCCATTTTGACAACATTTTTCCAGAGGTACAGTAATTGATCTTCTAGTTCAAATGCTATCCATCAGATAGGCAGATACTTTTGTAAGGCTATGCTGAAGACAAAAATTCCTCTTTGTTGGCAGTTGAGTACCCACACCCTTCACATCCTCAGTGCCTTGTCTTGTCTTGACCCTTTACTAAGCCATGTAACACATGCATTCGGCACTGTGAGACAAGGAATGGCAGCCAAAACCTCCTGAACAGCACATCATTGTGTCAGCCAGTCCTCCACTACACAGCAGGTACTGGCATCATCCAAGGCTGCGGCTGTGGCATTGATGCCTTCAATGGCTACCTAGAAACAGAGACTAGACAGGAATAAGGGAATAAAGGAGGGATTTATTTGAAAGGCCTTCAGATGTACACTTTGGGCTCCAGAGGTCCTGCCTCAGTGGATCCCAAAATGGATGACAGGTCAAGAGTTCTTCACACTTTACACCAGCATAAATTCACCAACCAGAACCCAGCCAATGATGTAATTTCCCCAAGCTTTCCCACTCTCCCCAAGATGAAGGCTTACAGTTTTTCAGTCTAGGATGGTCTGGGTGTCCTTGGAGAGCAAGCTAGAGAAGCTTTGTTATGTCTCTTAGCATAAGAGAAGAGCACTTAACAAGCTACAGGAAACTTCAAAGTTACACAAACACTACAGGATTTAAAAAATATAAAAGTTAAAACTTAAGGCTTAAGCATGGGCAGCCCTGCCCCATACACCTCTGTACTTCTCCGTGTAACAGAGGGAAGGCAGCTGTTTTGCAGCGTCATGGCTGGGCACTCAGGGAAGCTCAAAGCCCATGGCTAGCTGGGAAAGGCTGCCTGAGTCTGTGCCAATAGACACAGCAGTGCAAACAGCAACTTTTGCATCTCACATCCTAGTCTTGTACTGGGATTCAGAAGTACCCTAGGAAGGTTGTAGCTATAGCTTCACTTGAGATTAAAAGGCTGTTAAAGCACTTTGCAAATTTACTTACACAGACTAAAGTTTACTTTTCTTTCTTTCCAGGGGCCTGCTGAAGGTATGCTTCTGATCCTATCCTTAAGCACAGAAACAAGACCTCTTGGTCTTGAAGTTGCCACTCAGCTAATAATAATAAAAAAATCATAGTATGGAATAGTGTGTTTTTCCTCAAAAACACATGAAAATATTGGGGGATCTGTAAACTGTGTGCAATATAATAGTGATATTTGAATTTTCAATGGAATACCTAATGTGGCATTTGTCAATAAATGTTTTTGAAAAAAAGGCACCTCTGGAACTGGTTTTTATTACCTGTTGTCCTGTCTGTTGGGGAGCAGAAAGACTAAGGATGCTCACTGAGGACAGGTGAGACAACAGCCAACGGTGTTCCCAGCACAGGTGGGGCAGTGTTGCTCCCCAGCAGGGGAGCAGGGCAAGTCTGGGATTCACCTAGGAAGTCCAGCCAGCAAGTGAAGGCAGCAAGGCACAGGGCAGGGTGCAGGCACATCAGTGAGATGGCTCCAACCAAAACCAGGACTGGAGAGCGTGTCTGAGTCAGAGCTACTTGCAGCAAGGTTCCCAAGGGGAGAATCACAAATGCAATAGAACAGATGCAACTTTCAGTAACAGTGGACATTGACCTAAATGAGCAGGTGCTTGCATTTCTAATGGCATTACCAATAATTTGCTCCTCTCTGCCTTCATAATCCAGTTTTCTGAAAGGTACAGAATTGAAAGATAGAGACCAGACTGGTTTTATGGCCAAGAATGTCATAGACAGAGAAAACCAAAAGAGCACCTAGAAATCTCCATGTAGAAAAAGGGTAACCTGAGCCAGCATTATTGACACGTATTTCCCATTGCTTTTAGTAAAATCACATTCACTTTGTTTCCTAGTAATAAAAATAACAGTCTAAACACCCCAGCAACCTGCTGAACCCTGCAGTTTGTCAACTACATAAAATTTTACAAGTTACAATTACCAAGCACAGAGGTAAGACCAAGCCAAACAGTCCCTACTCCTGAGGCTTCCAAAAGGTGTGTGGCAGGAGGCTGATGCTGACTGAAGACCTTCAGAGCACTGAACCATTAAACAGCTTCCGCAAGATGCTTGCACAATCTTACCTTCAGTAACTGGAAAGAACACAGAAACCAAAGACAGGGACACTCTCCAGACCAGAGACATTATCCCAGGGGCTCAGCAAAGTCTCTCAAACTTCTCAAACTTCTATTTCCCAGGATTTCCTGGCAATACTCATAAGGTTCTCAACCCACTTGAACAAAGGTGTCCTTGCTCTTCAGGTCTAGGGAAAGCTGACCTGACAGGGAACAGGATTGTGAACTTACCACCTAAATCTAAGGACAGAAACAGAGGAGCACTAGCAGGCAATGCTAACCAAAGCCCACACAGATAGAGAACTACTGAGTGTTGAAAAAGTATCAGCCTTTTCTGCTGGACTAAGTGCAAGGTCAGTGCATTGATTGAATGTTCTCCACTTGCCCCCTTCTCCCAGCAGGAAGTATTGGGGTGGAATCTGTGAACTTAGGACTTGTATAACAACTGATTAGACAACGCTAATGCTTAGCTGAAGGAGCATGGCCTTTGGTCAGAACTTTCAGACCAATAATACCAATCTTACAGAAGTGCAGTTTTTAATGTCTATGGCTATAGCAATTGTATGACCAGAGAAGATGAGAGTTGTAGCAAGAAGAGACAATCAATATGCAGGACCAAATGCATCCTTACTGTGCTTGGTGTAGTCTGCCTAGATGAGATAGGCAATGAAATTCCTCCTCAGCCACATGAGGCATATCCTGCAGAATCATAGAAACATAGTGGCGATTCTGGTTGAATACACCATAGAGTTCATGTGCCCCAGGAGTTGTACTTGGGGCAGCATGTTTTCATCAGGACCACAAGCAGCTCCTCATTGTGTGATCTGGTGAGTTAATGAACAGATGGGAGTTACCTCATATGCGTTTCTTTCCTATGACTGCAGGAAATGCAAAAGACAAGGTAGGGTAGGGCAGATAGCCACAAGTGTATTCTGATGAGATTTACACTTTTCTTGAAATTCTGTTGAGTTCATCATGAAACATCTTGGGTATATCTAGAGGCAGACACCTTCTGTCTGCTGTTTGAGCTGGCTGATGAAAAGCAGTCTATTATTGCTGGGGTTTAACTGTGTGTATAGGTCCCAAGTAATCATCTCTGTCTTGTACAAACTTTCCACTAACAAGACAAAATAAAAGAATTGTTTATGCATTAAAAGGACTGTTGTTTTGTCCTCAGAAGGTCCTTTAGTGCTGGCAGAAAGACTATGACTGCGCAACAGCAGGAGGGACCCTGCAAGGATATTGTCCTTCACACAACAGTGAACCTCCTCCAGCAAGGACACTGCAAGTCCTGAGATCAGACACTATGATACCATCTTGAGTTTGACCAGTTTTCTCCGGGTTGTGGTAACTGAGGCAATCTAGGCATTTAGGTTTCTACTTCAGCCTTGACATTTTTATGGTAAACTTCCCTTTATGCTTCAGTTTTATGTAATGTTGGAACTTCCATGAGTCGAGATACCTTTTACCCCTTGTGCTGGTAGCCACTGTGAGATGCTGTGTGGTACTTTGTTGCTGTCTGGAGTTAAAACATAACAGTCCTTGAGAACAGTCTTTATTTTGCAAGATTAAATTGTTGACAGAAGAGTTTTAAGCAGTTTCTACAACACAATAACCAGACCCTGTTTTTATAGGGTTCATGTGAAAGAGTAAAAACCATTTTTATTGGCTAGCATAAAAGATGGTAACAAATGTAGCATATACACAATTAGACAACGTAAAATATTCAGTTGAAAGGTTCTTTCAGTTGCAAAATGGTTATATAGCCTCACAAGCTTTTGTTTGAAGCGCAGGCAAACAATCCCATGTTGCAGTTGCAGTTACATATTCTTATTTTGATTAATGAATAGCAAGGGAAATATATGCTCTGTATCTATTGTCTGTATGTATAATACTGCTCTGCAGTCTTGCTTTGGTTATGATACTACAGAACTACTAAACACCTGATATTCACACCTAGTGCTATGGATACTTGGCACTTGTGAAAACTCAAACTGTAATGGGGGGCTGATCACTACATGTAAGAGAGGAGATTAGTTAAACATGCAATTTTGGAAACACTATCAGAGTCAGCAACAGATGGTTACAGAAATCTCAAGTTTCAAGTACTAAATAGCGTTTTTCTGTATACATTAAATGATAAAAAAAGAAAACGCCATTTCAAAACTTTTATACTTTGTTAGAAGTAAACTCATACCTGGAAATACAAACTTCTCTTCTCTCTGTAACTGTTAATACATGTTCATTTCTTAAAGGCATGAGTTTATATCATAGCAGCAAAGAAGATTTTCAGAAGAAATCTTCTATTTTTCATGGTTTGCACATCTATACATTTTCATCCCTGCATAACAAAATCAATACTATTCACTACAGCTACGTTTCTTTTTTTTTTCTTTTTTTTTTTTTTTAGTTGGGGTTTTTTTTG
>VZTN01012219.1:2847-23911 GCA_013400515.1 Erpornis zantholeuca
TAAGCCACAGGTTAGTCTGTCTTCTCATTTGCTTGAAGTAATCCCTGCAATGCTTGGTTTTACACAGCACGCTAGCAAGATTTGGCTCCTGAAAGATGACCCACTCTTAACTGTGTATGTTGTGTGCTGAGATTTCTTTTGGTGACTAAAATTCAATGTTTTAAGCTCGCCTTCATGATAGAATTTTAAAGATGAAGGTGTCATTGCTCCATCTGTGCAATTGATGTGTGTGAGAATGCAAGACACTCAAATTATAAAGGACTATATATAATTTATAGGAGGTTCTGTTTTGCTTCTGTGGCAAAATCTGCTGCTGTGCTTGAAGTAGCCCTGTAATTGGAGAAGGGGCTTAATGTGAACTGTGAGTTTCAAGGCACTGTCCAAGTGATGTGGAGATTTGGGTCTGAGGGCTTTGTTTGACCTGCCTCTCTTGCAGTGTTAGACCAGCAATCTGATTCATTTGTTCTGGACACGAGTAGCATTCAGACCCCATCAGCTGGCCTGAACTATAGTTCTAATAAGTAACTTTTTCCCTAGTAACCCCTTTTTAAATTTTTTTTTCTTTTAATCCCGATTTGCAGCATACTTTTCTGCTTCTTTTCTTCAGATATACTTAAATCCTGTTATCTTGCATGACCCAGGAAAAAAATGTTGACAGAATTTTTTTAATCAACCAGATGGAAATGGAGACTTGTGCCATAGTCAGTGAGGTGGTCATGAAAAATCATGACAAAGCTTTTCTCTTAAGAAATGTCAGTATTTTTATGAAAGAGGTGAGGTAACACATACAAAAATATTTCAGAATTTAGCAGCATGAGACCTGCTGCTTTTGAATTTTCACTTTATTGAGTCTAGAGGAATGTTGCTGTTCTAAATGCCCTTTATCTATTTATTTTTTAGGTTAATTTACCTTCGTGTTTGAGTTACGTCAATCTTTGTTTAACTATATTTGGAAGTATATTTCAGTTTTTTTACCCCTGAGAGCTTTGCTCCAGTAAAGACAAAATTTTACTTTAAAGCAGATATGTTTTTAGGACTTTAGCCACTATCACTAGTTTTAAGTTATGTAATATATTGTGCAGTGATTTGTAGGGGAGCAATGTCACAAGATCTTGGTTGTGTTCAGTACCAGGACAGATCTGATAAGTTTATGCTGTGGCATTTGGCAAATTACAGTGAAATACTGCAGTAGGTTTCCCCTCTAATACATTATAGCTTCTGTAGTGTGAGGATCTTCATGACTGAATCCAAAGAACAAATAGCTAGGAAGGATACCTCCCTGAGTAGCTTTTGTAATTTTTATTCTCTCAGTGTGCTTACTATTTGGTAGTACATGTTGTAATGACAGAGATTGGAAGATAGAGCGGTACTGGTAGTTCTATGTTCAAAATTATTTCAATGGAGTTATGCAGCACAATTTTAATGATGTTATATTAACACGTACTGCTGCTTGTGTTCTTGTGCGAGTGTCCAGTCTCATGATTCACACTTGTGATTCTGTCTGCCCAGTTTCATGTATCTCACTTATCTTGAACTCATCCTTCAAATACTTCTTTAGAGAATCAGAAAGTGTCTCATTTATTTAAATATATTTCTTTTTCAAATGCCTTATTTGATTTAATGCAATTAAAGTCATGCAGCAACACATAAAATGTGCTTATTGTGTCAAATCCTGCTTTCCTGTTTATCCGTGAAGTGGTGGAGAGTAAGAATAACAAGTATGATTTGGGTTCTGTGCAGCTGAACTCTGAGAAAATTACTTCCTTCTGGCTTATTCGTGTGCAGTCAGAGCCTCTAAGTTTTTTCAGTCACCCAGATTAGGTATCAGGATCCTGAAGGAAGGAACTGTGTCATCTCTTGTTCATCCTGTGCATGGAGTCCAACTACCGGTCAGAATATTGTCTCCAGTAGCTTCTGGCTGTGCCCATATTTTTCACCTTCCTGAGGCTCATAACTCGTGTCACTAACATCCAGTCTGCATAGAATGACATTTAGAAGTATGAGAGAAAATATTGAAATGGATCTCTTAGATAAATTCTATGAGAATTTCAATGAGAAAATGAACTAGTGAGAACAATAATGTAACAGGGTGCTTTCATTTTTCAAGCTGAAGTACTATAAAACATAGCTAACACAACAGTTTAAAAAAACTCCAAAACAATAACTCACTATGACAGTTTTTTTAACTTCAGAAGTGTCTTTGAAAATCTTACCTTCTTATTGCCTGTGGAGGAACACTTCTAAAATATAGCTTGAGGGTTTGTTGGGGTTTTTTTCGTGGGGGGAATTTGTCTGGAGTCCAAGATGTAATTCAGCTTCTCTGGAAAGTGAAACTATGTTGCTTAATCTCACTTTGTCTTGCATTTCACTTTGATCCAACATCTCCCTCTCCTTTATGTCTAACACTGATGCTCCTTTGCATCTAACAGTTGCTGACACTGAGTCTTCTGTTAGTGTAGCTTTTTGTAGTTAACAGAATGTGCCTGGGGAACAGGAAAATTCAGTGAGGCTTAGCACACTGAGGTCATCTCCCTCTTGGTGTCACCTGGAACAGCTTCCCAGTAATTTAGATAGTTACAACCTGTTGTAGAGTCCAGGATATTTCAGAGAACACAGTACCCTGTTTTCCCAGAGGGGTATAGATAAATGGGTGTAGAAATTTCACATGAAAAACACCTAGGATATTGCTGTAGGTTGGTGTCCTGCTCTTCATGCAGGGTTGTGTGGGAATGACAGCTGGATCTAATCCTCGGCACAGAGGATTTTTGAGGAAACAACTGGCAAATTCTTTCCTTTACGAGACAGTGACCAGGGATTGTCCTAGCAAAGCAGCTTTTTTCTGTCCACACCCTTGTGATGGTTTCACATTTATGGGGAGATGTTGGACTGGAGCATGATACAATTCCTACCTTAGAAGTATTGAAACCTTCATTGCTTCTTAAATGGCTTGTATAGTTTAGATTTTAAAATGTTGGCTTGGTCTGTTTTGAGACCTTTACCACAAATGCCTTCTTGTCAAATTGAAAAAATTTGACTCTTAGTAAGAGGTTACAGAGTCTGTGGTAATGGCGAGGAAGAGGCCTAGATACAATAAGCAGAGAGTGCTACTTCCCTTCCCTTTGAAGTGCTCATCACCTGCAAGGTTCTTGAACCTGCTACTCAGGTGTTGCTTTACTGGTTTGCTTCTAGAAACCACCTCTTTATCCTCACTGACATCTGTATTCAAATGTTTTACCTTCCCTGAGATATTTCTCCAAAACGGTTTTCTACAAACCATGTGCTGACCAGGCTGCCTGGGCTTCCTGTGTGTGGATACGAACTTCATATGGAACACCATGGCATTTTCAATTGCAGACAATGTGGTTCAATGGCATTCTCTCTCCCAGCCACTTATTGCAGTTTCTTTATAACATGGAAACATGTGTACATATGCTGTGTAGGATTTAGTCTGCTTTGCAAACTTAGCTTCCCTTGCTGCAGAGCCAAGTTCAAGTGAATGGAGTACCTTAATTTTGTTGCTTTTCCCCAACATTTTTTCTCTTTGGATTTGTATAGTTCAGTGCAGAAAGGAAAAATGGAATGTGTTTGGTTCCACAGCTTGTCCTGTGGCAGCTGCCCGAAGGCCAGTACACTGGCTATATGTACATGTTACTTGTTTCCTGTTAAAAACTTACTTCAGTAAACATCATAAAAAAAATGAGGAGGCAATGGGTAATCAAGTTCTTATCAGTATGTTTCGCTTAACTTGCACTTAAGCCTTCCATATCTATTTGTACTCACTAATACCCCTCTCCACTTAAGTTTTTTTTCCCCCTCAATGAACACATTAAAAATCCTGACCCACTTTTGTAGAAACCTTTGTGGAACAGGCTGTTGCATCCAGTCTGCTTGTGCCATACCCATGAGTCTCTTTATAGGAGTCATGTCCAGTTCTTTTATCCCTTACTGTGGCTTTGGAGCCAAATCAATGCTTTCTTAGAGATTTTCATACAGATTGAAAACTTGTAGACTGTTTTTGGATCTTCAGAGCTTTTCTCACGCTGCTGGCCTGGCTGGTAGTAAGTGGGAAAACACATTTATTTTCCTTGAAATGAAATTGATACTCTTGGATTCTGTGCATTTCCAATGCGATTTCCTGCTTTTCAGGTGCAACTTCTCATCTGTTCTTTGGTTTAGTTGTCAGGTATAATTCAGTCCCTTGCTCTGTGCAAAATGAAAGCTGGTTGTTTTAGGAGCTTACATGAACATCCATGCTGAAAATGAGTGAATTCCCATTCTGAAACTTTCATAGATAGTGAACCATGTTCTTCTTTGGTGGGTTGTTGATATTGGAGCTCCTGATTTTGTAAAGCCCTGTGAGAGGAATGTTGGTCTCATATATTTCTTTAAATACAAGAGGAAACTCATGTTCGATGACGTGAGTCGGTGCCTGTGGGTCTTGTTGAGGAAGTTCTGAAGGGCTTCTCTGAGCACTTCTTTCCATCTCAATACTTCATGGGCAAGTGAAGGGTGTTGCTGCAGGGAATAAGAGAAGAGCTGAGGTTCCTTGCATCTATGTGATTGGGGGAGTTCCGTTGTCTTGTTCTGAACATGATAGGAAGGAATGTTTGCTTTCTCTTTTACGCTGGAAAACAGTGACTGTTCCAATAAACTTGAAAGTTTCCATCTGATCTGTAAATGACTTTTCATGGTTATTCTCTCTTCTTCTGCTCTCAAGCTGCCTCATGTCTCTTAGGTTTTCTGTTGTCCCCCTTTCTCTGTGCATGATGTAGCCTCCTGGTCTTAGTATTTATAGTTATGTTCCCATCTGTTCTTTCATCTTTGGCTTGTATCTATTTTATCAAGTTTTACTTTGCCCATTTTCCCTCTGATTTTTATTGCTGCCATAGGTTTTTTTTCCTTTTTTCTTTCTCTCTTCTCTCCTATGAGAAGAAGATGGCTCTCACATGCCTCTCCTTACTGCTTCCTACCTTAAGTTTTAACTTTAGAAGACCTCTCCACTTTGTCACTCCATACAGACACTTCTGAAAATTCCCGTTGTGTGTCAGAAGCCCCTCATTTTACCAGAATGTAGGTTCTTTTCCTGGTATCCACCTTTACAGATGACCTGAACAATGAGACCAGAACAGTGTAGTCAGAGATGAAATTGTATGGACTTCTACAATGTGTTATTATACAGCAAATAAATGTCTTCAAGCTTACGTGATCCTTAATACACTCATACTTGCTGTAAGTACAACATTCTGTTAGACTTCTCTCTTTCAGACTGAAAATATTATACTCACTTCATTACTTTTTTTTTTTTTTGTAGTGATAGAAACCTGCAATAACTCTTGAATTTCCCAGAGACTGAAAAAATGCATCTCTTTTTGTTTCATTTAGCAAGTCTTTACTTAAAAGAATGAATGCAGCAGCAGATTTATGTCAAATGAATAATGAACTAAACTTGTACCTGACTGCACCTCTGCTTAGGTCATCCGGAAAGGCTGGCTCACCATCAACAACATCGGCATCATGAAAGGAGGATCTAAGGAATACTGGTTCGTTCTAACTGCAGAAAGCTTGTCCTGGTATAAAGATGATGAGGTAAGGAATGAAGAACTTTTTTTCTGTTGGGGAAAACCCCAGTATTAATATAGTCTTCTGATATCAACTTAAAATACTAAATCAGTTTGAGTAAACTTGAACTGAAAGATTGTTTTAAGGTTTTATCTGTGTTCTTTAAATTACTGGTTTGATTCGTGGAGAATGTTGACTAAGACTTCTTTTGAAATGCTGATAACAAATACAGGGTGTGGTCTGGGGTATTTTTGTTTGTTTTCCTTTTTTCTTCTCTTCCTGTGATTACTACACTTTGCTTTAAAAAAGAAGAAAGGAAAAAAATCCTAGGCTGTTTTGAAATATTCTATTGTCCTATCCTTGCTTGGGTTGCTCTTGTACATCTCCTGCAATTGATCATAAATTGTCTGGGTAAAGCTACTTCTGAAAGTAACTACAGCAATTGATTTAATGGAAACAATTGTTTCCCAGCCTTATATTCTGAGAGGATGAAAAGCCCTTCTGCAGAGTTATGTAGCTGGTTGGTGTGGATTTTCAAATTTGACAAAAAATACACCTTCGTGGGTGATCAGTAAATCTGAGGTGAGTAATACGGAGATAAAGAAAAGGACGTCCACGTTGCTCACTTTGAGTATATTGTTAGGCAGCTTGTCTGTTCTGTTAAACTGCTTTTAAAACAGTATGTGTAATGATACATTTTATCCAAACCTCCAGCAGTATTTTGAAGGTTAAAACGGGATTATGCGTGCTACAAGATTTATGGTAAAGCCTTTGTGAGTTTTTGCAAGGTTTGTATTAGTTTTAGTAGAAAAATTGGGCTACATTAAAAAAAAATCCTATTATTTCCTATTTGTTTGTTTGGGGTTCTTCGTTTGTTTGTTTGTTTGTTGGGGATTTTTAATTTAAATGTTTTTAGTAAAAAATTAGTGGTTTTTAGGATGAACCAGTTCAATGGATGGAAGAAGCACAGGTAAAGAGAAAGCTTTAATAGAGCTCTAAAACGTCACTCAATCTTTTAAACTTATTGTAAGTAATAATCAAAATACTGGTTGATCCCAACAAAACAGGTTGATGGGGACAGTGCAAATTCATATTCTGTTTAAACTAACACGATGTTTTACTGCAGTGGATTTTCTGGGAGCACTGGGGAGGGGCCCTGCAGTGCATAAGGCAGAGCTCTCCCCTGTCCTGCGAATTCAGGATGTGGTACTTACCAGAGGGAGTTCCTTCAAGTAATGTTGCTGAGGGTGCTGCTCAGAAATGGGTTTTTTTCCCCCACGTCCATTGTCGTTTTGGGCTAGACCTTAAGGCTGAGGGACAAATTAGGTTAATCTTGAAGATTTTGCCCCTTGCCCTTTTATTTAAGTTTTAAAGGGATTCAAATTTACTGTAACAGGAAAACCAGTGCATCTCAGGCAAAGGGGAGGAACCAAGGGACAGGTGTCAAGAGGGGAAGTTTTACTGTCAGATTGCTGAAATGTAATTTGAAAAAAGAGCAAAAGGGACTTTATGAATTTGAAAATTTGTTCTTTGTGATCTACTTTGAAGTTACCAGAACCCACTTGCTTACGTAAGATACAGGTAACTGTAATTAAAATAATATGGCAAAATGAACACTCCTTGGCTGTGTTCTGTCTCAAGCAGTTGGAGGTGCATCCAAGATGTGCTCTGGCCATTTTTTTAGGTAGTTTTGGTGTTGCTTTTTTAAATCTGATCTTTGTTAAGTGTGAAATAGAAAAATTCCTGAAAATACCAATGGTATTGTATTTATAGTTATGTGTTAGTTATACAGTCTTGTGCTGTGCAACTTTAAAAATAAATAGTTTTGATAATCTGCTGTGGAGGGTCACCTGGGAAGCTCATACAAGTACTCAGAAAGAAATGGCAACTGTGATTTCCATATGCATATTTTAAGATGATGTGCAAAACAGTTATGTTTTGAGATTCATGGGCCATGGGAGATCACTCGGGAATTTCTTGGAGTGGTAAGAAGATAATAGCATAGTACTATTCCATGCTCTGCTGGTGAAAGAAGTTGCTCCTTAAATACAGATTAGCTATATAATTTGATTATATAGCTGGAAAAGTTTTTAAAGTTATAATTTCTTTTAAACATTTTTTTCTTTTTTTTTGTATTGGACCTTCTCAGTAAGACTGAAAAAAATTAGTAAGGCTTCTCTGCTGATGCCTGAAGTGGCTGTGTGGGGGTGTGTTTCCCCCCTGGTGAGATGTGCAGTCTCTGTGATGTGAGAAGTGATCTCTGTGTTTGTGTGTCTGGCTGTGCTCTGAAAGGTCGTGGGGAGTTCAGAGCCCCTGTCCTCCTGCTCGGGCTGGCCAGGAGCCTTTCCATGCCACTTGGGTGCCTTTCCATGGCAGAGTCAGGTCTCTTGCTGCTTTTGCCATGGTGAGCAGTTTGTTCCCCTGTGCCTGTACCCCTGGGGAAGGAATGCTGCAGCAGCTTTGTACCAGAGAGCTCTGACAATGTGCTTTGCAAAGATACAGTGCCTGCTGGGGCCTCCAGGGCTGTGTACCCCCTCTAGTGTAAGCTGAGCCTGTTTTCTGGTCTGGAATTTGCTCTGAGATCAAAATCACTAGTGCTTGCTTGCTAGTGCCGTTAGAAGGGTGTAAGTTCCTTTGTTTGTGAGGTGAAGCTTTAGAAGTGATGAATCCACAGTGTAATGCACTTAGAAGCAAGTTGCTTTGGCAAAAGATTTCAGATTTTACTGGATGATATCAGTATTAGAAAATAAATAACTGGCTTCTTCACATGGTTCTGTTGCTGTCAAACATACAGCAGAATTTTATTCCTGATGAGAGGGATTCAGTACCTAAGAATGCTTTTTAGACTTGTAGTTACGGAAATGCCAAGTTGATGTTTGAACAGTGTGCTTAAAGCAGTTATAGTATCAGTTCTGTGAGAACTAACCCGGATTAGTTTCTGATCCTGCATACAGTTGCTTCTGTTCAGAACTTTGCTGTGTGACCAATACCATGACTTTGTGCTTTTTTACTTACTTAAAAATGAAGCAAGGAAAATGCTGTGTACTGGCTTTGAGGCTGCTGTAAACAAGTGCAAGATCAGCACACTCAGTGACTTCACATAAACAGATTTATTTCATAGAGTATTCCATGTAATCCTGGCTGAAGTATTGTAAGGTACACCTACACGTGCAGAGATTACTAAACCGGAGGATTTTAGCTCTCAGTTGTTACTGTTTTGTTAAGTAACATTAATTAAAGGTCATTTGGGAGTCAACCTGTGAATCTGAACTTTGTAAATTAGCCACTTCTGTATTAGTATGAAATGGACTTTGGGAATGTGGAATGTCATTCTAGTTTGTGAATCAAAGACCTCTTTACTGTAAAGAAATGGAGGCCATTTGTAAAGTGATGTAGCATTTTTACAGTGCCTGGTCACAGAATGCGATTTTATTATTCTTTCTAAAGCATCCAGAGATTTTGATGGCATTACTGGTGTGCAAAGGATGCCAAGCTGGACTCTAGGATTAGAATTTCTAAAAATGTGAAATTTACATTGGTTGGGAAAAAATCCTCTTTAGTCTTTTTTCAAAGAAAATATTTCCACCTTGTTTCAATAGGAAATGATATTATTGTCAACATCTGGTGATGGATGCAGTTTGTATTATAATTTCACAGTTTGTTCCCAATTGTAAAATTATGTGAGATTTGTGAGCGAAATTACAAAAATAAATGAGGAGGTGAGAGAGTGGAAAGGGGAGAAGTTACTCTAAGGTCTGACATTGTGTATGTTTACAGAATTAACTTGCCACACAATAAGCTGCTCTTGGCTTCTGTGGTGAGCAGGAATGTCAGTGAGTTTTTTATACAGCAATAATCGAGTTATGCCTGAGAAGCCAATGGGAGGACAAAACACACAGAGGTGCCACAGAGCTGCGTATAAGTAAAACTTAATGTTAGTGAGTTCATGAGAACAACTAGGAAAAGAGTACTATAGGAAGCACAGTGAAAATTTCAGCAGTGGGTTTTATTGTACTTCACAGGCACTGTTGGTTTGACTCTGGGCTTGGTTACTGACCGGCCGTCTGAGGTCCAGAGCGACTCTTGGCTGGAGCTGGTGGTGCAGATGCTCTGGGGTGTCAGAGCGGGGTCCCACTGGCAGCTGTCCCTCAGGCTGGGTTGTCATGCGACTGCCTGTCTGTGCCTGCTGTACAGGTGAGAGGATGTTCTGCACAGCAAGTGTAGACAGGCAGACACATGACAACTCCGTCCAGCCAGTCCCTTGGAGCCATCGCCGCTGGTGTGCAACACTTTGTGCCAGTCCAGTTTGGGGGGCATTTGTTGGGGGGAAGACACATAACAGAATTAAACTTTAAAACATTGGCAGCTGCAGAACAAGAACAGAACTTGATTTTATTCAGAAAAGAAGCTTGTCAGTACATGAGTTATCATTGTACTGACACATATCAGGGATGCGATTTCAACAGACTGGTCACACTGAACATTTGGAAAGCAAAAAGAACTGAAGCCATTGTTTATTTTATATGCAATTCATACAGGATTTTGCCTGCATATTGTACTCACACACAGTAATTTAACCAGATGTTTTTACTCTTCATGGAAACACAGAAATACTGAAGTTCAAGATAAAGGATATGTTTATACAGTGCATATTTTCTAGGAGCAGATAAGTACAATAATCTGGGAAGTTAAAAATAAAAATCTTTCTGTATAAATGGAGGCCGCCACTTGCACATTAACCCCATTACAGGGAACGTGCTGGAAGGAAAACTGGTTGCATTTCATATCAATTTTGCTAATATGACATAGCTGTACATGTATTATATTCCTTTTAGTATTTTGGTTTGCATGTTATTTCAGTTCAGCTTTCCCACAAAATCTGTACTGTCTAACAAAATAAATTAACCTCATAAAACTTCAGTAAGTTTTTTTCAGTTAAATATAGACAATACTGTAGATCAAAAGCATGCAAATAGCATCGTTTCCCATCACAAGATGTGCTACTTTGCTGAATTTTCTCTATACGGAATACACAGAGTGACTGTATTCCAACTCTGCAGTGACATTTGCAACATCACTGGGCTATTGTTTCAAAAGGTATAAAACACACTGGAATCTTAAAGGGGGAGAAGAATAATTGTATTAATTTTCTCTACGAATTAAATGTTTCTAGTTTAAAATGGTGTTCTTGAATCTCTGTTGCTCGCTAGTGCCACCATAGGTAAGCAACAAACTTGTGCTTTCAAACCCTTCTCAAACATATCCCCTGCAGACTAGCAGCCAAACAAGTTTAAATCCAGCTGAAAACTGATTATAAAGGGATTAAATTACCAGAGATTAAAGGTGGGGATAGTGCTGAGGTTTTATATTAGACTAATAATATATAATTATTCAGGTGTTCTGTCTCTAATAATTTTGCCATAAAGAACAATATGCAACTTAGTTAATATACAAGTTAAGTTTATCAATTATATGTATAAATTTTCCTTGAACCTACAAGGTGGAATTGGATGTCTTAAATAAATGAATCAACCAAAAAACATGGCTAGCTAATTCAGACATGGAAAATTAATTCCAATACATTAAATATTTTGTCTTTATAAAATGCTTATTTAATTTTTTGTAGCTCTAAGTAAAATTTTAAGAGTGTGCTTTAAGGTGACATTTCTTCCTACCCACTTGACCCGCTTTTTTGAAGAAAAACAGCAGTGGCAAATTAAAAGTATTTTTAAAACAAATATAATACACTGATTGTTTCATAGATTTAATCAAATTTAACAGCTGCATTTAGTTGCTAAAGAAATTAAAATCTTTAGTCTGGCAGAAAATTAGGTCTCTTTCTGTGTTATGGATTCTTCTTGAAATAACAAAGAATTGTACAGTCAAAATGATTGGCAACCTGTAGTATAAAATATTGGAATAACAGAAGTATGCATTTTCTATAATAAGTTTTCTATTAACAGTTGTCAGGGAAGTTGTGCTGGGAGGAAGGTTGTAAGTGGAAAGTTTGTGCCGTCTTTCTAATAACTGTACACAAGGAGAATTCATCAAAGAATCAGCAAAAAGCTTTACATCTCGAACGGAGGCAAGTTTATTTTCCCTTCAGTTAATGCACTGGGTGCTACTAGACATAACTAGATTAATATATCCACTTGATTTTTATTTAAAAACTGAAATTCCTTGAAATTGTAGTTAACTTGCTAAAAGGGTTTAACATTTTTTTGTGCTGTGTCTGGTTGATGCATTGACTCAGTAAAGGGCTTGAGAATATTTTAGAGTACTCATAACAAAAAAAATATTCTCGTGATTGCCAGTATTATATTTACAGAAACTTACATTAAGGACCTGACTTTAAATGTTGGTACCTTGTAAACTGAGTTGAGAATTGTATTCCCTCCAATAATGATCAGGACTCTTTATTTAAGGGAAGGCAGTTATTTTTAGATACTGCTTTGCAATGCTGTGTAAAATGTAGTACAGAACTACAGTAGGATAATTCAGGAAAGTTTCATTCTTAACGGTGGCATTTCCTGTCTTTTTGTAGGTTTAAATCTGACCCTTAATAGTATTTCAATTAAGATTTTTTTTTATTTTCTAAATAAAGTACAGTTCAGGAAGCAAAGCCTTTTACAAGTACAAGTAAAGTTATGCTCTTGATTAAAATTTATTATTTAAAAAACCCAACACACCAAAGTTTAGGGCTTTTCATTTTCCAATCTGCTTAACAGATTTTAATTGAAAGATTAAACAAACATTCTGTGTAGAAGTTTGGAATTTTCCTGCAGGTATTTTGCTGCATTATATTGCTGCATTATATTTGCTGCATATTTGTTATAATATTTTCTGTATAGGAATGATACTTGGGTGGTCTGCAGGCACAGTGATAGTAAAGGAAGGGGGGCAAGGAGCGTGGGGAGAGTAGCAGTGTCTTTAGTGCTCGGAAGATACAGATGCACTCAATAGCACTGGGAATGGTAGTACAGAAGACAACATGCAGCTTAATGACAAGGCAGAAAAATGTCAAGTGACATGGGTTTTTTTAAAGTAACTAGATTTTTTCACATTTGAATACATATTTGATCTATATTTATTTCTGTAAAGTAAGCTGATTTTCCCCCACCCTTCTCTCTCTTTTTCTTTTATTTTTAACATTAAAGGAATAGCTAGAAAAGTTTTGAAATATTTTCTTTCTCTTTCCTATTTAATTTTTTTGAGTGCACTTAAAAAAAAACCCTGAAGAAGAAAGAAACTCCATTATATTGAAACACTCACCTATTTAAATATTCCTACTGGCTTTAATTTGCTTTTTCTGGTTTTGTGCATTTTATGGTAATATGTATCACTTAGTTCATACAACAGGCTTAAGCATCGGTGTTATCCTGGCTTTAGAGAACTCTCACCATGATTAGTATGCATTGGGTCCTGCTAATTTTTTTTTTATTCATTACAAAAAGTACTATTTGGTGGGGTTTTTTTTTTTGGTTTTTTCTCTTGAAATATTTATATGCTGCCTACTTGTGTTTGTTGACATGCATTTATTTAAAGCCTCTTGTTTTATAACTATTGAAATCTCTTTTCTGTAACTATGATCAAGTAGAAATTGTTTCGACTAAACCAGCAAAGTTTTAAGAACTGCAGAATAATTTAATTCACTTTGAAAATGTTTTGATTACTGAGCCGAGGTCGATATACTTCCTTATTCATTCCTAACAATACAGCCTTTCTTTCCATATCTGTTGCTTTGCACACTGCATTTCCCCCCCCGCCTCCTTTCCAAGCTCCATGCCAAGGGGGCCTCCTCGATCTCAGCCTTACAGTCTAAAAATGTAACTTTGAAGAGTCATGGGTGTATGGGAGGGGAATCACTTCCTAAATCCAGAAGGGTCATTTAAAATAAAGATTAATGCAAATAATGGACTAGAGATAAGAGAAACACTCATTCCATATGTTTCCATTGTCCTTGCTTATTTAACAAAAGTTAACACAGGCTATCTGCAACACTATTTTCATGGACACCCTACTATTCCCTGGATAACAGTATTTCCGTCCTTAATTTCTAAATCAGAATTATGAAAAAAAAAAGTAGCTTTGTAAGCATTAGATAGAAAAATATATTTGCAAATTATTATATTCCCCTTGAAAGCAAAACTGAGCAAGTTTCTTAACAAGATTTGGAAACATTTTTCTCTACCGCTTAAGTAAAATCTAAGTCATAAAACTTTTCAGATTTGCTATGCCTAAGACAGCAATCATACTTAGAGACTGAGAAATATTAATGCTGGTTTTACTCTAGTTCCATTCCTTTAATTTTTTCCTGTCGCTTCAGATTTTCTCTTAATAACCACATTTAACTGTGTGTTGCAACTTCACTTTAAAGCAGAATGAGCATAAAAATTCCATCTACTCCTACTATAATGGATTAAACCCCACTAAATTAATTCCAAAAATAATCTGCAAAAAAAAGGAAGAGAGGCTGAATAACTTACAAGTGTATATATACATTAAAAAAGAGTTCTTTTGGTCAAAAGACATAAGTTTTGCTGGGAGGCAGAGGGAAATGACAGTGCTAGTCCTTGCTTTGTAAGCTTTAAGACAGCCAGTCCAGGCACCATCACACCACTACATGACCAGTTCTCCCCAATAACTCCTCTATTGATTATCAAAGGAACAATGGAAAAGGTCATCATAATATACAGATTTTTTTTTTCTTAAAAAGTATAGCATCAAGGCTGTCTAAAATACAACACGCTTTCTGCAAAATTGGCTGGTTATAATATTAATGGCTGTATATTTATGCTAATTCTTTTTACAGCATAGTTATTCCAAGCCTTCGTGGCAATAATGAGCACCATATAGGTGGGATTTTTTTCTGATTGCAGTAGTTTGTTACTACTGTTAACTTTAGGGGAGCTGACTCTGGAGTTCGGCTGGTATCAAATTGCAGCCCAGACTTTTCGTATTATTTTGTCCGTGGGGATTTCATTCAGCCTGAGGGTTTTTTTCCCCTACCAGGACAGCTGGAAATTCACCAAAGCAAACTTTTGCATTCATTTACAAATTCCATTTTTATCAGTGGGATTCAGGACAAAGTAACTTATCATTTTGAATGGTAGAAGAATTATCAGCGATTCAAAGTATACATGGGAGCGGCAATAATCAATCCGTCCTGATCACTCCCATGCAATGTCCAACCAGGTATTGGGTTGGAAAGCTCTTTCTTCTCTTTTATTTATTCATTGGTTTTTTTTCTATCACATCCTGAACTTTAAGAGGTAATTTTTCCTGACAAAGGTTTTGTATTCTACAATGACAGCAGCCTAGCATGGTGTTGTCACTTTTTCTATGATTTCCCTCCCAGTTTTCATTAGCACATACAGCATAAGTTACTTGCAAAGTTTCAACTGCATACAAAAAACTAAGTACAGTTTTCCCAGAGGTGGTATAATATATTTTACAATAATTTAATATATTATTCATGCATTCTTTCCTATAATTTTATTACTTTAAGTAAAAATATTTTTTAAAAAATTGATCTTCAGATCATAGATCCTAACAGGACCTATTCAGAATACATACTTTTAGCAAGCCTAAGGAAAAAAAATATATAGTCCTTAAATATTTATACTGATGGCTACAAGTTAAAAAAAAAAAAAATTTACCTTTTTAGTTTGTGGGGAAAAAAAAGAGCTTTATTTTAAATTTAAAAAATTAGTAAAAAAGAAATGACCGACTTTACTGCTGTACACTTCTCTAGGTAGTGTACCTCTAGGTAATATACCTCTCTCATTTCTTGCATGGCTTTTAGTGCACCATCAGAGCTCCATCTTTCTTGCAGTGATGACTGGAGGAAGGGGGGAGGGGAGTCACCTAGGTTCGCCAGGTCATAGGCCAGGTGTTCTTCCAAAGTAGGCCTTACCAGAATGTCTTCCCCGCTTTATTCTGAAGTCCTCCTTTTTCACAGTGTCCCTTAGCGTTTCTTATTCCCTAGTGTGCAAAACCTGTGAAGAAAAATACTGTATATGAGATCTGAAAGGAGCAATGAGGGTCTTCTCCTTGGCAATAGCAACTTGCGTCCCCAATAGTCCATGCCGCTGCTTTCCCTTGCCCAGTCTAACCAATGTGCAGACTACTGTACATCCGTGCCCAGCTGAACAGGTAGTCTGAACACTGGGGCGACGGAGCAGGATCTCCGGACGCGTCTATTTATTTATTTTAAATCCTCTTTTAGTCTCGGGGAAAAACTGCCTTCCTGCATCACGGGTTGTGCTCGGCTCTCCCTCACACTCTGCAGCACTCACTGAAACACACTGAAGTGCTGTGATTTCCAGTCTTGACGTGGCACATTTGCAGCAGACTGGGGATCTGGCAATGAATTTAGGACCAGGAAAAGGGGGAGGGCTGGGCCTGAGAGTCCATATATGGGATGATGTCACCCTGGGGAGGTTTGGGTATGCACTGTGCCGCTGGTGAGACCGCTAGAATTGCCTGCTCTCAGACATGGGTCTGTGTATAAAATGGTACCAGATGTTTTAGTGTAATGTTAAGCAGTCATTTCATCTTCAGGCCAGATTTTTTTCTTCAACTGGGCAGGAAGTGGGCCCCAGTATGGAAAAGCTGTAAAAAGTCAAGATGTACAGTTTCACTGCAGCCAACAGAGAGCGAGTTAATGTAGACGCAGAATTTGCTCTTTTGTGAAGGCTGAAAAACCGAATTTATAAAAAGGATTTTGCTTGGGAAGCTAATGTAATAAGCCAGTGCTTATTTTCTTTCTTTTTAATGACTCTAGTTGTGCTTTTCTATTTTGGCATTTCAGACCAAGAAAAGGGCAAATAGGTTCATTTTTTCTTGGAACTGTCAGCGGCATGCAGGCTGCCGAGACTTGAACAGTAATTAGAGTTACTTCCTGAAAGTGAAGCCCCCATGAAAAGTCTGGAGAAATGTTCTTTGTCATAGCCTCTACATGAGTAATTAGTTCCACATGTGGCCTTCCTATTTCCCTTCAGCTATTTTGGCTGGCTGGTTGAATACTTTGCTATAGCTCAAGACTTAAAGAAGCTTTAAAGTTTTCATTTCAAGCATCCACTGTGAAAATAGCTATTTCTGGTGTCATAATAAATTGCTTCTGGTAGATCAGTGCTATTAGGCCTGGCATTGTTTTTCACTGGTAACCCTGCTGGTCCCATTTTTCTTTTAATGGTGCTTGGTGGAATTATTCTGCTGAATTTTATCTTTGATGTTCACCAGATCTATTGAATTTTGCCAAGTATGACTTTACCGTAGATTTTAAGATATTCTCCCCACAGGCCACTAGCCTTGTTCTCCGGTAAACTTTTTTCTTTGTTACCCATTCTGTCAAATCTAAGTGTTGTACTTAGATTGATTTTCTTGTGTGAGGTTTTTGTCTTTTTTTAATCTGGCTTAGCCCGTGGTCTAACACAACAGCTAACAGAATAAGTTAGCTTTTATCAAGTCGAACCTGGAGGTGATTGTGTCTGAGTCTGAATGCACACTGTATGGAATTGTTGCCAGTAGTTTGTTTTTTTTTTTCTGCCTGGAATTCTGAGGCAGATGTCAGTATCTTGAGAGGTAGATCTCCACCAACTTCCTGGACAGGAATGTATGTAAATCTAAATGTGTGCTGTGAGATCTGGTGTCCTAAATAACTTCTGCATGATTTGGTTCTTTCTAGGTGAAGGCTCGTTCTGAGAGAGCCATAGCTCCTAGAGGCAAGCACAGGGCAGGTTGCAGAACTCTCACTTCAGGGAGAATGAATGCAACAAATGTGGATGCCAGGGAATTTGGAATTGGAGTCTCAGTCCAGTGAAAAGGAAAAGTGACCTTCAGGCTGCTTTGTGGTTGTGGCAGGGCAAGCACTGAGTGTCTGTTTCAGAATGTGAGTTCTGCAATTCTCCCATTTGGATTACAGGGGACTAATGTGTATCCAAGCAGTGCTGGGGTTTCTTGTTTAGTTAGCAGAGGTGGAGGTTTGAAGAGGTTTAATGTGAAGTGTGCTTCACTTTCTTAAAACCAGCAACAAGTGTGTCAGAGAAAGTCGGTTGGTGGGCAAGGGCTTTTGAAGATAAAACTGTTACAAGGGAGAAAGTAGAGCACACCATGGATAAACCAGGAGGGCTCCTTGTCTGCTTATCACTGCATGTGTAGGGACTGGCTTTTTGATTATATTCCCACTTGGCGCTTGCCTTGTGGAAGAATACAATTTTGGAAAGACTGAGTGGTGATTTTTGTGAGTGGGACCCTCAGCAGAGTGGTCAGATTTTCCCCAGTGAGGAACTGTCAGAGATTAATTACTGCATGTGTCACCAAGAGCAAGAAATTACGTTGTCAAGGAAAGCCAGTGTTCCAGGGATCTTCTTTCCATACCAGCAGAAAGGGACATAAGCTGAATAAAACAGAAGGCAAAACATTAATGAACCAAACAGGTTTAGGGCTGAGGGAAGTGAAGTTTGGAGTCTTGCTGCCAAGTGCAGCAGCATTAGTCTGTGAGTTTTTCACGAGATGGTTAAATAGAACCAGAATAGCTCCCCACACTGCAGGGAAATTCATTCCCTGTAAGTTTTGTTTCCTGACTAAAGCAGAGCTTCAGAGGAATGAAGGAGAAGAACAGGGCGTTTGGGTTTTTCTGGGTGCCCAGGACAATGCTAAAGCCTTGTTGGGGAGAACCGCTAATACAGTGCAAAGCTATTCAGACCTCTAATGCCCTTTGTCTTTTCTTCGTAAGGGCTGCTCAGCTGGTTACATGCATCTGTGTTAGATGTTTAGACCAAATCCCTCCTTTTCCACTTGATCTCTGTTTGGAAAAGAATAGGCCCAAAAAGCCATTGACATTTCCATTCCTTCTCATACCGAGTTCAGACTGGACTTGAAATATTTGAAATCTCACTAAAGAGCTCCCCATCTCTGCAGTGGGATTTGAACTGTTTCCTATCAACTTCCAAGGCTCTCCTCTATTTTCAGCCATCGCAGCAGCAGCATGGCAGGCTGCTTTCATGGCTGCAGTAAACTCCACTCAGAGAGTCAGTATCAATAATAAACTGTTACCCATAGTTTATCCTAAGTGCCTTCCAAAGGTAGCAATAAACTTTCATTTTTCACAAGTTTATCATCATGCTGATGTTCCTGCCGTGCCTATAAACTCAGCCCCGCGATTAAATTATTTTCCACAAGCCAACAGTTTTTAACTTAGAGGAAATGAAGGATTTCGAGAAGTCCAACTTCTTCATTAATGCTTATTCGAAGGACCACTATGAAAAAGAAAATAGCTGTATTTCTGCTGGATTGTTTTCTTTTCCTGGCAGACAGCAATGCAGTGCCAGGCCATTCTTCATACTGAATGGGATGGACATCTTTGAAATGGTCATGAAGCGTGTGGGTAACACAGGAGCTGTGCGCTTCTTGTTTGTAAAATGTCCCAGACTGCATTTACACCAGTGAAGTGGCTGAATTGCCATTAGAGTGCATTTTTGCACTAAAAAGTTACTGTAGAAAGTGTCTGGACAATTGTAAAATCTGTATCTCTTTGTAAAAGCTCTAGATATGATCCAGGGAACTCCAGAAGAGTAAGTGGGATGTCTGCAGCTGATAAATGAGTTGAAATAATAGCAAGCAATTGAACATAGCTATGTTTGAAATTCTCAAAGAGAAAGTCACCTGCCATGATTTGCTGTAACTTCTTTTGCACATCCAGCAGCAAAGGTTAACCCTTTTTGGCACTCAATAAGCTAAATCATGATTTTAAAGGATTAAAAATAGGTAGGCATAGGATACAGGGAACAGTATGAGCAGGCTGCCATTGCCATCAGAGCAAAAACCCCTGCAAAACTTCCTCCAGGGTCTATTTTGGAACTGAGTGAACAAAGTGAGAATTAAATGCTAATGAGAGTGAACAAATGCAAACAGTCTCAATTGTGTTCACTTTTATCCAGAATGCATGGTATGGATGCAAGAAGGAAGATAAAGATAATGTAGAGACAGAAGCGGTGAGGATGGAGGAAGCAGCAGCATATGAGGCGAGAGTATCTGATTCTTTCTTCTGTAGAGTTTCTGACCTTTGTGTTAATGAATATCACTTATGGTTGGGCAAGGCCTAATACAGTCTTGCAGTCTGTTGTTTCTTGGTCTTCCACTGCAATCAGACTCTTTTTTTATTTTAAATTTACAAAAAAGAAAATTTGTCCCTTAGCAATATTGTTGCTTCTGGCCAATGCATGTAGGCATGATTTGTGCTTTTAAGTAGCTCTGCCCATTGTTATGAGAACATGCTATTGAAGTGTGGTGCTCATTTTGAGCTTGTACCATCATCCCCATGTGTTGATTTTAGCATTATTCATGGTGTGTGAAAAGACTGTGAGGCTGGCAGAAGTTTAGCAGTGCTAACTGAAGCCCCCTTTGGTTGGGACTCCTCTGTGAAGGTTATATGACTGCTCAGAGCCACATCTATGTGCTGCACAGTTTACCAAGCAGTCTGGTCTCAGTATTGCAGTCAGTGATTTGATCTTTTATAAATTAGTTTAGTACAGCTCTGGATAATGTTCCAGCCTAATGCTCCTCTGTTGTGTAGTTCCTGTAACACATAATGGACTGGTGAAAACCATAGTCTCTAAACACTGTAGTCCCCGTTCCCAGTCCTTTTTCCTTCCTCTATTCCTTATCACTTGTTCCCCTGTCCTTTCCTGTCTCAGCAGACATGTAGTTTGGATGCTTTAGGATATTTGCTCTTTCATCTTTCTCTGCCCAATTCCACACTTCTGCTCTGTCTATGTGCTTTGTCTCAAACTTCGTTTAGGTTTATGGGAGAGACATGAATGGGGAGAAGGTAGGGCTGGAAGGGCTCAGTCCAGCTGTTTTGGGCATCTGACTGAAATGAAGTTTCTAACAACCACATTCAGGAGCCTGTGCTTCCTTTATGTTTGGTGTGCAGGGGACAATTCAGCACCTCTGAGGTGGACATCAATAGTGAGCCACTGCTCATTTCTGTCCCTACAGCTGTGAGGAAACCAACAGGAGGTTCTATACGGATGCCACTTCTTTTTGCCTCATTAGCAGTCTGGTTATATCCACCCTAGTTGTAGTATGTGCAGCACTTTGTGGTCTGTATTGTTCAATATTTTTTTTGCCTTTCTCGCCAGTGGTCAAAATTTATCAATGAATAATCTGAAACCTTGGAAAAGAACCGGTGTGCTGCAGNATCTTTTATAAATTAGTTTAGTACAGCTCTGGATAATGTTCCAGCCTAATGCTCCTCTGTTGTGTAGTTCCTGTAACACATAATGGACTGGTGAAAACCATAGTCTCTAAACACTGTAGTCCCCGTTCCCAGTCCTTTTTCCTTCCTCTATTCCTTATCACTTGTTCCCCTGTCCTTTCCTGTCTCAGCAGACATGTAGTTTGGATGCTTTAGGATATTTGCTCTTTCATCTTTCTCTGCCCAATTCCACACTTCTGCTCTGTCTATGTGCTTTGTCTCAAACTTCGTTTAGGTTTATGG
>VZTN01012228.1:2183-18021 GCA_013400515.1 Erpornis zantholeuca
GATATAAGGTTTGCAATCTTGCCAGATTAGGCAGGCTTGTCGTATTAACTCATTAAGTCTAATAAATTCTGTTTATTTTTTAATATTTCAAGACTGATTCATTATTATTTATTGGTTAAAAGCCATTGCAAGACGGTCAATGTCACTTTTTTCTGTTCTTCTTACCTAGCAGAAAAATAATTAACAATCACAAGAATTTATATGCTACTCAAACCAATATACAAAGCCCAGACAATCTGACTAGAAAGAAGTGGATTTAGAGTTTCTCACGGGGAAAAAGATGAGCTGTATGGTATTTAGAACGCAATAAAACCTAAAATATAATAGCTTTAGATAAAATGAAAATGAAAACTCAAGGAATGTAAGGCATGTAAGATTTATGCATATATTTAACTTATTTTGAAGGATTAGGGAAGAGAAAACAAGGAATCAGCACAATCATTTCTCACATGAGAAGCATCCAAGTATGCATTTAAAAGACATTGACCAAATTCAGACACTTCAGCTCCCTATTGTGTAATTTCCAGAAAAGATGCTCATTACATTTCCCAGTCGTAGGAGTTGAAAGTAGCAATATTTATTGCAAAACCATGAACTTTTTTTTCTTTTTCTTTTTTTCTTTTTTCTGCCTACAACTTTTAGTCATCAGAACAGAACAGTGTGCTGTCAGATAGTTAGTAGGTACCTTTTAACAGATATCAAGCTGGCAAAAAAGGCCAGGGAAGGATCTCTACTTTTCAGGCTGGTTACATAGATGCTGGTTAGATAACCTGTTAGCATTCTCACCTGGCTGTTCATAAAGTGTCTGGAGTGTTTCATTGTCTTAAGAGTCTCCTCTTCCTGAAATGTTTTTGTTCTAAATAATCGTATTTGACTTTAAAAAGTTGTTATTCACTGACTGTTCTGGATAGAAAAGACATTGTGAGACTTATCTTAAATTTGACCCTCCAGTTTCAGACTACTGTTGCATAATTTTCACCAATTTGAAGGTTACAAGTAAAGACCTAATACCATTTCCTGTCCAATAAGATTAACAAAAGAGCATCAGAATATAGCTTCCAGTAACTACAGCATGTAGTATAAAAAGAAAACTAAAAGCTCTACAGAGTTTCATTTTGTTCAGTAACAAACGCTTCAGGAAAAAAAGGTAATTTTTAAGATACACATCTAGAAACACCCAGTGAAATTCTTGCCTTTAACCTCTGTACCAGAAGCTCTTTGAAAAACTATTATAACTGTCTTTCTAAAGTCATACCCAAAAGTTTAGATGGTATTTTTTTACTTGCATACTGATTGAATTGCATACAGAGACATGCTGTTAAAACAGCAGCTTGCATAATTAAGCAAAAAAATTTCTCATTAGAAGTCTCTCCTTAGAAAGAGAAATAAAATCTACTGATGCAGTTACTACCTCTAGATATCTATGTGCCTTCTAAACTCCATTTTCTAAGAAGACAAGTTGATGAGTGACATGAATTTTACAATAGGAAAAGCAGTCCCAGTGCAGCCGAACAACATCTGTATTACACATATTGCCAAAATGGATGGTGCAGAAGGAACACTAAAACACACACAACAGGCTCAGATAATTCTGTGGCTTCAAAAGTAACATTTCCCTTTCACTCTCTTTCCCTACCTAGAAAATCTTTAGTAGAGGAAAAGCAAATTAAGTCATTCTAAGGTCTTATGCCAACAGTGACTCTCTTCCCTAAAGTTCCCTAAATATAATTTTATACTGGAATTTTCAAACAGAATGATTTATCTGATCCAGCCTGAGTCTCCAACTAGACATTTAATGCTGTGTTTGTACCACAAAAGAAAGCTGGTGTTATATGAAACCCAGTAAGAAATTAAGCACTAGGTAAGGACAGCTCAGAAAGGATTTGTTCAGTACTGAAATGAGGGAATGGAGCTGATCTGTGCCCAAGGGCTCACACAGGGATTTACCCCCTAGACCCATCTGCAATTCCTGAATTGGACATTCAGGAATACTAGAAATGCCTCTTTAAAGTGGGTCTTGCTGGTTCTCTCTTCCTTCAGGGACATAAAGATATCATCCCTGTATGGATTGTGTGGACAGCCTTCCCTCTGCCATTTAATGTGAATAAAATTATTTTCTGCTGGATGCACAAGAGTGTTTTTTTGAAAGGTCCAGAAGGACACTCTTAAACACTTAACACTATAAATAGACCTGAAGATTCTTAGACCTTTCATAGGACAATAATACATAATTATAAAACAGACTTCTTTTCTTACCCTTAGAAAAAGCAGCATTTCTCAAAGGAATATATTTTTTCCTTGATTAAATACAAAATATCTGTGAACTTACCCAAGCAATGCCCTATTTTATTCAGTAGAAGTTTATCAATTAGAATTACATAATTGTTACAATGCTTATTGGTCTAGTTTTACCAAGTTGTACAATCTTAAAGACTTAGCAAATACATGTTCTGCATGGTACCTACAGCGTATGTAGCAAACCCTGATGGAAACTTGGATAAGAGTAGCTACTAAAACATATGATTCCTAAGTCTTCCTGTGACCCTGTAGCATGAAAATAAACAGTAACATCTGAGCTCCACTTAAAGTGTTATGATATTCAGAAAAATATTCTGTGACTGGATAAACTGATCATACAAGCTGATTTTGTGGGTTAAGAAAAATAGTTAATTATGCTAGGAAGAGAGGTGCTTTGAAGAATACAAACTAAAAGACCACTAAATATGATTTTTGGAGAAAATAAAAATTGAATAGATTTAAAATATTAGCTGAATGATCTAAAACAAACAAACAAAAACCCCAAAAACCAAAATTAGAAGCAATTAATATCTGGCGATAGTTTTCAAAACTTTTATAGATTTAAGTATTTAAGGTTGTAAAACTGGATCCTCAACAGAAAAATAAGTGGAAACTATTAGAAACTACTGTTACAACAGCCATAGGAATAAAAACTCATTAATAGTGGCACCCTGGTGGAGGCACAGCAGATGCAACAGACCAGATGCCTCTGATTTGGAATGTCAGCACATGGAAACAAATGTGCTATATAAAAATGGGTAATACAAAAATGAAATTTATAATTAAACTACTTTCAAAATAAATGAAACAGAAATCTATCCAATCCCCATTAGGTCACCAAAAGTACAAGTACAAAGACTTAGGGAGTCAGTTAAACTAAAAGCTGCAGTGTTTTTAATAAACAAATTCTTTTGCATGCAATTTGTCTCTACCAACACTTTTCTAGTGCTCTGTAAAGGTGCAATAATGTATTCTCCAGAACATTGTAAAACACTTTTGAATCAAGAAACTTTGTTTAATTATAAATGTAACTCCACATGAGTAGGTCAACAATGAAGGACCATCGCCATGCATGGTTGTACAAACACATCTTTAAACCCTAAAAGAGCTTTTCTTTTTCTTCCATGTATCTATGAATGCCAACACAATGATGCTTGGTGATAGCACAGTAATGTATGATAATGAGTAATGAGATACATCCAACCTACCTAGAGTTTGTTAGAAAGTGATGCTATTCCCTTTTAACAATCTTTCCACATTTGCGGACAGCAGCTGCTCAAAAGAAAAATCCAATTTTCAGGTTCCTAACTTTTATGATTTTCTTACACAAAATGGGTGTTGAGGTATGGAACAAATTGTTCAAGTCAGCAACTTAAATAACTTGCATAAAAATTGCATAAAAAATAAACTGACAAACTGAACCAGGTGAACTGTGACAAATTCTTGGTGGGACTGCAAGGTTTGAGACTGAGAATTAAAATATTTTCTAGTTTTATAATGTACAGCATGATACAGCCTGCATATCTGTGACTCTGTCCTTGCTAGTTTCTGTAAAAGGATCTTTATCCAGTCTTTTTTTTTTTTTCCATTGATTTTATGGCAAATCAAAGTGGAATTGCTGAATTCCAGCATGGTACCAGGACTTACACATTTGACTAATTGTTTACTAGTGCTGATTATGGGTGTTCACTCTTTAACATCTGAAGAAAATTTTCTCACACTAAAGCCAGGACTTCCCATCTCCCTTTGCTGAATTCAAGCATATCAACAAGAGTTAAGGTTGCTGCTTACATGCTCCCAGTCAAATATAGTTTGTTTTCTATTTCATACTAAGTATAAGAATGTGAACTGTGAGTGACCCAAAAAAATTATTTTGGGGCAAAATGGTGATCTAGAAAAGATCTTCCATGTTAAGAGCAAACTGGAAGCACTTTTTGTCATTAACAACCCATGGCTGATGATTAAAACTTCTCAACTGTTTGGGATGATTTGTTTTGTGAAAAACCTTGTTTAATGAAACGAACCAGTGAACCACAGGAGCACAAGTGGATGATTAATAGGAGAATGTAAGGGAGAAGGAAGATATATTTCTTATCCT
This sequence comes from Erpornis zantholeuca, assembly GCA_013400515.1. NCBI lineage: Eukaryota > Metazoa > Chordata > Aves > Passeriformes > Timaliidae > Erpornis > Erpornis zantholeuca. Next base: position 6,580 of record VZTN01012228.1, read on the forward strand.
ACAAAGCTATTTGCTCTTCTGAACTAACTCACCATGATACCCTCAGGAAAAGCATAATTCCATTAAATAGTTGTTGAGGAAATGATTTGCTTATCTTTTGAAAAACTTTTGACTCTGAACCTTAAATTTAAACAAAAAATGAACCGATAACTTCCAAAATGTATAGTCAAGACAAATTTTGCTTAAAACAACTAGGTTTCTAGTGGCTGATTGGTTCTCTAAATATAATGTGCTATATACACACACCTAGAAAGAGAAGAAGCTTTGGAAAAAACTTGCTAACAATTTCAGAAAATGCAGATATGCAACACCTACAATTCATTTGCATAATAAAATTGGCTTTGTTAAGATATTCCTCCCAAACACAATTTGAATTTGTTTTCTTGTCACTAAGCAGGAAGAGAATATGAGAGAAAATGGTCATTTACATACTCTCTATATTTAAACATAAAATTACGAAAGAATGAAAGCAATGTAATGCAGTGGAGTTTTCTCTTTTGAAACAAATTTTCTTTTGACTATTAACCATTTTGTGTTTTCCCTCCAAAGCATCCAAAGTTTTAGAAAAATATTAAAATCAAGAGTAACAATTTAGCAATATTCATAGCTGATTGGTGCCTGTCAATGAAATCAGAACTTTAACAGACCAGACACTATGAATTTGATTTTTCCTGAGTGCTTTCTGCAGTGCAAGTTTTCCTAAGCATGTATTTTTATGTCCAGTCAGGGTAACCTTAAGAACTGCCTCAGAAGCTCTCATTGCTGTCTAACTAAATATGTCAGCTCCATTGGTGATGCTGTGGGAAAGCCACCAGTGATAGCTTATCAGCTGTTGCATGAAAAAGCATCATAGAACTTTTGGTGAGGTTTGTTGTGACAATCACTCATTCAGTTATGTTGGTGATATTGTAAGTGTTCCTTTATGACTTAGAATGTCCAGTCCATGCCAGGAAGTTATAACAGCAAAACATGCAACAATCTTTTGATGCACACTAATCAAACCAAACAGAATGGGGAGTACTTAATTTGAGTCTTAATGTGTAGACCAAAAAGGATGGTAATGGTAAGGTAAGGTGATGGTAAAAAGTAAGGTGATGGTGTTGGTGGGAGCTGGGATAACTCTCATTCTCCCTCTCAGCCTTCTCCCCATTTGTCTGTAAGAAAGGACTTTGGAAGCAGATCAAGAGGATCAAACCATAAGCAGCTTGCTCAGATGCCTTGATGGACTACACTGGAGTCCATCCAGCAGACAGGATGGAGAAGATAGAAAGAAGACTAGAAAAAGATTACAGTTTAACATAGCTTGTGAATGAATCATTCTGTGATAGGAATTTTGCTCTGCTATAGCCATTGACAGAAAAAAAAAAAGGAATAAAGCTAAAGATGTATCTGTAAGAAGTAGAACAACATTTAAAAGTTAGGGTGTTTCTAATGAGATCCATTCAACTAGAACACAGTGATAAATAACATGTAAGAACTCAGGACTGGAACAGGATTGAAGCTCTAACAATAAATATGAATATATGTGAATTGTGTATGGAATTACAGCCTCTTACCCCCAAACAATGTGACTGTCTAATACTACTTTTTCTTGCAATGAAGTACGAGCATTTAAACAATCAGGCAAAATGATTCCAAGGTATCTGGCATCCTTTCATCCCACTAAATAACTTAATGGATGGGAACCAGTGTTAGGAGCTACAGATCTTTCCCAGTTTCTGTATCAGTCAGCAGAACTGAAATCTCTCAGTGTAAAGCTCCATTTGTAGAATGTGAATTTGCAAAACTTACTACTTTATTTCTTTTTTATAACTAATGGTTTTTCAAATTAGGGGTTTTTCCAATGCACTTAACAAATGCGTATTACTAAGAACACTGAGGGCAGATGCTCTGTTTTTCAAGGGTTCAGCTTTAGTCTTTACTGTTTTCTTCAGATGATATACTTGCCAATGAACTTCTAAAGCAAAGTTATCAGTTCTTTACAACATTTTCTGACAGAAGGAAAATAGTATTGAGAAAACATTATTTTATATTATGAATGTAAGCAAAACAGACCAATATTTTTTGATTTTTTTAATCTAAGAAAATGACTAACATTTGTGGAGAAGGAAAGCTAATAGCTTGACTAAAGATGCTTCACAAATTATCCAATTTTATAGGGAAATGATTAGATTGAATCAATTTTATGCTCGTAAAATGACCCCATGGAATGACTTCCTCAGTTTCTACTAGATCGTACAGAAATATTTGATCACTTTTATTGGAAGGTTTTCCAGCAATAGTGAGTGAATAACTTAATAATTAAGAAGAATAAAATGGTAATTTTACCTGGCACAATGTAAGTTGCCAGGTAAGTTTTCTTTTAGTACCTTAGGAAAAACTAGATATTTTTCTCAAGAAAAATATAAAGTGAAGAAAGAGGATTTAATCTGGTTTGTTTGGCTTTGTTTTTGAAAAAGAAAAAAAAAGTTACACAATTTTTTCTTATAGTGAGCTTAATATTATTTAGCTCTGTGTGTGGAGGTAGGGAGCAGGGGAAAGGGAAGGTGTTTCTTATTTACCCAATCTGATAAGAAATGCTGAAATAATTCTGAAGCAACTTTAGCCTAACTCTAGTAACTTGTATCTTTATTTGTATCTCATTGTCACCCCAAAAGATGAGAACCATATGAATTTACAAGCATAGTTTTGTTACTCAAACCTTTCTGGTATATTTAGAAAGGTTTTACTCTCAGAACTACATTTCTGCCCTTATTTTTGTTTCCATTTTTATTGCTTTTTTGGTTGTTCTGGTTTCTTTCTTTGATTTACTTCTAGTTTTTATTCCTCTGCATTTTTGTTACTATGTACTTAATTACAGCCAACAATAACACAGAAGACAAAGGTCGAAATCTGAAAAATTCTGATGTTCATATTTCATTAACAGCAAAGGATGGAAGGAAATGTGTATATAGCTCCCACAGCCTTTCCCCATCAGAAGGATGCTGCAATCCCTTAATCATCTTTCTTGCCTCCCACTTTACCCTCTCCAGGAGCTCCATGTCTCTCTTGTACTGAGGAGTCCAGAACTGGACTCAGCACTCCAGGCACACCTCAGGAGGGCTGAGTGGAGGGGCAGGATCACCCCCCTTGACCTGCTGGCAGTGCTCTTCCTCAGGCACCCCAGGATACCCTTGGCCTTCTCGGCCCCAAGGGCACACACTGAAAGCAGGTGTGTCACTGACTGGATGGATGTCTTCTCCTCTGGAAAATATATAAGGGAACAGGAATGGAGCATCTCTCTGTCCTGCATTTCCAGTGAAGATCTTTCAAAACACTGTGGATAACACCCATTAGATTAAAGGACACAGTCACAAGAGGCAGGTGAAAGAGGGCTTACTGCGAAGATGGGTACTGGATTTTCCATTTTCTGCAGGATATCTTGTATTACTTCTACTCACAGGCAAAACCTAAACCAAAGGAGCACAGCAAACAGCACTGTTGGTAACCCAGAAAGGATTTCTTTTAGTCAGTTTATGCTTCACCAGTTCTTGCAGCACCAGGTCCATCAGGATTGTTCTCAGGTTGAGAAAAATGTAAATATTACAGTTGTTTTGAGAATGTGCTCTCCTTGGCCAAAGAGAATTTCTGTTTTGGGATGTGTTTTCATAGTTTATGTTCTACACACACAGGGACTGTCTGTTCACATGGACACAGACGATTCCTGCAGCCGAACCAGGCTGGAGGGATCTTGATCTCTCTCTTTCCCTTTTATTAGTATATATCTATATATCAATCTATAAATAAACGCCTTCTGATTTCTGATCTTCAATCCATGAACTCTGAGTCTTTGTGGAAAGGGCCCTGGGAGATCAGGGCCTCATCTCATCAACACAGCACTATTGCAGCGCTGAGCACCAGCACAGCTGGGCAGGAGTGCCAAGGCTGTGCTGCATCTGTGTTATGCAATTATGCCTCATTTTAGACGTTTCTGTCATTTTATGGTGCTGTCCCTTCACTAATTCATCTTGCTGCAAAGCATAAATTTGCTCCTGCTACAAGCTACTGAGAGTTTTCTGATAATACAATAGTTATTAACTATGGAAATAATTGAAAAGGTGTATTGGCTGGAAACTGAAGACGGTAAAGTTTGAACAGAAAAGATGCAAATCTTTAGTGGTCAGTACATTTAAATACAGAGTAAATTACTAAGGAATGTAAGAGATTATTAACAGAACTGTGTAATTCAAAAATAATATATTATTTTTAATAGACAACATTTGGAAGAGTAGGAAGGGGAATCGCTATGTCAAATTCCATGCAGTGGTTTCATATATGAACATAATTGTCCTTTCTGACCTTGAAATCTATAATTCTGGGAGAAATTTAAAAAAAAAATTGAATTCACCTATATATAATGTCAGTTTCTCTGAGATGAATTTTCAACACCTGTTTCCTCAAATCAGTATCAGTCTTACTTGGTATCCTTCCATCACACAGATATAAATTAAATATATTTAATCAATTTCTGACTGAGAACAGTGTTTAAACATGAAGTTAAGCAAAAAAACTGGAGCTATTTCTTGTTCAGAAAAGAAGAACTCTTACCATGAACAGTTAATATATTTAATCTGTAAATATTTCTTGGCAGAAAGCATAGTCATTGATTAGTAGCTTGTAGAGCAGCCACACAATGCTCCAGTGGAAGGAAACTTAGCATTTTTCTTTTTCAGAAAATACAGCATTATTACCTGAATGACAATTTCAGAAATGTATCTGACATAAATAGAAAAGAAAGAATCACTGATAAAGTAGATTGACACTACAATAATAAAAGCAGGGAAAAACACTTTGCTTTGTATGTTTATTCATGTATACACACATGGTGATATACGAGTATGTATAGATATGGATTTTACAGTGGGCCTTTGCAATAAAAAAGATGGAAACAAATTAATAAAATTCCAAAATTAATGACCTTCCTCTGATTTCTATTCTGTAAGTGAGGCCAGAGGGGCAATGAGCTTGAGTATCACAATCAGGTCAAAACAGAGGAAGAGGTTTTCTTGAGATAATATTATAACACAGTTATAATAAATGTTCCTGACAATATTAAAAGTCAAAATGAAAATATTCTTCTCTATTTTCCTTGGAAACACTGACATATTTTCCACAAACAAGATTTTCTGTGCATTGGAAAACAGAAATTTTGTTTTATGGCTGCAATTCCCTTGCTTTGGGAACAGAACTTGTTTTTCAACCACTCAATTTTTCCAGGGACACTGGAATGAAAATAGGTATAAAACCGTATCTTGCAGTGTATTTTTATTTGCACTTAGTTCCTGTTATGTTTGTAAAATATAAACATTTTATAGACAAAGTATTTCCCCACTTCCAGAAAGAAATACTTATCACCAGGTCTTTGCTAGACTGTTCTCATGTGCTTGTTCTCCCATGTACTACAAAAGATGAGCCTCAGCTTAACAACAAACCATACTGCACACTGCTTTGTGTAAAACATTCTGACCACATTCATAAATTCACTATATGCAGTTCCATAATGGTGTCAGTCAGGCTGGAAAATGACAGAAGATCGAATGACTGTACATCATCCATTTTTCTAGTGCTGCTTTTCAACAGGAGAGCCTTTTATTTTAAATTCAAAGACTGCAATTCCTAAACCCAAGGGCTTATGGCACTGGCTGCTAACAACTCACCAGTGAAAGGTGGTCATCTTTATCAGTTAATCCAACTTGATTTTCAGGTTTTCACTCAATAGTAACTTTTCCAAAGCCAGTAAAGTGTTTTTCACCTTAGTAGCACTGACACATAATTTGACACGAAGCACAATACAGAGAGATGTATAAAATTCTGGAATAATAATTTTCAAGTTTAACATACTTGACAATTTGCCCTTATCTGATACGTGATATTTCCCTTTTTACACACTAAATTAGGAAGGTGCAAGAAAATGTCCTGCCATAGAGAGGCTGATCTGAGGATTGATGCAGTCAGTTCTCCAGGGTGGAGAACCCAAATTAACTGGGAGGCTGTTAAGATGCATCTGGACCCTGTCTCTGCTCTCCCCTCCCTGTTGCCATAACAAAGTCAGCTACTGCAAGGCCATATTGGGAGGTGGAAACAAGAGCTCTCAAATGTGTTATATTTTTAAAAATTAATGATTTGTGTCTCCCCATGGAAAGGCTAGATTGTGACAAGCCGTTCTTCAAGAGCTGAATCCTGGAAGGACTCCAGACTGAGGTCACTGTTTTTTGCAAATAGCAGCCTGCAAAACTCAGAGGTATTCTACAGTCTATGGAAAAAATGTATCTATCTTGGCAATTTTTTCTTATTCAACTTTTTGACCTTATTCCTTCTTTTCTCTTGAAAATTATCACATTTACATATGCAGACACACTTCTTTCCAGGGACTTTTTTCACCAGACATAAAAAGTAAGAGTTATTTTTCTTGAGAGCTACATTTGAAAGCAATTTTTTTTTTGGTCAGCTATTAATTATTAACAAAAGAAAACTGAGCTTAGGAATCCACCATTTCTTTTGCTTCTACTTTATGCCTCCAGAGTATCCTTCTAAATACCTTCATTCCAAGCACTAGAAAATGAAAAAATGTGAACTGTAGCCAGGTCTAAGGGATCTGAAGAACTCGCTAGAAACATGGGCTGAAACAAGAATAAGCAACTGCACTAAGAAATAAAAGAGAAATATTACACATAAGACTGAAGAGATGCCATTATCCCCTAGTGCTGATGACCCAGCTAAAAGCAACATCAGTTTATTTATCCATGACAGCATAATTTATTCTGGTTAAAAACAAAACAAAACCAACAAGTTTAGGATGTGTGCCTTAGCATGTCCTTGAACTCTGTATCAGCTCTTTCCTCAGGAAGGATCTCCAGGGCTGTGGAGGTGCCACTGGCTGACCATTTCTAGTTGGTGAGGTAGTGGCACTGATGCCACCATGCCAACTTACCCCCAGGACCTTCCTTTTGCTCTCAGGCTCAGAAAGGTCAGAGGACAGGCATAACAGGGACACAGGCTGCCCTGCTGAAGATGGGGAGGTGAGGAATGGAGGATGGCAGCTCTTGGTGTACAGATTCCTGAAGTTACACACTGTCATTTTTGATTAAGGTGAAATTGAGAGAGAATGCTGAAGAAGTGCAACAATATATCACTGGTGTGGGACATTAAGAATGTAGTAGTAGAGAAGACATGTGTGGTCAGAAATTTTTCTTTTTTGTTTTCCAAACAGATTCCTGACAGTGGAATAGTTGCTGTGATATCATATCTTCTTAGTCTGTATTCCAAGTATAGACTAATGTGTATAAAAGGACATTTTAACATCTTTGAATGTGACCCCTATATTTCTTCAAAACAAAACAAAAATAACCCAAGCTCAAATATAGTTCTGAAAAACTGCAAAGACTGTAATCAGTTTTAAAATTTTAGCTTCCTTTCAAACTTTAATTACTCACTGCTGCAGATGTGCAGACATTAAGAGATAACAAATAATTATAAGAGATTCACCATGTATGCCAAGGTTGTTCTCTGGAGGGTTGGTGGTTTATTGTTTTCTAATGTCACCGTAGATCAAAGGAAAATGTTTCAAACTGTCTTCCACAGCCTAAGACATTGCATATGGAAATCAGATCATACAAGTTACTATCTTGGAGGAATGTTCCCTACCATAATCAACCAAAGTCACATAAGAGATACATTTAGGAGAGTTTTCTACACTTGCACACAGTTGCAGAGAATTTCTTGCTGAGGGCATGCTTATTGACTTAACTCCAAATTGAATCTCTGTCCACAGATTAACAATCCCTCAAACCCTAAAAAGCCACAAAGCATGACCATACTCATTACTCATACTGAACAAAAAAGAAAAAAAAAAAAAGGAAATAAAAGGAAAAAAAAAGAAGCAGAAACAGTCACAGCAGGATTAACCCAAGAGCTTAGGTGCCCAGACTCTGGTGTACCACTGAAAATGGATGTTCATTCCCTGGGAGAGTGAACTGTAGTTTTTGAACAGCTGTACCCACCCTGCTCCCTGAACCATTCACCTCTCACCTGCGTGGGAAGGCAAATGCTTCAGACTGAGCACAAGGCAGGTGTATGAAGGGTGGGGAACAGGAAGGACTGGGAACAGCAGGGTAGAGGCTTGAGACAGAAGGGTTGGAGCTATAGGAAAAGCAGTGATATGAAAGAGAGGAGCCAACTGATATTTAAGATGCACACCCCAGAAAGAAGTCAATCCTCAATTAGCTATGGATGGGTTAGCCCTAGTTCTGGACTAAATACAACATAGTGAAGAGGCTCTACATCTGATCCAGGAAAGAACTAGCTTAGGTCAGAGAGACTTAACTAGTGCACACAGAGTGTGGTGTGAACACAGCTGTGTGATTACTAGTGCCAGCTCAGCAGTACAGAGCCTTCCAGGAACATCCTGAGTTAATGAGACCTGATGAGTTTCACCGACTGAATACAGAACCACTTACTCACCTGTTGCATCTGCTCCCTAGCTCTATCTCATGTAAAACAGCTGCAGTGAGCCTGTCTGTAATCAAGACACATCCACAATATTGCAGTACTACAACATCTGTGTATGTATGTGTGTGCACAGGAGAGAAAGAGGTCCGAGTCAAGTCTCCATTGTTGCATATTCCTTGTAATTTTCATTAAAAAGGCACAACTGGTTTGCAACAACTTCGTGGATCAGCCTGAGGACACCTGTACTAACTGTCCATAACTTATTCTTGCATGTATTTCCTAGTATTCTTATTGGAAGAATATTTTCAGATATTTGTTCACTATCTCAACCTCGAAGTCACTGCTTACCTAGGCTATTGTTCAGAATTTGCTGTTACCAATCCTTCTAGCTACCTGATGATTTATTTTTATTTATTTTGATGGTGGTCTTCCTTGCATCTTCTACCAGGAAAAAAATATATGTATCTAAGGTATAGATATGCATGTACACATGCTCACAAGCACATATATACATATAAGTAACATAAAACAGTAGCCAATATTTGGATAAGGACTAGAACCTATCACAGAGTCTAAACAGCTTTTTGTAATATCATCCACATTGTTTGTTATCCCCTTATGGAATGAAGAGTTTCAAACCCATAGCTCATTTCTCTTCTGGAATGTTATACAAGACAGAGATTATTCTTGCAGATGCCATAAAGTTTGCAGACTTTTTTTCCCTCAACATTTTTCCCTAAACAGAATAAAACAGTCATTGAAACTTTTGAAGTGATAGTCTGAAAAAAGGTTTGTTCTAGCACTAATACTTCTGTTAACAGCTTCAAGGCAGAAGGTCTCTGTGTGAAAGACAATAAACAAACAATGGTAACTTTGTTATTGGTGTAACATTGTTCTTATTTAACTCCATATGAATTCTGATGTGACAGCTCATGAATTTCAGCTATAATACCCAGGAACTGGCTCAATAAACCTCATGGGCATTAGTAGTTATATTTAAGGACCTGCAATGAATGAACAGACTTTCAAGTCTCCTTCAAGATCTTTTTATTATACTCACCCTTCCTTTGTGAAAAAAGAAAAAAAAACAAGTATAAAAACCAGCAGAGAGAATAAATAGAAGCCTGTGCTAATTTATAGCATCATTTTCCATAGAACGTTTAATGTTGGTTTGAATAAAACCATGATCACATGCATTTCTTAGAGCTAATACTCTTTCAACTTTTATTTTGATTACTTGATAACAAGGAAGAAAGAACAAGAAGGATGGGAAACAATACCTGCAGACTGTCTATAATAAGACTGCCAATAACAAGAACAATTACTAAATTATTTCTTCCTCATAGCTAGCTTAGATATTAAAATTGGCCTCTCTTTGTCACTTTAGTTTCTTTGTAGTATGATTTGTTTTATGGAATGACAGTGCAAAATGGCAGGCTAGCACTGCATTTTCTCTATTTTTAATTCTATTAAAAACTCTGGCCTCAATTTCTTAGCTAAGACATGAAGAGCTTGTTTTACTTTAGCTGACATATCATTTCTCAGAAGTTTGGTGACAGAATAATAGTAAGGTGTAACATACAGAACATACAGATGCAAATAATACAGGAAAGAAATGCCATGTTGGTGTTGGAATCCTATTATATACTAAAAAGTATTTTAAAATAAGACAAGATTAATTACCTAATCTGAAAAATAACCCAGGAATTGTATTCCAGGTCTGAAGAATAAGATGGGTCTGCAACGTGTCCCATAGCGGCCACAGCTTTTTGTTAAAGCTTTTGTTAAACTCCTGGGCTTCTTTAAAAAAGCCCACAAGCATACAGAGAAGGATGATTTAGTTCACCACCAGTTCAGGTAGGATACATACATATATAAAGTCTTTTTTACAAAATCCTTTAGAAAAGAGTTTTAGGAAACCTGACAACATTACATAAAATGACAATTTCACTCCTGAATATGTATTTAATTTAAAGACAGAAGAGAGTGGGCAGGAGTATGCTGCATTATTGTAGTAACTGTTTTAGAACAGAATAAAAAGTTTTTATTTTCACAGCAGGTACTGAATATATAGAGCTTGCTCGCAGGAGGCCATGAGGGCCAAGAGAATCAGCAGTTTCAAAGAGGGAATAGACAACTTCATGAAAAATAGGCTGAAAACTAGCTGCTACAAGGACTCCTGATGTCCCAAATGCAAGAGCTGTGGATGCTAGGGATGGGGCAGTGTAAGGGTAACATTTAGCAGGAGACAGTCAGGCTGGTACATTCTCCCTGTTCAACCTGCCCTAATGTCACCACCCGAGACATTTCCCTGGGTTAGACAGAAGAATGATGGCTTGACTCAGTAAAGCATTCCTTGTGCTCTCAAGTGTGATAAAACCCTCTTTTAGTCCCACTTAAAACCTATTTATCCTTGTATTTGTTAGAGTTCTATAAAACACAAATTCTGTAACCTAAAACACTGGAAGATCTATTGTAAATAGAGAGTTATGTGAGACTCAAAATATTTGTAAGAGCAATGTTGTCCTCATTCAAATTTATGCCAAATCCTATGCAAGGTGTTTCTTTTTTTTTATAAATTATAGGGAAATCTGTAGTGCTATAAACAGATCTTCTTTCAGTAGTAAACAGAGTTTGATTTGTAACTACATTGGCATAAAATATTATTTATATTACTGATATGTATTTTCTAGCTGCTGCTAAGAAGAGTCGCCGAACACCTGACTTTTAGATAAATCAAGGAATTTAAAAAAAAGTAAACACAGTACATATTAAAATGCTTTCCATGACTGTATCCCATTGCAATTATTTAGTCATCAGAAATTTCCACTGAAATGAAAAAGTCTGGAAATGTTGACAAGATTGAGACAACATGAATGGTTCATCTGAGAATTCAACTGCATCTCCCTTTAGGGAGTAAAAGGGCATAAATTCCCTGTGTCTCAACAGATTGCT
>VZTN01012271.1:0-16675 GCA_013400515.1 Erpornis zantholeuca
TTGTTTGTTGGGGTTTTTTTAAACTCTTCTTAGACCTCACAATCTCAGACTGAGAGCTCAGAATACATAGTCCAAATATTACAGTGAGGAGTATAAAAGCATATAGAGACACAGCACTCTAACATATTATTCTGAGCTCTCATCTCAGCTAGGAGATAATGCAAGTGGTACTGAAAAAAGTAGTTTGAAAAAAGGATTTATGTATTATTTAAAGCAGTTTCTTATTTTTTGCACTGCAGACTGATCAGGACTGTATTGCACTAACAGTCATGGATGATTTAAAACAAAAATAAAACACTTGCAGCTCTCCTCAGACTTCATTGTAACAACAGATAGGAAATTGTTTTAATTAGAATTTGTTTTCTTTTGAATTGGAAAGTAATTGTTTACCTTTGCTTGTCAACAGTAGGATGACTTCAGGATCTGAAGTCAACAACAACACATACCAGGCAGAAAAATGACATAAATGTGTCATTTACCCATTCAGAATTCATTTAGATACTTTGAATGACTTCAAGGCCTTTTACTCAGAAGAACCACTGAAAAGAAAATTAACTTCCATGACAGTATAAACATTAGCTACCCATATTAAAAATGGTAAGTATTAACATGATACAGTAATATGGCTGAAACATGACAGGCAAAGAAGAAAACATCTTTGCTGAAATCACCATTGCAGCAATTAAGATCACTTACTGGCCCTCACAGCTGTGACAACACTGCTGAAAACCAGATTTTTCAAGAATATTGTAAAAGATTAGGCACTTGGTGTACATGTATTATCCAAAAATCTACTTCAAGCCTAATGCATATTTATTTTTAATTCCGCATACCTACTAAAACTTTGCTTCTTTTAATAGCACATTGCTACAAGAATGGTTCTTGCTCATTTAAAGATAATCTTTCCTTATTAACAATGTAGTAGTTCCTAAAGCACTCCACTTGGATAAGACTAGTAATGTGGCTGTTATGCTTCCCACTACTATGAAGTGGTTAAGGGACTGAACACTTGGACCTTAGGAATGAACATGCAAAAAGTAAACATTTTATTAAATTGCATATATTTTGAGTTAGTATATTGAAAAAGGAATGTTCAGACAGCAACAACTTGGCAGAATAAAAAAAGGAAACACTTCCAGAAACTGGCATCTGATCTTGTCAATGTGTTCACAAAGTTAACTTATGGAAGTTGTGTAGCTCAAAGGTTTGGGGACAAAACAGAGCCTCCTGCTTCAAAATTGTGGCAGCTCACATAATAGATCTGAGGGATCTCACATAAGAGATCTGATCTCTGGGCTGTCTGACCCTCCACATTTCAGAAGGCACAACATGGTGCATGTTTTTTTCTTTTCATCATCTCTCACATATGGACACTTACACACATATGTACTTCCATGCAGAATGAGAGATGTAACAGACAGCACTTCACACCTCTACTGGCGTTTTCTTCCACTTGGTGACCTACCAACATCTTTGCTTGTTACAAGGTAGTTCTTCCCCTCCATTCACTCACACACTTTCAGCACAGGTGAAAATGCTTTATTTCTACATATTTTGAAACAGAAAGTCCCCAACTCCACAGACAAGGTAAAACAGAGACAGCAAAAGTGCCAATTTTCCAGCAGCAGACAAGTTAATACATGGTTTAACTGTTTTCTAGATAGGCATGATAAGGTGGAATGGCTGAAACTTAAAAATTCAAATCACTTAGTGAAAAAAATACCCATTATAACTCTTCCCTGCCCACTACTCACCACTGCTCCTAGAATTCACACCTTGATTGTGTTGGCTGGCAATGCAAAAGACCAACAATTTTACTGCTAAGAAAAGAAACTGCTCTGGAGTAAGTGTGAAGTCCACTGCTAGAAGATGACATAGTAAACTCACACTTGCCAGGTGACAGACACTTGCCAGTGGCAGACAGCACCTTATAAAAACAGCAACAGCACCAGAAGTAGGTGTAAGTAAGCCCATATGGGCTGGCAAGCACTGTAGCAAGGAGTCCTCACAATTCTGTACTACTTTTGCAGTAGTGGACTGCAAAAACCCTAGATAACTTATTATTTGGGCTTGCTCTGATATGCAAGCCAGACCAATTCTATCATCATACAAAAGTAGTCTTATTTAATACTATCTCTTTTTTTCCATCTAGGAAATTAATTCTTATGATCAAATAATTATCTTGATATAAGGAAACAGAGAAAGTTAATGAAAATTAGTTCTAAGGACACAAGGATATGACTTCTAACACTTTTTTAGCAGGATTACTTTCTCACAGCCTTAAACTAAATAATTCCTTTAAGCAATTAGACACACACTGTAGAGAGTACAAGGGAGGCAGCAGGGTCATGCAAGCAGGAAGGATGGAACAAAGAGGAAGTGACAGCCTGCTGTTAGATCCATTCAGGACATCTCTTTTAATCACTCCTTTAAAAGTTTCATCAGTAGCTTAGAATTAGAAGACAAACACAGTTAATGAACTACTGCTCTTAAACTGAGCATCCAGGAAGCAGTTTAAATTAGTGACTGCCAGGATTCAGAATTGATACCAGGCTGATGTGAATGGAGAAAGTTCACTCACCTCAGTGACCAGCTATCTGTAGTGTTCAGGGGACAATATGGACTCAATTTACAGTGTCCCAGTTTTAGCAGCTTCCCTGACAAAGGACACCAACCCAAGCTCACACGTTTCTGCACAGTGTAACTCTGCAAAGTTTGTTACTTCAAAGGCAGAAGGAAGGCAGTACTCAAGCCACCACAGTTGTCATTACTCCTCTTACTCTCTTTTCATTGTTACCTAGAACTGCTTCCAGAAGCAAAACCTTGTGGCTCAGTAGAGTTTTGGACTTACCGCAGGTAAGGCGCCCGGGGTGTGCCATTGCTGTTCAATTCATACAGAGAATCTGCCCGCAGACCATCAGCAACAAAAAGCACAAGACGTTTTGCCGGAGGTGGCAGTGGAGTCTGCTGAGGAGTCATTCCATGGACGAGGGGAGAGCTGAAGTAGATGTCAAAAATGGAGACCAAGAACACACAATGCACAAGAAGGCCCGCAAGTATGAAGACTGGTATATCCATGGCAGCAGCCGGCTGGCAAAGGCAAAGTCCAACACTAAGAGAGAGCAAGAAAAATAAAGTTAGGCAGATGAGACTTATAAGAATCAATATTTATTACATTTGTTATGGAATGGAGGTACAAAAATCACAGTCATCACCCAGAATCCAGAATCAATTTCTATTTCCAACAAGCTTTTTTCCCCAAGAAGTTCTGGTCAGAGTCACTGCATGACTAATTCAGACTTTCATCTCTGGCGTTTAGGGGTTTATTAGACAGCTCCAAAAGTCTACTGAATCAAGCCATTTGTTTTGCGAGCTACATCAGTGACAGAAGACTCAGACAATGCAATGTCTCCATGAACATACTACCCTCTACTGGCTGGTTGCACGACAACCAGCCTGTCTTTCTCAAGCCAGACAGCTAGAGAAAGCCATCCTAAAACAAACATCCATCCAACACTGCATTTTTTCCCTCCAAGTTTGCCATCAAATCTGAGTTCATTATATTCTGCTTAGAAACTGAAACCTTCTTATAAAAGAACAAAGATGCTGTGTTGAGCACAGAATGCTATTCCCTTTCTGAAACAAGTGACAGAAGCACAACAGCTGGAGAATTATGTTTCAGGAATAAATATATTCCCTTTTTGAACACTTTTTTTCCTGCCCTCTGACATCACGCTAGATACACAAATCCTCTGACATCATGTTAGATATACAAATAGGCTTAATAACAGATATGCTGGAAAACGTCTGTTTGCCAAATGTGCTGTGGGGATTGTGTGACCCCTCCTGGAGGTAAATACGAATATTGGCTGAGGTAAGTGTGGCACCTGAGCTTGAATAAGGCTCAGTTCTACCAAAGGACTATTAAGGCTGTCCAAGTTTCTAACTCAGTTATTTAAATATTAGCTAATTATCCACCTTAACCAAACATCACTGCCATTCACCAATTAAGAAACAAATGTTCTTAACAGCCTGGAAGGTTCAGAGTACCTATGTAAATACGTACCTCTCTCTAAAAGAAACAGTTTGTTTAAGAATCTAGTTAGTGTTTCTAAATGACAATAT
Organism: Erpornis zantholeuca; assembly: GCA_013400515.1. Lineage (NCBI taxonomy): Eukaryota > Metazoa > Chordata > Aves > Passeriformes > Timaliidae > Erpornis > Erpornis zantholeuca. The sequence goes on from VZTN01012271.1 coordinate 4,126, forward strand.
ATATATTATCTTTATCTTGTTATTTTCAGAATTCCCATAGCTGAACAGACACAGGCAGCCACCATATGGTAAATCTACCACTCTTATCAAATAAGGATAAAAGGCTTCACTACCACATAACCTTAACTCTGATAAAAACTCTGAAAGACATTTTTTAAAATACAAAACTTAAAGGGACAGGAAAAGCAGAGGAAAAAAGAAACAGACTAAAAAACAATTTAAAAGATCATACATAATATTACTTACCAACCCAAAGAAAATTCAGATCTGCATGCAACTTAACCACAACTTAACCATAACTTCCAATTCCACCCATTTTCCCTACTGAAACACAGATGCAAAAACTCCAATTCAAATCTGAAACATTACTACAGCAATTTCTCATTTTAGAGATTTGGAGAGAAAACCACATTAAAAAACAGATATAACAAAATACAACATTTCAAAGAGATATGTAGTAGTCACATTTAAACAAACAAACAAAAACTTTTTGTTAATCGGGAACTTACATGCTTTTATGTCTACAAGTGAGATTCCAAGAGACTTGTCATAACTGTAAATATCAGTTTGCTTATTTTTTATTTTTAAGTACGCAGAGTTCCTGCATCAATTTAAATATATGAAATCACAATCACAGACATACCACTAAATTCAGTGCCAGAGCTCATTTTATTCAATCTGTTTTATTTTCCATAGGGCTTTTTCTTTTGATGCAGTCGTGCTTGATAAGAGAATCTGAACTACTCATGCCTTAAACTGATGAGACTAAACACCCCACTAAACAAAGCAGTTCTATCAGATACTTGTTGCATGCTCCCAGTGCTACAATTCTATAGCTTAACATATTCTATGTTGTTCTAATTAAAGTATTAGTAACATAATCTGTTTTCTACACTAATTCTCTTTGCTTTAACTCTCGCCAGGCCTCAGTCTTTGCTCACAGAAAAAAGAGTTCAATCAACACAATTGAGATTTAATGCTTAGACTGTAGTATCTATAGAAGTAGTGAGAAAAGAAAAAAAGGAAAGGATACTTTCTTTTGCAACCCCAGTTTGACTACATTACACTAAACTATTTATCTGGGCCCAACATAGCCAACTGCTCAACACCATCACATGGTTTCCAGACAGGCAGCTCCCAAAGCACCTGCTCCTGCCACATCCCTCACAGCCACTCCTTCTGCCTCTACCTTAGCTTACACTGCTCCTTGACTGCAGGACTTTGTGTGTCACCACCGTGACACAACACTGTGAAAAATATTCTGTCGTCCTCAAGCTTACAAATGCTTTCCCGCAGGTACAGAGGCTTTGGAAAGCTCCTAATTGCACTCAGCTCAATGCACATTCCTCTATAGAGCCTGGTGCTTGACTGTTCAAGACAAAAAACTTGAAAGACATGGAAATAACAAGGACAATGACTTCAGTAACAATTTCTTCCTCACAAGGAAAAAATAACCAGGACAAGAGGAAAAAGTGGATTAAGCACTAGCTTATAGGAAAAATCAAAAGCCACAGCCTGTCCAGAGAAGAGAAATAGAAATGTATTAAGCACACACACTTCTGAGGATGAGGAGCCCTATCTAAGTATTTATGACTAGTGCCAAAACATCTCTGCCCTCAGGTGCCTGGCCATCCAAAATGTGGATAAACAAACTGTCACTTGAAAATACATCTTACATCTTTCTGTCAAGAAAACTTAAGCCAAGGATATCTCAATATTTTTGTGTCCTATGATATTTTCTCAGGCAATCCCTTAGGCAAGTGATTTAGTGCAGTACCTTCCACAGTCCTTATTTTCACAGGGCAAAACACAAGCTTTGCTCAAATTCTGACTGCATTACTCTACTTTATTCTGTTAAGTCATTGCCTATCACACCAAGAAGAAAGAAAGAAGCTCTGAGTCTTGTAGATAAGAGAAGCATCTTGCAGCCTATTTGCCACATGCCATTTCTTACTGCCCACCCAAATACATCACTTGTTACAAAAGAATCCTGGAATCCCAATAGAGTTCAGACAGTCAAATCAGCTCCTCTATAGACTCAGCCCAACTAGTGAGCAATGTATCAGACTCCAATTTATTCCTTTCTTTCTACATTTTTCACCTTCTATCACTATCTCCTAAACTAAATACAGAGCCAATGATGATACTGTCCAACCCCCAGTATGTTAGACCTCAAACTATTACAATAAAATATTTTTGTTCAAATAATTTGGAGTCAAAACCACAAAGCTGGCATGTATTCTTAAACAAAGACCTTTTCCAGATCCTTAACAGGACAGTACTAAAGATCCACTAAGCTACTCACTGCCCATTAAATTCAAGTTGTTCTCATGAACAAATGGAGCAAGTATAAAATGAGCAGTGCCCAGCTGATGCAGAGAGCTCCAGGAGACTTCAGAGCTTCTCACTTCATTGGATGTTGTACACGAGCAGAGAAAAGAGTAAGAAGACGCAGGGGAGTGTTCAATCTGAGAGACAGCAAGGCAGAACCAGCAGACACCTTTCTTAAGGTCTAGGAGATTAAAGAAAGAAAAGCAGCAAGGACCTTCTGACTGCAATTAATTACTTTTTCAGAATAAAGTGATACATACAGATTAGAGAAGGATTTTTGGTGGTTCTCTCCCCTCCCTCTGAATTCTCAGGGAAAAAGTTAAGCTCCCAGCTGGTGGCAAATGGGATGAAGAGGTCCCCTTTCTTTCTTTGTGTTCACACATATCAAAACAATACCAAAGAATCCTGCTATTAGGTGCAAGTTCCTCAAGAGCAGCCATGTTAGTGCAAAGACTAAAACACCCAGACTATGATGGTGGCAGGGGAGCAAGACAGTTGCAATGAGCCACGCAAGCCCAACCCTTTTTCCCATGAGTTTTTCCCTCTATTCAAGTTCATCTGTAATTTGCTGACAAGACTGGATTTTTTAAAGCCTTCTTTTTGACTCATGCCACAGAAGCTACATCCACAGCACCAGGCTGGATCAGATCCCTCAACAATTAACAGGAAGGCTGACATAATTAAATGCAGCACTCATTTTCCCCAAGTAATCTACATCTAAGTTGCATTGCCTTTGAAGTTATAATCTCTCAGCATTATTTACAAGGCAAGGTAAACTATACTTGTACTTCAACACAATACAGTTCTTCATAAGAAATGTAACATTTCCCTTTTATATTTTTCTTTCTCCAAATATGCAATAAAACATACACAAAATACTGCATGGAACATGCCCCACTGGCAGGAATATTTTCTTAAGGACAATGAAGTGTCAAAACAGGGAGCTTAAGGTACATTAGTCATTTCTTTTAGAGAGACTATGCTTCACTAATACTGTCAAGTCTGTTGATTAAGATGAATAAAATCCATTGGAAGTGCATTTTCAATAAGCATCAATGGCCTTGGCAACTATCTTTTACAGAAAAAATAAATAGACAAGAATGTCTGCTGTGCTTCTGACTGACTGATATTTTTCAACTAAACAGTGTTGTGTATTTTGTAATTTAACTGTCAAAGTGATGACGGTACAATTTGTCCACATATAAAAAATTATCTTTTTCCTTAGGGGAGAGAAGCAAATAGAAGTTGGGTGGTCTGACAGTACTTTGCATGGTATGGCAGCTATACAACATCTAAGACAGTGTTAGCAGACTGTACCCTATTATTTTACTGATTTAGATTTTTAAAGAGCTACACCAGTCAGGAAATGCACTCAAGTCGTTCCTGCTGTCGCAGCCCATGCACCTATTGACTGCACAAGGTTGTAATTTATGCAACAGACTTACCAGCCAATTCTGAGTAACTCCCATAACTTCACCCACTACTTAAACATAGGAAACCCCAAATCCTCATCTTGACTTCATCATGTATGAAGTGGGAAAATTACAAATTCCCTTTTCCTCTTTCCCAAATATTCATTTTCTTTCTCTATTGAAGCATAACATACTCTGCCAGACAATGCAACTGCAACTACAGTATTTCCACTTGCTCTGGCACTGAAGTGGCTTTTGTAATTCAAACCATCTGTTTAAAATTATTTTATGTTCAACATCTTCACTGAGTATTAGGGATTATAATAACAAATGACAACTGTTTTAAATTTTAAATGTGGTTCAGTAAAGCACATCCAAACCTGAGGCAAAGAGCTCAAAGAATATTTAATTTTCTTTTTAACGTCACTTGATAATAAAAATTACTCTGCCTGCCTAGAAAAGTCTCTTTTGCCAGAATTTTTCAGGGAGAAAAGTGATTACGGCCTACAAGGCACCAATGAAATATCAAGAGTCCCAATACTTCAACATACTGCAAATCAGTCACCCCAGTGTCACCCTCTGCAATTTTCTTTGAATTATCCTTAAACATGAGAAACTGTATCCACAAGTCTCCCAGGGAAAAAAAAAAAAAAAAAAAAGATACCTGAGAACAACAGTGACAACGGGACAGCAGTGATAAAGAGAACAAGACTGCTTCTGTAAGAAACAACGACTGCTTTGAGGCATGAAAGAGAAAACAAGAGACCACCCTTTAGTACCACTTGTTAGGCAAGTGGAGGCAAAACAGAGAGTAGAAATTCAGCATTTCATCTGCTCAGTACACAGGCAGCTAGAAGTTCTGAACTCAGAACAAACAAAACCCAACAACAAGAAACCCTAAGTGATCTTGCTATAAATAATTTCACGGGGAAACAGCGCTTGGAGGACCTATGTCTGTTCTCAGGAGGTAACTGCAAATCCTCTGGCATATTTCTTGACTTCCAAGTCATTCAGCAATACTCTACCAGCAAGTCTTCAAACATTACTGTTATACAGCTTAACATCATCTTTTCAACTCAATATAGACTGTTTAATTCTTTTTTGTGCTGTCAAAAGCAGCAGATGCCCTCAGACTCCTGCGTTCTTGAACAAAACAAAACAGTAGGTTTTCCTCCTGCCATTGTTTTTTTCTTAATCTGCTTGGAGATTTTGTAGACAGATTCTTCATATTAAAAGTTTTAGGGGACACTTATGGGGAAATAACATCAGTCTGACAGTGTCTGACAAAATACATCCCACCATCCCAGTTTTCACAGGTCAGGGTCAAGGGACAAGTGGCACTTAAAGAGAATACAAGCACATGGAAGAGAGCTTGCCATAGCAGTCTTCGTTCTTATTGGAGCCCTTCCTCACAAACCAAGGCTGAAGGCCCCCAAGGTATTTTTAAAGCCATTTTCAATAAAACTATGCAATAAAGCACAAGTACCAATACAAGCATGACAGTTCTGCCCTCTAACAACAAAAGGGGCAAGGATCACACTTTAAAGTCATACAACAAGTATTAATGTAGAACACACAGTGATGAGGATGAAAAAAAAACAACTTGCAGCTGTACTCTTGCAAAAGTAGTTTGCAAATGTATACACAAAAGAAAAAAAAACCACTTTTTAACAAAAAAAACCCCCAAACAAACAGTGCTCGAAGTATGTTCTGTAGAAGCGAATATGAATAAGGAAGGTTTAAAATAAAAGGCAGTTGTTTTTCCTCTGTTAAGTCACATTTGCTTACTGGGAGCAACCATTACAAATAAACAAGAATTATGTCAAATAGTAACAAGCACATCTGCTGAATCTTATACATAAGCCTCTGAATGCACATTTGCCAAGTTTGTTTGAAGGAAATAAAAAAAAAGGACTGCAACCTTCCAAGCATAGAGTAACACTTTCATAAAAGGCATACAGGAGTCAAATAATCAACTTGTAGTTTCCCACCTTTCAAAAGTTGGGCGGTTTTTGCTTTTTTCTCTTTTTTTTTTTTTTTTTTTAAAGGACTTCAGAACTTTTTGAGTTCAAAAGTACTACTTCATTATGCTAACCAGTTGACTATAATGTATAGCTGAATACTATTCAACCAGCTAGCATAATCTATATTTTCCATATCTTTACCTGCCAAACTTCCATTCCCAACAAAGCTGACACAGACAGAGGCAAGTTAAGTTCCCCACTGAGAGCAACTACTCGTTTAAGCCTGAGGCGAGCACACGGTAGGGAAGCAATCCCAATCCCGACCCAGGGGTGGGCACAGCTCGGAGGCTGCGGAAAGGAGCGGGGCCGGTGCCCTCCCGCAGCCGGGAGCTCTCCAGGGTCCTGCACCGCGCTCGGCACCACGGCAGAGCCAGAACCTGGGAAATCCCACCCTGCAAACACACTGTCGGGAAGTACTGCTTCCTCATAAAGAAATATGCACAAGAGGGGGGGGGGAAAAATCCCAATTCCTTTAGTTACCAAGAAAAACAAACTTTTAAAAAGAATTGCAATAGTCAAGTTGTAAAGTGTAAAAAAATGCCTAAAAAGATGGATTATACCCCCTTTCAAAGAGGATAAAGTAGTAAAATTAAGCATACACAGTATTTGTCCAAGGACACTTTGAGGTCCATTAAGAAATCTTTATGCAAAGGAATCACCTTCTCTTTAACTCTTCCACCAGCAGCCATACTTGCAAGCTGTTCACTAAGGAAGCATCTCCTTAAGCTCCCACATGACACAAAACTCACTGAACTTAAAATTACTGCAGCCTGTAGTATATTGACATTTACTATAGGACAAACTTCTCTTTGCTCCTACATCAGCCTCGACTAACCAAGTAGTTAACATTCATTAGCATTTATGATATATCGACTTGCAAGCACCCTCCGCTGAAGCCCTGTGATCTTATACTTGGTTTTATGACAAAGCCAAGCCACTATTCATTTGTATAAGACACCTTCATTTTTCTGCTGCTGACTCACTCTAATAATTAATGGAGACAGAACATTATGCCTGAAAACAATCAGTAGTCTGTAGTCTGCTTCTTTGCCATATGAAAAACTGCTGATTTAAAATGAAACCTCCCCAGCACTGAAACTCTTACAGCAAATGAACAGCAATAGATTCACTGTTGAGAAAAAAAGAGCTCCAAAAACAAACCAAAAACTGCTAGAGAGAGACACAGAAACCTAGAGAATACAGACAGGCAACAACTCTCCAATTCTCATATTTGAGGTGATCTGTGTATCAGTTATTCACTTGTACCCTGCCACCTATAGAACCTATACTTGTAACTAAAAGCATATTTTCCAAAATACTTGGGTGGGACCAGCAAGGCAAATATATTTTATAAGGTATTTTATACAAAACCAGCTGTCACGGGGGTAGCAGTTAAAAGAACCAGGGGTTTTCATCACTACAAGTACTTCAAGAAAAATCAATCTAGTACAGCTCCAGAGAGCTCTCCTGTCCTCCTCTGCTCCTGCCCACTTATTCCCAAGCCAAGTATCTTCCTTGGGCTGGCACAGCCATCTGTACAACTGTATAGTTAAGCATTCTAGAGAATGAATTCCACTGAAAATACCCTCAAGGAAAAAAAAAAAAAAGAAAAAGAAAAAAAAAACAGCAGAAGAAAGACTAAAGATGACTTTGCTGTAGTTTAGTTCCCTGAATTCCCAACACAAACCTCTGTGTTGGCAGCAGGACAGGATGCCATTTGCTCTTAACAAAAGACCTAACTCAGCATGTTCAATGCCTGTCCTCAGACTCCTTCATTCTTTGAAGCCTGCATCTCACATCAGTTGTAGTCAGCAGACCATGTAAGAAAAAAATGCAGATTTTTTTCAGAACTGTGCAAATACTAAATTGAAGAGGAATAATATGAAGCAGACAACAAAAGCACGGAGCAGCTTCCCTTCCTTACCTCCACTGTCCCTCACCATGGTGAGGCAGGATAATGCACCTATCTCAGAGCCATCTGTTACCCTCTGCAAGACCTTTCTGGGCTTCCCACAGTCCAGACAATGTGTTCCACCTTCCAGGCTAAGGTGAACAAGGCCCCAGCAATCCAATATTCAAGTGTTTGCAGTGTCATTAAAAGTCACATCTTCGATTCACAGTTTGTATTTCCTCACTCAACTGTAACAGCAATTTTCCCTTATATATTCATTCTCACAAAACCAATAAGCATACACATAATAAAGCCTAAACAAGTTTTCTAAAATACTCCTTAGGCTCTTAGTGTGTTTGATCTCTTTTTTTGATGGTAGGCTTCAAAATAACCACGGTTTACAGTCACAGTTTTGGAGGTAGAAAAACGGCCAAACTTGAATTCAAAGTTCAAAGTTTGGGGGGTTGTTTTGTTTAATTCAGATTGTCCTCTGATTTCATGGGTCATTATCACATTTTTGGTGAGGCTGAGAATATTTCCAAGAGCCCCTTCACACTGCTGTACTACCTTTACTTAAAATCGCAATTTAACAAACCCTATATAAGTTTCTCGGGGTAAAGCTACGTCTGAATGTAACACACAAGTAACCCCTAACTACTGATACAGGCTACTCTCATTAAAATACATTCCCTTGAAACTGGAATGGACAGATACAATTTCAGAGACATGGAAGAAGTCTTTAGGCACAAGCTACCAACATTATGAGTCTCAACGTTTGCATTATTTGGCTCCTGCAGAATATCAAAATATTTTAGAGCCTAGAGTTTACAAAGCACTGAAATTCATTTTTTAAGGCCAGAAAGTAAACATAAAAATCATAATTACCTTCAAGTTTCTTTTGAAATGAGGCAAAAGCTAGCCTTCAATAAACATATACAGACAGAAGTTTTTTCGGGCAGCTCAGTTTTAGAAGAAAACTTAAGCAAGAGTTGGTAGAACTCACAGATGAGCATTATTTTAAAGTAGAAATCAGATTTTCTTCAGCTATTTCTCAATTATTTTGTTCCCTGTGCCTTAATTTGGATCCCAGGGAGATAGAAAAAAGCTACCCTACTTCCTTGTAGACTCACTAGAACACATTAATTCATATACTTCAAGTATTCAGCACAGAAAAAACTCGAATATGTACCTAACAGAATTAACTTCCTTGGATGAAATTAACCTTGTCTATGGAAGCTGAAACAGAAACCCCCTTAAAGCTTGATCTAAACTGTGTGTTCACTGGCTTTGAAAATGGCTGATGCTGCACCAGAGTGGTACAGAAAGGAAGCACACTTTACACATCCATGATCGTACCAAACAGCAGAGGGAACCTGAAGCTGGTCATACGTTTAAGTTAATTAAACTCTGAGGCACTAGCTCAAGATTTAAGACTCCTACCAAAATCAACAGATTAAAAGCAAAGTCTGATTTTTTCTACTCAGTTTTCATCTCAAGAACCATAAATTTAAAAGTTCATGAAACAAAACATGCATAGACTGAAAAAAAATTGTTTACACCATCTCCTCCAAAAAAACTCTTCAAAAATTTTTTATACAAGCTCATGTATTTTGGACACTAAGCTTTCCAAGATGTATTTAGATGTACTGTTCTTCAGACATACAACTCAAATCCTTTAAAAGTAGAAGGAGAGAGCAAGTCCAGTAAGAGACAAAGCAGATTGATGAACAATCTGCCTCTCTCAGAATAACTACTGAATAATTAACTTGTAGCTGTCTGCCTCAAGTAGACCTATACAATGCTTCATTTCCAGAACTCATGCAGCTTTTTCTGCCTCACACGTCTTCTGAGGCACTACACTATTAGGCTTTCTTCTCTGGTTTCTCAAAACAATACCCCTTTGGCATATAAGAAACTGTTTTAAGCATATTGTTAAAAGCACATTTTCTATCTAGACTCTTCAGTCCTGGAATGCACATTTCAGCAGTTTTTTCCCCAGTCATCCATAAATTATATTGGAGCAACTGAGTGACATCTGTAAATATTTAATTCAGTTTTACAACCCCAAAAAAATTCCTCTTCCAAAGCACTGAAACAGTGAAATGCTTTTACACTGATTTTCAGCGTGGAAGAGTTAAAAAGGTCAGCGCTTGCTGCCGCAGCACAGAGAAGCGGGCAGCAATGTTTCCGCAGAGAAAGGCAGCAGGAGTGTTTGGAGTCCCTCCGCACGCCCTGCAGACACCGCGGGTGGCCACCAGAGGCCGCTGCAGGACCCCGGCAGGGCTTTACCTCCCGCCTGAAGGAGCACGCAGAGCGCCAGACCCAGATCTTCCCAAGTCCGCTCCGAACACGCTCTAACTCGCCAGAAAGGAAAGGAAAAAGCAGATTTCTTTAAAGGTTCTCAATTCCACCGGAGCAGCAACACTAAAATGTTTTTGTCCCCATTTTTATTGTGATCCCACTGGAATTTTCAAGCATTTTCAACACACAACTATTTCACTTTAGGCTACAATCTGTTCATGCTCTGCCACTTAAGCTCTTTTTGTGTATCAACAACATAAAACAATATAGCAGTAATAAAACCCAAAGTTTATTAAAGGACAGAATGCTAAATTGATTATAAAAATTATGGAAAAATTATGCAAATCCAAAATGGGAAAGCACAGTCTTTTACAGCACACCACCATGTGAATAGAAGACTTTGGAGTGAGTACTCAAGAGTGCTTTTACATCTCCATGTCACTGCTAAACAGACACATTATTCTATTACCGAGAGTTCAGCCCCAATACACAAGTCCTAGTGAATCAGCTTTACACAGAGCATCCACTGTGGACACTGACAAGTTCGATCAGAGAGAAATTTTCCAGCTCCTGGTCCTGTTTGTGAGAAGAAGTTGCTTTCTCACAGAACTTTACTGAAAATTTTTCTCCTAACAAGAGCCAGCATCCACATTCAATTGGTGGGAATGAACGACATTTTCAAAGAAACAAAACAGAAACCCATGCTGGCCCCATTTTGCAGTTTCCAGCAAGCTGAACTTCCTTCAGCAGCAAACACTACCTGCTGCTACACTCCGGTTTCAAGCTTTTTTCCAGGTAACACACAAAGTAACCATTTTGCATCATGTTTTTAGAAGTGGGAACTTCACGCTTCCGGATGCACAACTTCATGGACTCATAGAATAGCTAAGGTTAGAAAAGACCTCAAAGGTCACGGACTCCGACCATTAACCCAGCATTGCCAAGTCCACTGCTAAACCACATTCCTAAGTGCCACCTTCACAGGTCTTTTGAATGTTTCTAGGGATGGTGATCCCACCACTTCCCTGGGCAGCCCGTTCCAACGCCTGACTACCCTTCCAGTGAATAAATTTTTACTAATATCCAATCTTATGAATATTACGAAGAAAATCAATGGCACAACTTGAGGTCATTTTCTTTTCCTCCTATCACTTGTTACCTGGGAGAAGAGGCCAACCTCCACCTTGCTACAGCCTCCTTTCATGCAGTTGTAGAGAACAGCAAGGTCCACCCAAACACCCTTTTCTCCAGGCTAAGCAACCACACTCCCTCAGCTACCTGTCATATAACTTATGCTCCAGACTCTTCAGCAGCTCCACTGCCCTTCTCTGGACACACTCCAGCACCTCAGTGTTCGTCTTATACTGAAGAGCCCAAAACCAGACACAGGATTCCAGGTGCAGCCTCACCAGTGCCAAGCACAGGGGGATGATCACTGTCCTGTTCCTGCTGACCACACAATTTCTGATACAGGCCAGGATGTTATTGGCCTTCTTGGCCACCTGAGCACACTGTTAGCTCATATTCAGGCAACTGTTGACCAGCACTCCCAGGTCCTTTTCTGCTGGGCCAGTTTCCAGACACTTTTCCCCCAGCCTGTAGCGCTGCCTGACGCAGCTTGTCCAGATCCCTCTGCAGAGCCTTCTCACTCCTCAGCAGATGAGGCCCCTGACCCCAAGGGAGCATCATTCTATTCTCTGTTCCCTTTTTCTGGCTCAGGGGCTGTGCATCATGAGGGTAACTCATGTTGTTAAAGTGTGAGAAAAAGAAGACATTCTGTACCACAGCCTTTTCCTTGTCCTTTACCACTGTTTCCCCTTGCAGTCCATAAAGGATAAACACTCTCCTTAGCTCTCCTTCTGCTGCTGATGTATCTGTAAATATATTTTGTTGTCTTTTACAGCAGTAACCAGATTAAGTTCTAGATGGGTTTTAGCCCTTCTAATTTTCTCTCTGCATAACCTCACAACATCCCTGTAGTTCTCCTGAGTTGCCTGACCCTTCTTCCAAAGGCGATAAACCTACTATCCACACGATGCTTGTGCCCTCCCTAATTCCAGCAACACCTGGTGCTGGGAGGTAGCTCACACACCCACTGGGAACGCAGAGTTACAGAACCACTTCGGCTGAAAATGGCCTCAGAGATGATGACATCCAACCCACGACCGAACACCATCATGCCACTTAAACCATGACACCAAGGGCCATGCCCGGTCTTTCCTTAAACAGCTCCATGGACAGTGACTCTACCACCTCCTTTGGCAGTCCAATGGAGCAGCGCCCTACGAGTCCGGGGGCCCTCGTAGGGCGCTGCTTTCCCCGGGAAGCCCGACCCTGGCCCACTCAACGCAAACCGGCGAGGGTCTGAGCGCCCAGCCCGGGCTCTGAGGCCAAGCCGAGCCCCGCATCCCTCCCTCCTGAGGCTATACGGGCTGGCGGCCGCCGTGGAGGCTGCAGAACGGACGAAGCCTTGCGGAAGCGGGGAGGCGCCGCCGGTGCCCACCCTCCTTCCCCGGGGGCAGCCTTGGGCTCCGCCGCCCCCTCCCCGCGGAAGCGCTCGGCGCGCACGCGCCACGACTCACTCCTCTTGC
>VZTN01012271.1:17343-39082 GCA_013400515.1 Erpornis zantholeuca
CGGGCTCGGGGGAGCCGGCGGCAGGGAGCCCGGGGCCGGGCAGCTCAGTAAGTGACCCTGGCTCGGGGCTCAGGGGGCTTCGGGAGGCGGAGGCAGCCGGCGGTGGGCGCGCGGGGATGGCTCTCGGTGCCTCTGGGCGGCCGGGAAAGGCGTTTGGCATCGCTCCTTGTTCCAGTCATTCCTTGTTCTTTCTCTTATCAACATGGGACTGGGGGAGGCTGTAGGAGCGGAGCAGGCGGGGGCTGAGGAGGTGGGCTGCCAGAGCCCGTGTTAACCTGGTCCTACAGGCATAGTTTGATCGAGCTTTGGTAAGCCTTGTGAACGTCACGGGTGTTTGCCAAATGTGGAAGAAATGTGAGGAATGGTAATTTCAGCCTTGATTTTTCACCGGTGCCTTTAGTGCCCACTGCCAAGTGATAAGTCATACGGTGCTAGGAGAAAGAGTGGGGTGTTAAGCCGTGAGTGCTACATTTAAAGTCTAAAAACTTCAGAAATGGGGTATAAGGAGCCAGGGCGTTATTTCTGCTGGTGCACGTAAAGGTAGGTCTGAGTTTCACAGCTCTTGCACAACTAATACAATGCTTCCTATAATTAATGCTGCCATGTTTACCAAGTGTCTGTAATCTTTGGCTAGCCATGTTGGGATTTGGAGATGGGGAGCAGTAAATACACTGAGTTGGTGTAACTTCAGGGAACAAAAGGAGTGGAGATATTGGGACGGTTGTCACATAGCTGGCCTTAAAAGCTTTTGGGTTTTAAAAGTAGCGCCCATGGCTTAGAAAAAAATCATTTGTGTGTCTTGTCAGTGTTGCTGTCCAGAAACGTAGGGTTCTTCACAGGAGGTAGTCTGTGGAAGTGGCTTTGGGAGGCAGAAGCTGCCCAGCCATCTGACTTTTGAGGACTTAATGAACTCGTGGGAAGGTATTGAAGTGAAAGGAATTGTGGGTAGCAGACAGGTGAAAGACTTAATTATGTGTTTACCAAGGTACCTAAAGGCATTTTGTAAAGAATCCTGTATTTTCGTTTCTTTTAATAGTTTCTGATGTTGCAAAGAAGTTACACTTAAAGTTTGGAAATAACTGATAGCATCTGGATGGCTGGGATAATGGAAGAATCTAAATTTCAACCTCTTAGTGCATTTCAAGATCTTTTTAAAAATGTATAGCTTTTTTTAAAATTTGTGTGGTGTTGTTTATGTTCTTCTTGTCTTGTTTATGATAAATTAGAATTTCATACTTGTCTTTGTCCAACTGAGAGCTTCAGTGTGATCTTCTTCATTATATGATTAGTGAATGTTGGAAAAACTTGTGCTTCTGGGCTTTGAACTGATACAAATTTCTGTTTCATCTCCAAGGTACTTCCTTGGAGATTCCAGGCAATTAATCTGAAATATTCTCTTCTTTGTTAACATAATATGTTGTTTCCAGGTATTGACACTGCTCATACTCTTGAATTAAAAAACAGTAGCCTGTGTAGCTGTCTTGTTGTCAATACAAAAAAAAAAAAAAATGACCTCTTGCAGTCTCAGACCAATGTACACTTATATAAGAACATCTTAATTATTATTTTGCTGATCTGCTAATTGATAGATGCCTGTGGGATGTCCCTATTAAAAAAAGTAGGGACGAGGCCATAGCAGTGGGGAGAGAGAAAAGGGGGGACTAACACTTCATTTGGACAAGTTTAATAATACTCAAATGCTAAAATTAAATATCATGCTAGACTTTATGCTGAAGGTGTGCCTTGAAATCTGATATCTACAATAGGTTAGAGAGTGCATTTCAAAGGATTTTTATCTCAACAGTGATTCAAAAGGCACTTCACATTAAGTGACATTGAAAGGTGACAGATGCAGAACAATGAAAAAATATTTTTATATTGCTCAAGTAGCTTTTTAAACTTAGTGCCATCAGACTTTCTTGCAGCCTGGAGTCTAGCATTGAGCTAGCAATTGTGACAGTGCTGTTCAGGCTGATTCTGATTGAACAAGAGCTGATAGTCTCATGCCTCTGTAGTTATGTCATTTTCCAACTACTAAAAAGTAGATTGCAGAAGACTCTGATGGGCTGAAAATCATGGGGTTTGGAAGATTTCCCTTGCTTTTTTCTTAATGACTTGATTTAGGTAGATGACTGAGCTACAGTTCAGATCCAAGAATAAATCTGAACAGTTTCCTAAGGTAGTCAAAATGTCCAGTTCTGTTGAGAGACCCCACCTGTTGTACCTGCCTTTGTGGATCATCATAGGGAGCCTTGCAGACGATGTATGAGAGAGTTGTGCACATACATTCTCTTGCTTTAGCATGCCCAACAGTATTTGAGAATAAACTACTAGTTTTCTTAGTAGAAACTGTTGATGTAGAAAGTAGTGCAGGTTGGCATGATTGCCAGTTCAAGGTCATGTGAATTTTATGCTTCAGTGATAAAAAACATCACTTCATTAAAAAAATTATTTCTATTGATTTCTAAAGTCAGAATTTCTTCTTAGTGCTAGCTTTGTACCTGCTCCTCCCAGCCCCCAAGTCAGATGAATTTCTCTGGCTTTATTCTGAGATTTTTCATAATTTGAGTGGATGCAGAAAAAGTATGACTGGCAATTCTTATTGAATGTGAAGTATGTTTGGAATGCTGCCTGAGGATTTCCACTGAGCAATAGAAAGCTTTCATACTTTACGTGCTGTACAGAATGGGAGAATTTCAGTAGAAGTGTTCATTGCCTAAGAGGACCCTTAGAAGTGCCAGTCTAAACGCTGAGTGCATGCTGGAATTTATTTTGGTGTGTTTTTTTTTCTTCTCTTTGTCTTCAAAAACTGTTACAAAGAGATTTTACTGAAGTGTCATTGGATTTGAACAACCAGCATCATGTGGTCAGCAAGTGACTTAGAAGCTGTTTTGTCTTTGAACCATGCTTCAGAGCGCTTGGTTGCAACAGCAAAGGACAGTCAGATGACTGGGATTTCTTACTTCTTTGCAAAACACCCTTCCCTTTTCCAGCAGCAGCAGCAACATCACATCTACAAACTGAGATTAAGATATGTTGTAATGAAAAATTTGGAAATGTATCTTGTGTCTAGTAATTCTGCTTTTCTAGTTTGAAGCAAATTCGAGCTCTGAAGGAGGTAACACTATTCCTTTAGATGTACAGCACCTTCATGTCCTGTATCTCAGCCAGATGTTTCCAATCTTCTGGGATCTTCTTCCACTGGTTACAATAGCAGTAGCTCCATGTCTGCTAGATCATTTTGGAACCACTTTTCTAATGCTGCTCATGTGAGTGGTGTGGTTTGGAAGTTCCTCCTTCTTACTGTATTCCAGATCTTTTACAAAGCTTTAGCTACCATCTACACGTTAAATATAAATTTTTGTCCCTATCATTTTTGCATAAGAAGGTACAAAACAAATTGAGACACTCAAAATTTAGAATTAAAACTGTGGCCCAAATGTCTCATCTGTGTTCATGGACCACAAATGTGTTTATTATATGCATGACCATAATTTAACTTGTGCGTAGGGAGTGAAGGAAACTTTTTTTTTAATGTGATTTATATAATGCCCTTTGGTTGCTCTGTTTGATGAATGCCCTTTCCTGAAGGAATGCAATTTATACTAGTTGTAGAAGTAGCGTTAGTCATAATATTTGTCATTTGTTTTTTTCTTTATGGCAACAAATCTCAACATTCACAAAATTTGAAATAGCTTTAATGAAAATCATAAAGAAGGGGTTTGAGCACTTACGTTGCATTTGTGGTTTTCAGGCCATGATTTTTTCCAGTTATTGCCGTAATAAAATTGTTTATAGCTTTCTTGGAATTTGTTCCCAGTTATATTAACCTAATCCATGAGCACAAAGATATGAAGCATCGCTGCTTCTTCATAATAAGCTCCTGGCTTTCTTTATGATTTGGGGTGTTTGATTTTCCTTTGGGGTTTTGGGGGGGAAGATTTGAAGGGGGGAGGGGGCTTGTATATTGTGAAGCATTGCTCTTTTTGCTTGTAGCCTTTGAAATTCAGATGGATCCATACTGGAAAAAGCCAAGCAGGAAGAGTACAGATGCTACTTTTGTGAGTTGGAGATGTCTTGGTAGCAGCTCTTCTCAATCCCAAGTTACAAATATTGTAATGCTGTGTGGGGCTTTGCTGTGATCAGTGTTTCAACAGTTTTTTATTCTAAATGAAAATATAGCAGAGCAGGGCTACCTCAAAACACTTAATTATACCTCAGCTTAAATAGCAGTCTAAATAAGACAAGAAGATAAGAATAGTAAGATAAGAAATTGGGAAGATGGCAAATCATTTTTGTTCTATTGACTACTTGTTAGGTGTTTTGGTGTTGTCAGCTCAAGTCTTTGGCTTGTTACTTTATGAAAGCAAGCAAAAATATCTAGTCCTGTTGGTTGTATCTGCAGATACTGGGAGGCAGAATGGCGACTTGTGGGTAAGAGTGGTTTTACTACCTGATTTGGAAAAGGTGCTCCCCTGAGAAATTGCGGGGTGGAAAGCTGCATATAAATAGGTAATCAAAGGTGCTAGTATCAACAGATGGGAAAGGCTGATTGTTGTCACTTTTAATGAAGTACAGAAAACATTTGAGAGAGTAGAGGTTTGTATGTAATGCTGAAGGAAAGTGAAGCAGCGTTCCCTTCCAACCTGCCAGAAAGCAGTGATGCCTAGATGAAACCTGAGATGCTTCATAGTGCTGTGATGTTGGCTTTACTGATACAGAAGCCAGGGGAACTTTTCCAGTTGTGACTGCTTTAAACTCACTCCATTTGACTGACACTGGTGTTTCTGACAAGTTTTCAGTGACATGCACTTCATAGCTTACAGGCGGCTTAGGTTAAGGCTTTTGCAACTGTTGGACTTGTCAAATGACTAAAACCCTGCTGGAAGCTGTCCCTGATGGATGAGTCTAAGCTTTGGCTGATGTCTGTGTTGGGCTGATTTGAGATGTAATGGTAGATTGTTCAGGAGACAGGTTAGTCCCCATAAGTATGTAACTACACAAAGAAGTAACAAGATAAGGTAGCATGATAATCATGACATTTATGGACAAAGGAGAATAGAAGCCACTGCTACTAGGCAGGTAAATATCAACTTATTTACTGAGTAGCAAGTGACTATGGTGACTACATTGTATTTTCCCCTGTAGGCACTTAGTGCATGTTCTGATTCTTTTAGGATCCTCACAGCAATGATACGGGGAATTTAATTGCTTTTGTTCTGACCTCTGTTCTGTTCCTGTGCCAGAGTTCCTGTTACTTTTTCATGTTGGGGAAAGCAGAAGTGAACCTCTCTGTATAGGCATTGTAGCTAGTTCTGTTATGTGTGAGTTTAACCATCCTGTGGCTGAAAGCTTCAGCAAAACAAGCTGGATTTGTGCTGAAGCAGCACACCATCCTTCTGATGGCCTTGCTGTAAGGGAAAGAAGAGATTGTGTTTTGGGTAGGTGGAAAGAAGACAATTAGAATGATGAGCTAGAGCTTTGCATTTTGGAACCAACCATTGGGAACTTTTCTAAGTTCTCCCATATGTAATTTCAATTCCATGTAAGTTATATCAAATTTCCTGTATCTTTTTTTCGCTCTGAGAATTACCTTTTTCTTGACTGAAGACGTGACTCATAAACTCCATCCAGCTGAAAATTTTACACAGGTTTCATTACCTGATAGAAAAGGTTTGTCTAGTATTTGCAAACAAGTTAGTATCAAGTAGGTATTGATATCAGCTGTGTTGGAAGCTGATCTGTGTGCAGTTCATCTCTGATAATTGAAAACTTGTAAATACTGGACTTCTATATTCTATAAACACAGAATTAGTGAAAATAGGGGGGAAGTCTTTTTCGGGATGTTCTTACACTTCCTAACTAAATTAAGATTTTTTGCAAAATCTGAGCTAGGTAATTTATATCTATGGAGCTCTTTAAAATACAGCATGAGAAGTTTTGGGTTTTTTTATGAAACAGTTAGTCCTGAAACCTTATGCTGTTGGGTTCAAATTGACAACTCCTTCTCTTCAATGTGTTACTTGTATTTGGTTTTCTAGTGTATTGTAAAGTTGCAGATTTGAGCAACTGAGTTGAAATCTCCTCTAGCACAGGCTAAACCATTGAGTAATTCAGTAAAAATTGTAGCCCTTATATATTTATTTATGATGTGGATGCCTGAGACATGGCATTAAGTATATTGAGTGTGTTGGACAAATAGTTAAAAACTTGTAATTGTTTGGGGTTTTTTTAAGACAGACAAAGTTGAAAAAGCTTTTGAGAAATAGTGGACTCTTTCTTTCAGTGCACTGTAGGGTAGAGGCAATTTTCTTCCTCCCTTCCTGCAATATATCTCTGCATGATGGTGATGCAACTGATTATTTTGTTGTTGAATTGAAGGAAATACTGTTACGTAAAAAGTCACAGAGTAAGAATTTTATATTTATATAACAAGTACTTTTTAATCTTGTTTGATGTTAGAGGACAGAGAAAGCCACAAGCTGTTTTGTCATTGGAAAAAAGACTTCTGGAGTAAGAGAAATCATGGCAAAAATAATCTCAGAATCACAGCATGGCTGAGGTAGGAAGGGACTTCTGGTGATCATCTGATCCAGCCTCCCTGATCTTCCCAAGCAGGACCACTGTGACCTACAGCTGGTTTCCCAGGATCATGTCCAGATGGCCTTTTAAGTACCTCCAGGGATAGAGACTCCATCACCTGTCTGGGTAATCAGTGCCAGTGCTCACTCCCCTTACAGTAGAAGTGTTTCCTGATGTTCCAGAGGAACCTCCTGTGTTTCATTTTGTGCCCACTGTCTGTGGTCTGTCACAGGTCACCACTGAGAAGAGCCTGGCTCTGTCCTCTTGGTACCCCTCCTTGAATTATTTAGACTCATCATGAGACTCCCCCTGAGCTTTGTCCAGGTTGAACAGCCCTGTCTCTCTCAGCCTTTTCTCATGATGCTTTGGTCTCCAGTTGCTAGTTTTTATTATTTTTTTAATTCTCTAGAAACTACATGGACACAAGTGAAAACTTAACTGGAAAATTTACTACTGTCCTAAGATAAATGTAGAAAGTGGTCAAATGAGACCTTACTGAAATTTAAATATGAAAAAAAACTGAGGGAATGCAGTGCTTGAGAATGTAGAGATTATCTATCCACTTCAAGTAGACCTTCAGCAAGGGCAACCCTTTAAGGACTAAATTAATGCAATTTTTCTTGATGTTAGCATATAATAGAAAGCTGGGTTACTGCAACAAATGGAAAAATCCTTGTGCACGTC
The DNA here is from genome assembly GCA_013400515.1 of Erpornis zantholeuca. Taxonomy (NCBI): domain Eukaryota; kingdom Metazoa; phylum Chordata; class Aves; order Passeriformes; family Timaliidae; genus Erpornis; species Erpornis zantholeuca. Next base: position 24,610 of record VZTN01012271.1, read on the forward strand.
AATGGATACATTTTGGACAATGCAGTGCTGCAGCATCAAGCACAAGGAGTTAATTTGATGCTCTTTGTGCTTTCTGATTTCTGCTAAAGTCAGCTGGCCTCATGAGCTGGAAGAAGTACCTCCATGCCATGCTTCTCCCTTAGCTGTTGTGTTTTTAGAAGGTCTGCTTGCTCAAGCACACTGCAGCTTGAACTACTTCCTGCACATGTTTAGAGAGTCAGGCTGGGTTTGATGCTTTTCCCAAGGTCACACCCCTCTGGACCTTAGTGTTCACTGCAGCAACATTCAAATGGCTTTGTGCAGGGTTGACTTAATTCTTTCAGACTCAACTAATTTGGATGCTGCCTGAGAGTGTCTATGCAGTAAGCCTCCCTCCAGAAGCAGCCTAGTCTTTGTATAGCTCTCCAGGAGATCAGCCCAGGTGCATCTGTATCGTAACCCAGTTCTGTGAGTGTGTTATTTCTGTGCTAGGGTGCACGATCTTATCTATTTTCTGCTTGTAATTTCATCTTTCTGATGAGCTTCTGCAGTGTGCCTGTCATAAGAGTGAGAGTAATACCTTTTTATTGCAATGTATTTGCAAAATATTTGTTTTACGTGTCTGGTGGTTGGTTTTTTTGCTGTTGTTCATTCATTAGATGTTGTTGGTTTGTTTGGGGTTTTTTCTCTTCTTGGCCGGCAAGCATAGGTTAATTTTCTCTAACTAGCCTTAGGGGTTTGCCCTCATATGTTTCCCATGAGTTTTTATAACTTGCTATTAGTATGAAGTAGGTAAGTGTATTGATCGTGTGTTTTCAGTCTGGTTTGGATTGCCTATCATGGACTAGTATTGAATGTCTGTTCTAGGTAGTTGTAAGTAGATTGCTCTAACAAGCTTGGAAGTTAATTTTATTCTAGTAGCTTTAACTAAGTTTTCATTTGATGAGGGTCTGAAGTCTTCAGAACATACCAACTTGGAAAATTCTGCAGGTCTCATTGAATAAGAACATCTGGGAGAAAGCAAAAGAGGTACTTGAGTTGCAAAGCAAGGTTGGTAGGTCAGGTGCTTGCAGTTTAGTGCCTGATGCAATGAATTAATTTAGGACTTTTTGTTCCATCCCAGAGTTACCATAGCAATGTGGAATGTGTTGATCTGGTAAAATTTATTCTACAAGTTCAAGTTGGTTTAAAAAATAGTTACATAAGACTGTTTCTACTGTAAAGGTTGCATGCTAGATCAAATGTCTGCTGCAATGGATCAAGTTTGCTTTGCTGAAAGATCCAGCATCAGTAAGCTTGGAACAAGTTGAAACATAGCAGAAATCTTAAATGCAGCAGACATTTAAAACTTTTCAAAGTCATATTGCTCTGGAGAGGTCTTGTGAAATGTGGTACAGTTTAAATAAATTTTCAGTAGCATTTATGGGGAATTTAATAGTTTAATTCATTTATTCATATGTATTGCACAACATATCTATTTCAGTTGCTATAGAATGTTGTCACAAATACAAACTGTGAATCGATGATGACTTATTAAAGGGTTAAAGATGCCTGATTGTTTGATTTTATATAGAAAGGACTTCATTAAAATTCTGGGTTTTCACATTATCCCACGTCTTTTATCACACATGCTCTCTCTCTCACAATTTGGTTTATTCACGTATGCATATGTGTGGTTCAATACTAATATGGGGCTTAAACATGTACAAATAAATACAAGAAGAAATTTATTCTTTTTCCCAGTTAGCCTTCGTCTCCTGTTTCCTTGGCTTCTGCTATTTTGTGCCTGTGATATCGTGCAGGGTAGCTGAAAATACAAGTTATTCAAGGACATCCTTTTTCAGACCAGTATCTCTAGAATAGAGCAGGCCATCTGCTGCGTGACCCTACTGGCTTGTTTACTCTAGGTCTGGAATGTTTAAGGTAGGTAAAATACCTCATTTGCAGACTTTTTTACTGCCAACAGAAACAGACCTAAAATGTGTATTTATACATCTGCATTTCCTTAGGTCTGAATTTCAATAGTTCTTTTGAAAGAAAGGAAAAAAGAAAGGAAAGAAAGGAAAAAAGTGTCAGACCTGACTAGTTTTCATAGAAACTTCTCTGTTGGGTTCTTTTATCAGGGTACTTGCTAGTTGGCCTCTATCTTTGCATTTAAAAATTAGGTTGGGTATCCTAAAAGTAAAGATAAGCTATACCTCATAAAATATGGGTACTGTTGTCCTTTGCAGATGTCTATGAAATTTTTTTCTGAACTTTGATTTGCAGACACCTGAAAGTCTCAGCTTTGATCTCTTCGTGTCATAATTTTCTTTTAGATGGAAAATTTTCTATCAGAGGTTCCTCCATGCAAGAAGGGGTTTATGTGTATATTGGAGGAGGGACAGCTTAACTCATAGGAACAGCACAGCTCATCAGGAAAAACGTGTGTGTGTTTTCTAAAGTTACATGGAACTATATGATTATTTTAAAGCTTGTCTTAGTAATAATCCATTGCTTGTTGGTCAAAAAACATTACAATAGCGGGCTTTTATAGCTTCTCACTTTTCATAGATCTGAAAGAGTATCTTAGAGTTAGTTGGAGTTTTTTTACTTTAATTCTTCCACATACAGCTGTAATTGCATGCTTTTCTGACATTTATAATACCCAACAACTTTATTTGTATGATAGTTCACAATTTTTGGAGTCTAATTTACTGCTGTGTGTTAAGGTATAGTGTATTTGTTGGTTAAATTACCCTGGTTTGTTTTGATTTTTAATTCATAATAAAATCAAACCTTAGCAATTCCCTATATTAGTAATTGTTCTACATAATAAATTTTCAATGCCCAGTTCAAGAATGAAGTGCAACTTATTTCTGTTACTGCAGTGAATTGTATTCTGGAGTCGTATTGGTTTTTCTTACTTTGAAGTAGCCACCAAGATGATGATGCCAAGCAATAATTTTTGATAGCCTCAGTCATTCACTTATGTAACTTTCAACGTCTGGTTTTATTCAGGGTAAGCTAGAAGGCATTAACCTGAGATGGCTTCTAAGTAGGGCTGTACCTGACTGAACTGGGATGCCTTGTTTAATGTTTGTCCCTAGTGAAATTCTATGTGGTGAAAATTTAATTTAGTGAAGAGAGTGTATTATTATCAAATAAAATTGCTACTGGTGGATTAAGTTGTTTGTAGGATAATTCTAACACTAATGTTAAAACATTTTAACTTTCTCTAAAGTTAAAAAGGAAAAGACTAAATGAAATAAAAATTCCACGCTTCTGGAATCAGAGCTCTGCTTGGATGAATATTCAGAGTTCTTGATATAAATCTTCATAGTATCCAGTAGCATGAATGTTCCTAACAGTTTTTTCCAAGCCTGTGGTATGTTGTGTCTTTCTGTTTGATGATGCTACAGTAAGTGACAAATAGAATTGTATTAAGCAATTAGGTAGAATGTCTTCAAAGACTGTTTTTTTGTTTGGTTTTGGGTTTTTTTTTTTCCAATGCAAAGTCATGTTTGTTTTTTCTTCTCCAAATAATGATGTGTGAGGGTGGATATTGGAGTCCAGCTGATGGCCCTGATAGATCATGATAGGTATAAGTTATTATCCAGACCTTTACTATCTCAAAAAAAAAACCAAAACCAAAAAAGCTTGTATCTCTGTGATATGTGTGAGCTATCTGCCTCCAGCTGTTTCATTCTCCAAATAGCCATATAATTCATGTGCAACCTGGCTTAAACTGCGAAGTATATTGTCCTAGTATGTGCAATATCCAGTGGGAAGCTGCTCTCATCCTGGCTGGGAAGGATTCACTATCAGTTCCATATGTATGCTAATCAAAACCCAACTTCCGGTAGCCAGTTATTTCTCCAATCAGTTTAGAATGTGGTTAGCCAGCTATTTCACTCAGCAGTTTAAAATATGGCAATAGTCTGGTTTCAGGGTTACAAATACTTTTCAGTACAAGTGAACATTTAGTTAGCATTGCAAAGTGAATCTTTCTTGTGCAAGCATTATATAATTTCTTTGAATTTAAAGGAAAAAAAGTGAAGTTCTTGGTCTTCATATGCTCCATTTGATTAATTGTTAGTACATGATGATATGATTTCCTGTGATCTTAGATGAGATACTACAACTGGGCTGTTTTATCAACTAGTAATTTTTAAAATCAATTTGGATGTTTGCAAAGTAAATTCACATAGCTTCAAAAACATTAATTTTAAAAATACTTTTTCTTGAGCCTTCTTATCAATAAGTAATGCCACTTAATTTTTCTATGTTTTTAGCTGATTTACAGTGTCATGCACATGTAAAGATTATTTAATGTGATTTTATAGAAGACTGTAGTTTATTTCTGCTTAAGGTATGTACTGTGACAATATGGCTAATATGATCCTTCTTGGTGTCCTTTAGGTAAGCTGGTCAAAATCTCCTTTTATCATCAGAGTGAATGAAATGTAACCTTTTGCATATTATGTATGTCATTGGAAGGGGATGTATCACTTTGTGGTTTCCTTACATTTTCCTACTTTGGTAGTTATGCCTGACTTTTAGGGAGAGTTGGATATATGCCTAGGGAACAGAAGCTGTCAGCAGAAATCTGCATGTCATCTGGTGGCAGTTCTGGGAATAAGAAAGGAATTAAAATTCCTTTCCTCTGCAATGAAGGAATATTTTAAAAGATTAAGTTAATAATCAAAATGTGGTGTTGGACCTGATTTTTAACTTGACGAAGGAAATAAACACATTGCATTTTATAACAAATGGATTAAAAAACTTCTTAGCCTTCAGTGTATTTGAGTATACAAATCTTGACATTCTGAGTTTGCTCATCCTTTTCCAGTGGTAAAGGTAAGAGACAAGAACTGTGCACAAGCTCTCCTTTATTATCCCATTATGTCTCCTGGCATTTCACTAGTATGAATTATGAAAACCCTAAGCCTATTTCAGTGCTTCTCTTTGCACCCATGGCACTTACTTGTTCCATATGGAGGTGGTATGTGTTCTGCAGTTGTTTATACCTGCTTGTCAAAATTGTTCTTGTTACTTTGCTTTTACCATTTCTGAAACATGAAGCTGACAGCAATTGTTTTGCCACTATTCACTAGGAAAGCTTTTAGCAGAAAGGAATTGCTAATTATAAAGTGTTTTAATTCAGAGAAAGAAGTCTAAAATCCATGCACAGGAGACTGTTGGTCAGAATGCACATACCAAGACAACAAAATGGGTTCCCACTGCTGTGTTACATTTGGTTTCTTTCTGGGAAAGAAGCAGATTTCAGCCAAAGTGTACTTCTCCTTTTTCAGCAGTTTCTCCTCAAGAAGTTGCTTTGATATTCTTTGCCAGATAACTTAAGGCTAAGGTTTTGATTTTTATTTTTAAAAAGTATATGTTTTCTTCTAAAAAATTGTTTGGTTGTTTTTTGGTTTTTTTATTTGTTTTTTGTTGGTTGGTTGGTTGGTTGGTTGGTTGGTTTGTTTTTTTTTTTTGTCTTTTCCACTTTCAGTTCAGAAAATAGTTTGCTTTCCTGAATGCTGTAGTTGAAATTCTTCCACTCAGTGTCTTGGAGTACAACTATTTATACTTCAGGCAAATGATGATATTTCACATTTCTCAGGTGAGCTGTGTGAGTGAGCACAGCCCTTCCCTTTGGTTTCTTTCCTTCAAACAGCCCTGCCCATTTTCCTAACAAGTGAGGCTGTTGTGCTGCCAGCAGGGAGGTACCTTTTACACCCTCTGATCCTTTGTGGAGCAGGTCCATCTTTTATGGAAGTGTAAAACATGGGGTTATAAGATGTTATTCCCTGATTTTCTGGAAAATGGCATTAGTTTTAGGAGTTACACCTCTGCTGATGGCTGCCTACAAAGACAGTGGTAAGTAGTGAGGGCACAGACACAGCTGGGGGACATTTTAGGTTGGTGGTGAGGCGATGGCGCAGGCCTGCTGCTCTTCACTGTGGGCTTTGCTCAGCACCGCCCTGCCCAGCAGTGCCTGTGTGCCAGGACTCTACTGATAATGCTACATCTTGGGTTAGGGCATGTGGTAATGGGCGTGTACTTTTGTATGGAAAGGAGGATCAGCATTACGGGCAGAGCGAAATAATGACAGCAGGAAACAGGCCATGGGGCTGGTGTTCCTTAGCAGATCTTCCCTGGTTTCATCAATCTGAATCTAGCTGCCTGTGTATCTTCACAATGTTGGCCTGTGTGAAAAGTTAGTCAGATGTTTGCTTTTATTATGAACAGTTGTAATGATGAGGTGAATTCTAAATGCTGAATGTACAAGTTTCAACCCTGCAAATTGCTGCTGTGCATGCAGGGTTGGTGCTTAAGGCAGTTTCTGGGTGTTGAAATCGTAAACCTCCTTAGTGTAATTGAGTTCCTGTAGCACCATTAAGGTTGTAGAACTGATTGATATTGTGAGTTGTTGGATTCACAGCTGCTGGTATGATCTTAAACAGCTTCTGTTGCGTACATCCTGACAAAGACTGTGATTACCCTCTGCTTTTTTCTAGGCAACTGGGTTTTGGTGGTTTGGAGTTTTTTCAATAAATTTTTGGCTTTGGAAAATAAATTTGTGTTTTATGTCTGGATTTGTTTAATCAGTTTTCAGGGGAGAGCCTTGGCCTCTGAAGTGCACCGCTAGTCACATAAAGAAATACTGTGTTGCTTATGGCTTTGCATGCTTCAGTAATCGTGATGTGGTTGACTTAAGTTGAAAATTTGAGCATCGTTTCTCTGATGTTACTTTGCTTCTGTTCAGAGAGCAATTAGAAAATTGATCTGCAAACATGGCAAGACTGCAGGAGGGAACTGCTTTATTTCTGCATTTGCCATAGCCATGCTGTATATGAGACTTGGTTACTTCTCTTCAACATCAGCTTTTCATTGAGATCTCCATTTGAATGTTGTCTTGAATTCGATTTCAAAAAATGATCTTGTAGCTCCCAGTAAAATAAGTTGGAGCTATATCTAGTCATCAAGGTGTTGGGTGTTTTGAAAAGTCTGTTCTAAAGACTTGCATACTGTGTATGCAAAATTTGTGTTTACTTTTGAACTTAATTTCTTCAAATATGATTCCCCACTGGTTTTTTTTCACAACAGTCCATTTTCCAAAGATGCTGTAAAAAGAAGAGTTTGTACTGTGTTGCTGAGCTATATAGAACAGCCTACAAGGAATTATTAAATCAGATTAATGTCTGAAAAAAATTGCAGAGGATAAGACCAGAACCTGCATATGTGCAATGAGGTTTAAAACCAATGACTGAATAGAGACTCACTGAGGAGCAACAGCCTGTTTCATTGTTTGGATAAGAAAGCACTGTAACAGGAAAAACCCTGTGGTTAGATATAAACTGTAAACTGTCATGTACTGCATATCCCTAGAACAGACAAGTTAGGGTTTTCAGGCAAGTTTTCATATTGTGGAACTCAGCTAGAGTTGGTAAGTTTAGTATTCTCTATATTTTCAGTGTAAATGCTTTCATCAGTCTTAATTCAGGTGTTCTTATTTGAGTGTAGTGCTAGTTTACATATAGAGAGGATGTCACAAGACCTTACAGTAAAACTTAGGCACAAATATACAAAGAAACTCATTAATAGAATTTGCTTTGTTTTTTCTTTTTTTACATAATGCAGAATGGGAGGAGAGGTTAAATACTTAATGATGTTAGTCATGACAGAGTTTGACTGACAAGTGATGAAATTGCTTCTATTTCCACTGACAGTTAAGAGTTTTTTTGACAGCTCCTTGGAGTTCATTCTTTGTTAATGTGACAACAGTTCTAATGTAATTAAAATTATTTCTGAAGTGCTACATAGAAAGTATCTTTCCTCTCGTTTTGAAATTAATAAGGGACTAGGGGACTTTAATACAATTTCTGCATACTCAATTGTGCTAGGAACATGTTCAATTTATTTTGAGTTCTGTTACCAAGTAATTTTTGCATTTATATTATAAAAAGTGAATGTGTGTTTCAACAGACATCAAAATAGCATTTTGGTTGATGATTTTTTCTTTGCTATTCCCCTGAAATGAAAAATGCCAGGATCAGAACCAAACCTTATGCTGATTACAGAATTTCTTGACTTTTTTTTTTTTTAATTAAGAATTTCTTTGTAGAGTGTGAATATTATACCTGCAGTAGCATGTACCGTGCTTCCTTTGGTTTTGTTAGATACTACGTTCCTTAGTAAATGTTGGTTAAGTGGGTATGTACTGAAGTTAAAGGCTAGATCAGGAGATATGTAAAAAAGTATTTGGTCTCATTGACGTGCCTTAAAATACTGAAAATGGGAAAAGGAAGTAGAGTATTTGAGGAAGTTACAGCTTTCTGTTAAATGGGAACTGCTTGAAACTTGTCACACAACAGTTTGGTTTCTTTTGTATTCTCACCTGTGTGTCCACCCTGGCACTTGTGGAAAAAGGGAAGCATTGTGATGCACTGCTGCTCATTTGCTGTGGACAGACTAGAAATGCCATCTTTTAGGGGGAGCAAGAATATCTTACAGTCTATGTTCTATGAACTTGCTGTAGTGCTGCATTTTTGGTTCAAATTTACTGATGTACTCTTTACTTACAGACCTTTAGAAAATGCAGTAAAACTTGAGTCTTGCAGAACACGTAGTCTCCGATTTATAGTTTCTGAAATGAGGTGCTGTTTTGACTTTCTCTGTAAAAGACAGGCAGCTCTTCAGGGTTCTTTCTGATATTTTTTTTTTCTCCCCCTCAAGATCGTGCTGGAAGCATCAGTACTCTTGATTCTTTAGATTTTGCAAGATACTCTGATGATGGCAATAGAGAAACTGATGAAAGAGTAGCAGGTAAGTGTTTATATGTTTTAGGAATCATAGAATGTTAATTTTATTGTTCAACTTGTTGTTTCTAGCATAAGTATGTTTAAATGAACACTTCTGAAGATGACAAGATTTCATGGAGATGGTTTAACTAGCATCATGCTTTAGACACTTCTGCTGTAATTACAGTAAATATTCAGGCATATGTATTCTGTATGATTCCAGACATCACCAGTGCAGAAACAAGTACTTTAATTGAAAATTGTGCCCAGCTTTTGGCAATAGAACTGTATCTTTATATTGCCTACTGACTACTACTGTTAAGCTGAAACATACACTAAACTTTTCTACATACTGATATGTGACTTCTCCATGGGAGAGAGCTTTCTAACTTAAAGATCTGTTGCAAGTCATCTTTTAAATATAGCTTTTATGGAGATCAAATAAGCATTTCCATAAATTTGGGATTTACTCAGTTCCATAAATCTTCTTTGCTACAGATCTTAATTGTAGTGCTCTTCTCTCCTATTTGATTCTTTGATTCTATAAGAGTGGTTTAAAGAACTCTCTTTTTTTGCCTTTTGTCCTGAGCCTTTGGCACTTTTAATTTAGGATCTGTTATATCACCAAAGGCAGACCCTTCTCTTATATTTGAAATTATTCTAGTAACCACTTTTGCATATGAGCCATGTTTCTCAGTCCAGGTTTTCTTCCAAGTTCATCTATTTATTCACAGCTTCCTTAGAGAAACCCATAAAAGCTCTCTAGAAATGGCTATGGAGCTCTGTTTGCTTCTTGTCAGTTAATACTGTTCAATATTCTGAGCTCATGGAAGTTCTCCATGCTGTGACTTCTGCTGGTTAAGCTTTATGAAACCTGAAGTGATGCAAGCAGCTGTATCTCTGTTCCACTCTAATGCCTCTACTCTACAAGCAACAAAAAGGCTGATGAAACATAGTTCTGTAAAGGATCTTGAATCTGAAATTTCCTCTCTGGGTCAGTCTGAAATGGTGAGAAAATCTCTTTTTTTTTACTCAGCCAGTGTTGCTGAGTTAAGGGACTGGATTAAATTCACAAACATGAAGCAAATCCAGGTATTTTTGTGTTCTGATCTAGAACTATAGGAACTTGCTGTTCTTCATTTTATATGGAAACTTCTGGATTGTTATTACTATCTAGCTACTCTCTTTTTCAATATACGTAGTCCTTTTCAAGGAGGCAATAGTTATAAATAGAAAACTAATCTTCTAAACAAATTGTATTCAAGCATTTGTGAATTGTGTCCTGGAATGCAAGGAACGAAACAAACAAAATCCCAATATTTTATTTGTTTTCATTATCTTAGTAGATTTTTCCTGGTTCTAGTCAGTATCTCTTGGCAACAGTATTAGTGAGAGAACTAGTTTGCTTTTTTGCTTGGAGCTATCCTTGGAATTGGATTAGAGATGCTTATAGAAAATATAGACCAGTCAGAATTTATGTCCAGTTGAACCAGTAATATTCTGACAGAACATTAATAACCAAATACTGATTACTTCCGGTATGAAATTAATATAGGCTAAAACTAATTATTAAGATTAAGTAAATTATAAAATTGATCAACATTTTTGAGAATTACCATATAGTGATTGACTGCTGTCATATGTAATTGATGAGCAAATTGTATGTCAGGATATTTACGTTACAATTCTGTGTCCCTTTAGAGATGTTTTTCAAAGAGTTTTTAAAAAGTAACAGAACTTGAACAAAGTAAGACTGAATATTATTTCTGGGTGTTTGTAAAGACTGGTAGTTTTCAAAAATATCCTATTTCTACTTAAAATTCTGGTTCAGTCATAATTGCTTCAAATATTTTGCCTCAATTCTGTTTAAAGCCATGGTCCTGAGCAGTTTCAAAAACTGATAAGTGTTTGTTTTGGACATTAAAAAATTATGGCCACAGAGGTTTCAAAAATTTTGCAGATCTGGTTCCTTCTTTAAACAAACTCTGGCTTATAACTTCTGCTTTTGAAGTTGTTCTTAGCTGCAAATGCACTTGGAAACCTAACTGGAAGTCTATCTTGCTTATTTCTTTTAAAATTCTTTCTTTTCAGTTAGGAGCTTTGATGCTTAGGAGATTAAAATTGTAATCTGTTGTGAAAGCTTGAGGCCATGATCTAATAGTTGTAGTTTTTGTTTGATAGCTCTGAGGATGAGGTTTGAATACTTTCTCTTTGTAAGTGCCTTTCTCATGCTGCTATCTTTGTTTTTACCGTTTGGACAGAATGCATGATTTCCATATCAGTTTCCCTATCTTATCAAACGAAAGATAGGAAATAAATGCACATCAGTCACTAAATGAAACAGGTAAACTGTTTCCAAGTCAGAAGGACATTAAAACTGAAGTTATAACATACCCACTTTACAAATACTTTTATATCTTTAAAACATTTGTAATCCACTAAGAGATGAAAAAAAACAAAATGCATCCTTACAGCTTGCAATTTACTAGATGGAAACAACTTGTTCTCTAAGACTGGTAAGTTTTGAATCCAAACTCACGTATTAACTGCTTAAAATAATTGCTGCTAGGATAAACTCAATACTGAAGGATTTGTTAGGGTTTGTAGACATCTTCCAAATACTCATAATTTCTATAAAGCAGCTAGAGAATGGAAAACCTGTTCCCTCCCTGTGTAATAAGGGTTCACCTAACTTGAATACCCACAGCATTTGCTTTAAATAGATTGCCTGACATCCAGTCTAAGGAACTGAATCTTCTGCCAAATCTTGAACTTGCTATGGACTAAATCCCCTATTTCACATAATTCAAAATGTTTATTATTGCTAACCTGCCTTTGACATCAACTGTTCTGAGAATGTAATAATTTTAAAAACACATGCTGTGTTTTCAAAGATGATAAAATTAATTCTTGCAATCAAACTCCATTTAAATCATATGTATTCTCAGATTTCCCTGTATTTGCATTGATTTCTAGGTAGGCTGTTTGTCTCTGATTAGCAGAATAACATTTGAAGGGAAGAGACAAGTTTAAAAAACACTTGTTTGTTTTTGAGAATTTCATTTATTTAGACTTAGGTTCACAGTTTCTGTTTTTCACAGAGCCCTTTTGTTTGTGTTCATTAGTAGATAGTATTAACTTGTGCACACCAAAACCAGAGAAAAAAAATTTTTAAAAAATAAACAAACAAAACTAAAAAACATAATGTAAAAGGCATCTGTAATTCAGCAGTCACTTGCTAGCACTCCACTTTGCTCATCCTGAAAGCAAATCTGGTTTTGTCTTCCCATTACCTGTCTTAAGCGATCTGAAAAAATTTTAAGCCTCTTAAATTTCCATCCAGGTTGAAGGTGTCCAAGGTTTGAACTTGAAGACAAGGCTGCTGTAGTTCAGGTCTTCTCTGTAGCAGGTCCTGTCTCATTAACTTCAAAGCATTAATGAGGCTACTGAGTCAAGTGTTGGGCTCCCACTATTAGAGCGACAAGAACTTCTCTTATTTGCTCATGAACCGTCCTGCTGGCCTTAATTTTTGTAGCGTGGTAGTCATCTCTTGTGCTGAAGCATGGATTTCTGATTCAGGGCTATTTGTGTTATGTGCTGAAGTGTTTCATGTTTCAAGGCTGCTTCTTTTCTTAATACTTATATCAGGAAAGTGGGAGTTGGGAAACCTCAGGTCCTGAAGTATGTTTGTGACAGTGGCTTCATCTGGAGTTCTACATTTACTTAGCAAGGAGGAAGGACTCAAAGTGGCAGTTAAGGAACAACAAAGCTTGTAACAGTATGAAAGTTTGAGGAAAGCTGGGTAGGCACAGGGGTCCTTGTTACTTCAGAGGAGACCTGCTTTTAAAAGAAAATGTCCAAATGCCATATAATGGCTCTACAACATAAAACAATCCTTCAACCATTATCTGAGTACTGAGTACTTTGTAGTGAAGTAGGCAAAAATCTGACAAGGTAATTGATATGTAGATTATAAAATTCTAGTATAATTGGAAATAATACTGCTTATACAATATAAGTGCAGAATGATTTTATAAGTACTCTTTATTTCCTGAACTTTTTGGCCTTGGTTCCACAAGATGCTCATGTAGATCTCAGCTAGTTCAGTCCCAAATTGCAGGTTGTTCTTCATAGGTAACTTCTCAATTTATGATTCAATAACTTATGAAGTCATTAATAAATGTGAGTCAATAGAATAAAACCCTTGAGAAAGCTTATTTTTGGAATTTCAAAGCTCAGTAGACAAGCTACTCATTCCTTATATGCACTTCTCTTTGAAGGTGTATTAGACTAGCTGCATGAAAACTGAAACATTTAAAAATGGCTGATCTGAAAACCTTGGTCTAATGCATCATTGCTGGCTTGAAAGATTCACCCATTTTAAGTCAGGCTTTGTAATTTTTTCAGGATAGGAGCTGTAGTGATTAGAATTTTTTAATAAAGACAAAGCAGAAGAGCCATTGAAATTTGGATTAGTTTTCCCCCCTAAGGCAAACTAAATTATGCAGAAATGCCCTTTCCTTGTAGGAAGATTAACCAACTTCNTCATAATGGTTACAAAGAAAGAGGTTAAAAGGTTGCTTTTTTATTTAAGAGAATGTTATAGAATCAAAAGTGGGGATTTCTAGTGTTGTTTTCATTGGTAGACATGTTAAGTAAAAAATCATTACATGTTTTGGCAGAAGATCACATTTCAGTATAACTTAAAGAGCTTTTAATCATAGTTTAACATTTGACTGAAGTTAATGTTATAGCTATTTACACATATGATTGTATAAACACCTACGAACTTCTTCAAATAAAAGCTACATTTGTGACTGACTTGGAAGCATCAAGGTTTGTATGATGGCAGTTATAATGGTGGCATTAGTAAGATTAGATGAGGTACAACTGTAACAATGCTGTGTTGTGGTAGAATTACGTGGCTGTTGTGACATGCTACAAAGTGACAGATATATAGTATGTCTAGAACTCAATACTCAAATATAGTATGTCTAGAACCTTCTACTATGTAACAGAAACATGCAGCAGAGTAATCTACTTTTAAGGTTGAATGGGTAAAGTCCTAATGACTTCTAAGAATTTTCAGCATCATCATAGTTCACTAAAAATCAATTCTTGCCGTCTGACATGGGTTTGTCTGACATGAGATTTTTGGCTTTCTATGCCTTCAGACATGTCTTATTCCTATTTCCCTTAATTGGATGCCTGAGTTTTTATAGTTTGTATTGTTTTTCTAACCTTTTTTATTATTTATATCAATCTAGTGCAGGGCACTCCTGATCTGCAACTGTTCTGGTCTTTGAAAATATTTTGCAAGAGTAAAATGTTAACACATAGTCATTTCCGTAAGAAAAATTGCTTAATTTGAGTTCTTTAAAATTTTCAAAAAGTAACAAATTAGAATCTTAAAACTGTGAATAAGTAACTCAAATGCAAGGAATGCTAAAATTAGGTACTTTACCATGAGAGCATTTTCTATCTTTGTTGCACAGAAGTATTTGCAGATCAGCATTGCTGAATACTAGAGAGATTTTACATATTTTATTCATTGTATCTTCAGTTGCGCTTTTGTATTGCTGCAGTAAAATTCTGTGCATCAAACAAGTTACTTTCATCTAGCAAATGTGGTGTACTGTAGTAACTCCTTCAGTTTTATGCAGAACTGCAAACTGAGTGAATCTTTTTTCCATTAGTGCTAATTAGCA
>VZTN01012284.1:5034-15393 GCA_013400515.1 Erpornis zantholeuca
ACCTGTTCCTGGGTTTATCCTGATATTCTTATTAGATTAGATCCCTTATTTGAGGGATCATTGCTGTTGAAGAAATAAATCACTTTCGGGGTAAACAATGTAGATCTAAGGGTCCTTGCCTTTGTCTTGCCCCTTATTGCCATATGGATTATGATACCATAAACTCCTGACCAGCAGTGGAGTACAGGTGGATGGTGACACAGAAGCAAAGTGTTCTTCATTGTCTGGTACTCAGCTCCTGCAGGCCTGCAAGCCCTCCCCAAGCCACATCTCAGCCTGCCCAGTCCCATCTCTGGACTATAAATCCAGATACTCATTCCAAAATAAATAGATCCCTGAAGTACTGCCTTTAGTGCTTTAGTTTCCTTCACCCCACACAGACCTCAAGTGAGAACTTCCATGTCCTGGTGAATTGTCAGTGTATAGTGAGGCAAGTCTACACTTCCTCTGAGGAATAGCAGTCTTGTGCTTTGATATCATACATATGAATCCTACATTCTCTCTCTCTCTCTCTTTCCCATTATTGTTTAGCTCAGCAAAAGCGTGTCTTAGCTTTTTTATTGTCATTATTATTCTGAAGAAGACATAGATATTTAAGAGCTCATAATTTATTAACTATATGTTTATTTTTCTTAAAATATGATAGTAAATTCTACCTCAGATTCAGACTGCATACAACACTATGAAGCATATGTATGTATATATAATATACATTTATTTTACATTTGATGATGAATACCAAAATCAGACATCCATGCTGGAAATGAATTGTAATTTTAAGCATGGAAAAGTTAGTGTTTCTCTATAAACTTATGTTTATTTACTAGTATCAAAGAATTATGTGCTTGTGAGATATACTAACTTCAAAGTACAGATTATCTCTGTATAACAAAAGTAAAAAGCATTTGATATGAGCTGAATGTCCATGAAAATTTAGAAACTGAAGGAATTGGATAAGGAAAGTAAAAGGATACAATGAAAAACTGTGACAAGTAAAATTAAAGATAACAGAAAGCAATTTTTGAAGTGAACCAACAAAAGAAATCCTAACAAAAGTACTTTATTCATACTATACAATGGGAGTAGTAACACAGAAAAGGCAGAGAAATTCAACAACAAAGTCTTTTTATAGATGAGTAAAAGCCAGATGATAGAGGCTCTTCAGAGGATGATGAAACACCTTCAAGTGCTAAAGTCAGTTAAAACACAGATACCAGAATTAATTAACAATAAATCAACAGGTGACTGGCATGCAAGAAATAGAAAATTCCTATAAAAGCATCTCCCCAAGCCATAGGTGCTGTCTTTTCAACAGCTCTTAAACTACTTTGAAGATCAAAATTCATAAAGTAAAAAGCTAAGATAATAATAGACTTATTGTTCTGTGCAAAGTAACAGATTATATTCAACTTCATTAACAAAGAATTAAAGCACAATAATATGATTAATACAAATCAATATGGGCTCTTGGAAATTTGGTCTTGATTCTGTAATGTGATTAGGAGTTTAGCTACTAGAGGTAATTGTGTGAGTATAATACACTAAAATTCCTGTGAGACATTTGACTTGGTGACTTGTGACATTTTGATTATGAAATTAGAACAATATGCTATATAGCACCAATTAAATAGATTAAAACCAGGTTAATGGATAGCTCTCCAGATGTCATTGTAAATGACTAATCATTGTTGACCAGGTGCATTTTTAGCTAAATTCCAGTGGGTTTATTTCTGCTTAACATTTTTATCAATGACCTGGAATAAAATATTAAATCATGACTAATAAAGTTTTCAGATGACATAAAGATGAAAGGAGGAGCCAATAATGAAGAGAAGAGATCATTGATGCCGAGTGATATGAATCCCTTCTGGTCTCAGCCTTAATGTTTAAAAATCATGTGTATTTGAACACAAGCATGCAGAAAAAGCAGCTAAATTTGGATTATCACAATGGGGTTAATTAATGACTGGAGCATGGTTTGTGTCTGATGTTATATGGAAGGAAAAATAGTTCACATGACCCTGTTAAAAAGGGGCACCTTATCAAGGTGACCATGCAACATGCAGACCTTGGTCATCTTTGATAAGGCACCAGAACCCTTGTTCTAGTCATGAAAAGTTCACCTAAACATCCCTAGCTGGACCCAGTTCTCTCCTGTCAGGAGCAAGCAGCAGCATTTTTCCATCTCCTATGATTACATATATGACAATGTAATGCACTTTCTCCTAAAACACATGACTTCTGTGATTTTTCTGAGGTTAAAAAGGACAGGCAGAGAATCTGATCTACTCAGTTATCATGCTTACTAGGTCAACATACAGGAGTTACTTTGATCTTGGCTCATGCAAGATATCAGGAAAAAGAAGCCTCCTATTAAAATTTCATGTCTTATAATTAATGATCCCTTTCATAAAATTGCCTCTAATATCTTTGAATCTTAGACAGACTGAGTCTACCTGCAGGGAGAATTTTCTTTGCAGAGATGCATGAAGATCATAAATTGCCCTGTTTTAGTAATTTATTGGGTCTTCAAGGGGCTAAAACTTCCTTTTTCTAAAGAGCAGAATTCAAAGGAAATTTCCTGCTGTAATGAAACTAAGTATGGAAACATTAAAGATCTGCAACAGAATCAAGTATTTTACATATAACAGCTCACAAAGAAACTTTGGATCTAAGGAAATTTGTTGTAAGATTTATTGTTTAGGATGACAAAAAAAAAAAAAAAAGGAAAAAAAAGAAGCTATAAAGCTCTCAGTATCAGAATGTTCTGGCTAAGTTCAGACCTGCAATATTAGCTTAATACCCAAAAATTAACCAAGCACTTGTCTTGGAAAGAAATCAAAGTAACATGTGCACACATCAAAAGAGAAGGGGTGTCATTGAAAATGTAAACCTAAGCTGCAAAGCACCTTGCAATGAGCAGCTGGGAAACACCCTCACTGAAACTGTGTCTGTAAGAAAGGTGCTGTGAAACTCAGAGCAATTGCTGGTGAACTGGCAAAAAGCTGGCACGGGATGAAGAACAAGAAGACATCTGAGAAGAGCCCAGAATTTAGGTGCCCAGCAGAACCATCTGAAGATTCAAGTCCAAGTTTCCTATGCTGCCAGTGAAATAAGGGCGTGGATACAGCATGCTGGATAAGTGTTCAAGCTACAGTAAAAAATTTACTCTTTTGCCCTTTTTATTTAAATTATTATTAACACTAATCCTCTTGCAGTTTCAGGTAAAGCAAGATTCCCCTTTTCCTCCATTTATTTGCTGGCCAAATTGCACCAGTACAGGTTTCCATTCCTATTTATTTAGAAGCTAGGGATCAAAATTCTCTATTTTTCTTTCTTTTCTTTCCAGCTGTATACAGTCTAATTACTGGCACTATCAGATTCAAGGAGACCTTCCACCGATACCCCTCAAAGGCATCCAGAATTATTATTCTGGTTATTTTTTTTTTGTATTCTGGCGGAGAAAAGCCTTCTTTGAACTTTTGTCTTGGGCTTCTAAAAGTACAATGACTTGCAAAGAATTTATTCAACTCAGGATGGCTGAGTTTATTCAACTCAGGATTTTAGGATGGCTGCATCCTAAAAATTATGGCTATACATTGTTTTGCATTATGTAATTGAACTGGGTGGCCATGAAAGCTGTGGAGATTGAGATCTTTTGCTCATATATTCACACAGCCAGTGTTGAAAGTGCAAGTTTGCCCTGCTGGCCTGAGCAGTGGGCAAGACTCAAAAGAGACTGTGGTCTTCAGATCTATCAGATTTCTGGGATTTGTGGGATTAAGTGCGGGAATCACAACCAGAAGCTCATATTCATTCTTTCCAATGTTAATGTCTAACTTAGAGACATGGCTCTTCTCATCAGCTTACACAGGAGGAGAAAACTGATAATATGCAGGAGGTCAGTGGACCATGTGAGGCATCTGGATGTTTCATGTAGGTGTCTGACTTCATATCTTCTACCTTCTATGCCAGAGTGCATCAGAACCCCTTGTCTTGGTTGTTGGGCAGAGCAACCATCAGATGCTCCAGGCCCCAGTTGCTGCTGAGATAGGCAGGAGACACCACAGCCCACTGCCTGTCCCTCCTGGGCCATCTGGTGTCCCAGAGTTAGTTTAAGCTCCATGCTGACCTTTTCATTCAGACTTCAAGATTCTCAGAGGTGTATCAAAGCTGGAAGCTGAAGTGGCAAACTAATCACTTGCATGTAGTGCACACTGCTGCAGGCACCGGGGTGATAAATTGTCCAATTTTACTAAGCAAGGTTGCTCAGATAAAAGCAACTCACAGTAAGGGTATGTACAACTGTCTTTGTTATGGACTAAACAATAACAGGCATGGTTCTGATGCTTTATTTGTTTTTAGTTTTAATTGCCAGAATCTTTCTCAAGAATGGAAAACACCTTCAGAGAAAAGATTTTTAACTCTGTAATTTGCATAAATATTTTAGATCATTTTTGAAGTAACAGCTGTCATGAAAAGGCTGTATTTCCATTTGTTTACAAAAATAGGAAATCATTACCATTTTGATGTCCCCCGAGAATTGAAAAATACATATGTAAACACAGAGCAGATTAACACAGAGGAGTGTGTGTCCTTGTACTCAGAATGGCTTAGCTGCCCTTACTGCTCTTGGGAGCCAAAAATTTATACTTTTTCATTGTCCTCCATGATAATCTCACTTTCATATTTAAATTCTTTAATATTTTAACTTTTTTAAAAAACAGTTGTTGAAGTTTTATACTTTTTTTCTAACATATGACTACAACACCTCACAATCAGGTGCTCAGGGTACTTGCAGATGGTCTAATATTTCTTTCCTTTTTATTAAAAATATTTATTCCACATATCAAAATGGTTTTCACACATGCAAAACAAACATAATGTATACCTAGGCTTAGCTGTAACAAGAAAAGAAAATAATTTTCACTGAAGCCCCACACAGGTATTTCTGACCATTACAAGACATACATGCCTCAAACTTGGGTGAGCATCCTCTCATAAAAGTTGTGGGCAAAGAAGACAGGCTTGCATTGGTGCCTGCAGCAGCACAGAGCTCAGGACAATCTACAACCTACACCAAGAAGTGACTGAGCCTGCCTGACACCACTGTCTTACTCCTTACCCTGAATTCCTTAAGTGCCTTAGGAAAAAATAACTGACTGTCTTTTTTCTTCTAACAGCAAACTGGAGGCACCTTCAGGCTGTGATGGTTGGACAACTCACACCAAACAGGTTCTGTGACCTTCTCAGCTCCTAACCATATCTTAACTCTTGTGGAATGTGTTACTCAGTGAACTCAAGTGTGCAAAATTCAGAAACATTTAAAATTGATGATATTGGAGATCAGACACAAGGCAGAAGAAACCTGTGGCCAGCAACAAAAAAAATCAAAGTAAAATGGAGGGAGGAGATTACCTTTCTCTAGGTTATCATGCCTGCAGTCATTTATACAATGACTCTTTCTACATAGCACATGAACAGTCCTTGAGCAACGGGACCATTTTGTTTTTCTTCTTTCTAAAGTTGATATCTCACCAAGACAAAAAAGTAGAGAAGGAGCTCTTCTGGTCTCAGAAGAAAGGAAAAGTTGCAGAAACAATAAACAGGATCTGGACCAGGTAACCCTTGCTAAAGGTTTTATAGCTGCTACTTAGTGAAAGTGCATGCAATGCAGTTCCTCTTGCAGTCACTGGAGAGAGACAGTTCTCTTTGAAAACATGTAAGTCTGAACTGCCTGAACTGGTTTTACTCTCCTCCAAATAAAGGAATAATGGAACCATTGCATCTTCCCCTAATCTATTTTTATTGAATCTGGACCAGATTACATCTTCAGGATCTCACATCCACAATATGGTTTCTATTTCTGGTTTTTCAATAACAAGAGGTTTTCCCACTCAAAATAAGTAAGATACACCTTGTAGCTGAGTTTAAATAATTCCCACAGTTGCTCAGATTGGTTCTGTAGCAGCACAAGAACAGGACATAGAAACATCAAGCAAGGAGCCAAAATCAGCAAATGTTTAACACTATAAAATTGGGCACAGGAGCACATATAACAAATAAAAATATTCATTGAATTACTGATATAATCCAGGCAGCAGGGCTTTCACAGAATCATAGAATAATTAGGATTTGAAAAGACCTCTAAGACCATTGGGTCCAACCATTTATCTGCAATCTTCACCTTTATGTCTGTATTCAAATTTGCCCATTGACTCCACGGAAGTTGTGTTTACTGGGCCACATCCAGGGTAGGTAGGGAAAGGGAACTGATATGGCAAAGATTATGGAGGGTTGAGGGGTGTAATAAATTAAGCTGGGAAAACACATTGAGTTAATTTGAGAGGGTAAACGGGGAAATAAAATATGAATGTCTCAAGGAACAGCAATCATGAAGGGAAGGAAAACAGTGCATAGAGACATGAGAGAAGAACAGAAAGGATGAAAGGATGAACTGATGGTGTGTGGCCAGGGTGCATAAGCACTTATGTATGACAACGAAGTGTGACCTACAGACTGGTGTGGTAGTTTGGGTTTCTCTGCCTAGGAATGTATGAAATTTCACAGGATATTTTGCCACAATGTCTCCAGACCAGTTGAGCTCAACCCTTCAGGCTGAAGAATGTATGTGGATCATCCAAGGAAGAGTAGGAACTAAGCTTTTTCCCTGAGTTTCTTTTGACATCTGAGTCCTCTTCACAACAATGGAAATCTGAGGCTCAAGCCTTTTGCTTTTTACACTGAAATCTCATAAAAAAATTAATTCTGTTTTGATATTGAAATCACATTCCTGGCACAGTTTCCTAAGCAGAAAAATTTTTCAGTAAGAAGGGTTTCATGTGATGTGGTTGTAGGCAGCAACGGACAAAGATTAGTGCTTGTCAAGAATGCACTTTTTTTTTAATTTTAAAAAAAAAAATATGTATTTGTTGGGTTTATTTCTGACTGGTTCTTAGAAACAAACAAAAAAACCCCCACCCAAATTATCTCACACTTAAATGCTTTAGGTAAAAACTTGTATAATTTTCAGTTCAGATATTTCAGTTTTTCTTGGGAAAGTAGTATAAAATATAAGAAGAATAGTGTTCTTTCACTCCCACATTAGGCTGCAGGATAATTTAATCATAAAAAATGTAGCGATACTGCCAGGTCTTTTCAAGTGGTTTAAATAAGCCTAATTCATGCATGTTATAAAAAGTATATGATCCCTACACATAAATAAAATTTGAAAGGGTACATAATTCATTGACAGGAGGCCTGAAGACACACGACTAAGGCTGGGCAATAGTCTCTCAATCTATATAGACTATAGCATTGATGCATCTCACCTATAGTTACTGTTAGGGAAATTATAATTTTTCTATGGTGCTGGTAACATGAAAGGAAAAAAAATAATGGGATGATACAGCCAGTTTCCACAATTATTCTTCCCATAAATAGAAGCACTGAAATGTGTTTTTACTGAAATTCTATACTGTAAACAATAATGTAAATGTGGCCTTTGTGCTTTAAAATATAGACCAAGTCTGCTGCATGCACTATTTTATGGGAGCTTAAATTCAATAAATGGGACAAACACTGGTCACATTTACACCAGGGTAAATCCAGAGTATTGGAAAAGGTGCAAATGAACAGAAGAAAAAAATTGCTTCATTTTAAAAACAGAAATATTTTGACCATCATCAGTTAAAAATGAAGGAAATACAACATAATCTGATATAACCTGAAGTATAAAATGTTGCCTTCAATTAGAAAATATTAGGATATTAAATGAAGGGGGCATGATGATTTAAAATATATTGGAATACTGGACAAGTTATAATTTCTTGTGTCCTGACATGTTTTGCTATCATAAAAGATTGGCAGGGCTGGTAGGTAAAACTTCTTTGCACATTGTACATAAAATGCACAACCTTTGCTGTATCAACTTTATGCTCCAATAAACAAGACAATAATGACAAATTATCAAAGCAGTCCTCAGATGTGACCCTCAATTGGAAGAGCAGCAATTTAATGAAGACAAAAGCTAGGTGAAAGCTGCTAATATCATTTACTGATAAACAGATTTTCTCAAGAGGCTCCTAGCTCAATCCCCTGAGGCCCCATAAACCTGCATAATTCCATTTAAAATATTGTGCAATTCACTAAATTAGTCTTTGAACATCCTTACTATCCAATTACGAAGCCCCAGCATGGACAGAATAATGAAATTTTTCAAACTGTGGAATGCATGTGGCCTTAACAAACTTATGACAAACACTGAAATTAGCTTTCAGTTTTGAAGCCAATGTAGACTATTGCTAATGCTTCAAGTCAGGGATAAAACAATAAAACACTACTGCAGTGTTTAAGCTGGATGTAAAAGAAAAAACCTTTGACTTATACAGAATTCTCAACACAGCCTACCTTCAGGTAAAAAAAATCATAAGAACTTGAATAATGTTTTTGCATTTGCAAGCTATTTGGCCTGCTTAAGTTCCAGTAAAAGCTTTACCGAATAAAGGGTACAAAATAGCTCCTGGACAGTTTTATCTTCCAGGCAGGCAGAACAAGGCGAGGGTTTCAGAAGTGAAATTTATTTCTGTTCAAGCATTGCAAGCTGTATTATTAAAGTAATTTGTCATGGTTTGAATATTTCTGCCTGATTCACCATTAAATTGGCCTTCTAATTACCAACTTTGTCATGAAAAGCAGTTGGACTTCTTCATTCACCAAAAAACTTCAATCCCTTAATAATAGCTTGGTTCAAATAGTGGAGGAAACACTGTTTTGCTCAAAATTTAAAATGAATAGGATAGGCATTACAAAAATAAAAGACTCTAAGCTGAAACAGAATCCACTACTGATGGCTTAAAATTCTCAAATGCTACCCAGAGAATATTTAAAATATATTTTTAATGAAAGTATTATTAATTTGGATGTTGAATATTTTACCTTTTAAAAATGCAAATTCATTTATTTTGAATGTATATACAAAACTGAAATGAATCCATGTAACTTAGGGTCAGTGAATATTCATAGACAAAAACCTCATAGTCCTGATTCCTAATGTTCTAAAAGTCCAGGACAATGTGCAGAAGTGATTGTGCAATTATTTGTGGATCCATTTAGAGTGATCATGCATGTTGATGACCATGCAAGTGCATCAACTGCACTTATAAATGGTTAGGCAGATATCAAACTGATTTTATGTATCAGGTATGCTTATGAAGCTGTGGTAGTGGGTTGTCTATGAAGTTCTGAATTACTTCCTTTGATAGCTGTGGCATGCCAGGTGCTTTCACAGAACCTGGAGTTCTCGACCCTCTAGTCCCACTGGAGTTCAGTTTACATGTCAAATCATATTTAAAGATTTTTTAAAGGCAAAAATAAACTTTATTATATAGATTTTTATAGATGATAAAAAATTTGTCTTTCCTCTGAGAAGCATTCTAATTGATGAATCAGGTCTGGATATTTACATGCAGTCTACACTTATCCAACTATACATTTAATTAAAAATTTCAGTTATTACTAATCTATCTTGAAAAATAGGTAGCTAAAGGTTAGTACCTGTTTCCGTAAAACATATACTGATGGTTACTTTAAATTGCAGAAAAAATCTGGAAATCTTTTTAATGTAGGCTTTTAATCAAGACTTGCTATCATCCTGCACCCCTTAAGCCCTTTTTGCCCTAGCATAAAAAGTAAAATTGCCACATTAGGTTATGGCAATAATTCCATTATTTCAAAAAGTTCTCTTTCAATATTTGACAAAGTATGAGGTGAAAAACCTTCCGTGTATCCAAAGATTTAAGACTTTGTTAGTTATAGCTAAACCCAGGCTGGGGTATCAATTTGACCTTCACTTTTAAGGGAAAGATGACCTTTCCTTAAAGCATGCTCTAGCAGGAGTTAAGCTGACTTGCATCCTTAAAAATCAGATTCACATATTAGGTTGCTCAGATTTTTGCCACTTCTTTGGCAAGTAAGGAAGGTGTACCAAACAAGTCCAAAAAGGTATGAGTGTGACATTAGAAAAAGTGACAGGATGAGGAGCCAGAAGGTAAACTCTAAGGATTTTCTATCTTTATTACTAAGGATTATTATTGACAAGAGAAAGATGTGTCTCAGACAGGGAAGAAGCAGAACCAGCAGAATAGAGGGAGGAACATGTACAATATGAAGATGAAAAAATCAATGTAGAATGACTCTCTTCTATGTCTTTCTGTATTTTCTTTAACAATTATGTTTGGGCCAGTGTGCTTGTGAAGCATGATGAACTTCCTTTCTGAAACAACAGTTATAAGTGAAATGCAGAAAGAAAACACACTTACAAAGGTGTTCAGGATTTTGGTCAAAAACATTGAAGTTCTT
>VZTN01012290.1:1072-16113 GCA_013400515.1 Erpornis zantholeuca
ATGTTTACAAGTTAATAAAAAATTGCCATATATTCACTAAGTGATAGTAAGTATACTTCCAGCATAACATAATCCTGACATTGTGATACAGGTATCTTTTAATAATGATGCTAATTACTATTTATAGGCATGACTGAGGATGTCTTTGCAAACATCCATAGAAGTACAGACCACACAAGCTTTCTTTTTCCAGTTACTAAACAAATCCTTCACCCTTATCAACAAAGAAACAAAATGATCAGGAAGCAAAAGAAAGTTACAGATTATCATTAAAGACTCTGCACGTTTTGTACATCCTTTATATCTATCAAAGACCACAGAATGGGTCTAATCCTGTAGTTCTATGTCACTTTTAATACAAGGATATAATTCCTTGTTACCTATGAAATTTAAAAGGAAAAAAATTAAGTTGTTGTAGTGCTCCCTTATTTTTCAGTATAAATTTAAAATGGATGGGGTTAAAAATACAGACAAAAAGCAATGACTGAACACACATACCTCCCAAAAAACCTGTTGCTTAACAGCTGTAAAATCTTTTGAACAAGCAGTTTGCTATAGTGTCATTATGATATATACTTTTCAGGATTTAGTAATAACTGTAAACTGTCTCTCACTAAACTATTTCCATGCAGCTGAGAGTACCAAGCCCTGCATTACCAGCTTGATCAAGGCAACGTAATGTAGTTGGTCTATCCGAGTAATTGAAAAGTATTCCATAAAATCAGAACTGAGCTGTAGAGCATGGCAGCAGAGAAACAGCAGGTGGAGGCAAGATTTGGCTTGAAAACGCTCTGTAATTACTACCTAATAGAACACATATGTCAAAATGGCAATCTCTCTTTGGCAAATGGAATACTGTTCTCTAATGCATAAAAGTTTTAATATCAAAATATTCTGGAGTAAAATTTAAGAATTGCAGGGATAAATTCTGCAAAACTATTTTGCACAGCAGAACAAAAGTCAGATAAAATCAGACTGCAAAACATTACTTCTCCTTATCAGCTCTTACCTGAACCTCTCTTAGTTCATCTTCAATTTTTCTTTTTCTTTGTTCTATTTCTGCAGCCTCTTCTGCTATTCGGTGTTTTATTTTTTCCATTTCTGCTTTTTGCTCACTAGCACTCTGTAAAAAAAAAAAACACAAAAAAAACCCACAAAAACAAAACCAAAAAACCTTTTTTATGCAATTTTACACAGATTTTATTCCTTTAGTTCTCTTATTTCTTTTAGTCTTCACCATAATATTTTGCACAACACCAATTACAATAAAATATCTGAGTCTATTTGATATTAGGCAGGCTGCTTAGCTAAATAAAGTATATGGAATAAGCGTAATTTTCTTCTACTGTGAGTCCTTCCCTTTCTTTACCAGAGACCAGATCCGTATACCTATCTTTGAGGCTCATTATGATTTCTTCCTCTTGATTCTGATTTTCCATTTCTTATCAAGATGTCAGCCTTCCTCTAAAAGCATGAGTGACAGCCTCTGTAACATTTTTACTGCATCTGAAAGTACTATTTTCTTGTCTTTGTCCTGCTCCTATTTCTATTTCAATTTCTTTCAGAACACCATTAAAACACTCTTTTTCTATCATGTTCATAAAAGCAGCAGTTGTATTGGAACTACAGCTTATTAGCCTAGAATTACTAATCATGGAATAGCTTCTTTACTTGCAATTTTGTAGCAATCTGTCTGTAAGGATACTTGTCTTATGTCCTGTATATTGTAAGTTGTTGGTGTTTTGTTGGTTTTTTTTTTTCTGGATTTGTATTATGCATAAAAGTGTCTACCAGCAGACAGTAGCTATTAGCCATCTTCAAGAATCCTAAACATTTCAGTACAACAATTAATACCTAGTATATAAAACTACAATAGAAAGGACCTTACATGTGTTTTATCCATTGTGGATAAATGTATAAAACACATAAAATAAATTAGCAATATTCTAGGCTCAGTTCACCTAGAAGACACAAGACAGTGAAGCCCTGAGTGTATGTTTTTCCAGTATATAACACATTATCATCACCAGCAATTGTCAAGCTGAGTGGAAAACGTATCAGAAGGTAATAGACATATAAAAGCAGAGAAAATCTTAAAATGATAATAATAATCCTCTGAGCACTTAACCCAAACTACAGATCAGCATGTTATTGAAGATTACATTCAAATCCATAAAACATTAGCTACATAAAACTAGATTAGACATTTCATGCAAATGAACATGTACTGAATGATCACTCTGAATATGAAAACCTTAAAATTCAGTTATAGGTCAAAAGCCTTTCTCTGAAAGGAGATTAAAAGAGTCTGTATGTATTAGAGCTCTCTCTGTTATATAAGCTAGATCATTTGAAGTGACATTAAAATGTTAGAGGGCACCTATACTTTATGCTAATCTAAATAATCAGGCTTCCACTGTAATTTTTCTGATGTCATTGGGGCCATCATGTTTCATTCCATTTGGCCTATTTTGTCCTACAGTGTAGTGTGTGCTACCCACATACCCATAACTCTACTGGACAACAGCAGACACAGATTAAAAGTGAAACCATAACGCACCAAGCCAATCATTATTATTCAAAGTCAGGTACAACAGGCAGATGGATCCCAAAAGTACTAAAAACTGCCAATGGGAAGAGACTTACAAAGATGGGAAGTAATGCACTTTTACAGCCTGTGAAAAACATGCTTTGGATGACCAGGCATTTACTTCAGTGCATACAGAGAATGTCTTCAACATCGAGCTTCAGACTGACCAGATTAAACCACTAACAAAAAAACCCCAGTGCAGTGACAGCAGACTCATTACAGCTTATCCTACATTTATAATTCCAGGAAGCCTCAATGTAGAGACTTATTTTCTACACAATTATTTTACTGTACTGAGAAAACACTACTAAAGAAAATCACAAAATTTGAAAAAAATGTCTACCTCTGAGCTGAAGAATAAAAATTCAAAGAGTGATGAATAAGTACTATCTAACCTTCTCTGAGGTTAACTGATAAGAACCAGACCTCATGAAATACATACTTTCTCGTAGCCCACAAATTTAATTCCTGGTATTTGTTACTTAAAATAGTGCTACTTGTAAGTATTTGGTTGAAAATTCCTATCTGGGATAAACATAAAACTGGTAAGTTTGGATTTACGAAGTTCTAGGAAAGCTTTCAGACAGACTAAACTACAACAGTGAAGACTACTCAGGTACAAAACTTGCACTGATCTCTTCCTACTCAACAAGTTCTAACCTGATTTAAATTACATAATCCTCTGTCCTGTTGCAACTTTATTCAAGCCTCTGGGTTCATGCCTTCCTTTAGGCAAATTCTTGTAAATGCATGTTTTGTAAAAGTTGAAAAGAATAAAACCCACAGACAGTTACAAAGACAAAAGACAGAAAAACAGCTTTTTTTCTTCTTTTTCCCCACTTTTGATGTGATTGTATACACCACCTGCATAGATACTGTAATTTCTTGAAGAGCAGCATCAGCTTCATCCTGCTTTGTTTTGAGTAAAATGCTTTGTTCTTCAGCTTTCCTGTTCAGTTCATCTACCAGGGCTTTTGCTTCATTCAGCTTTGAAACACCAGCCTATAAAAGTTTACAGGAAGCAGATATTTAGCAACAAATTTTAAGTAAATTTAAATGAAAGTTTGCTACAAATAGTATGAACTAAGAGTACTTTAGTAAGAGTAATGCAGGCTAATTTTCTTTCTTTTTATTATTAATTTTCACATTTTCTTGATATTATTTAACATAAAAATGAGATCTGGCACTTCTAGATGTGTCATTCTAAAATCTATTTCTACATCAAGAAGATTTAAAAAAGAATCTTAAAACAATAAACTCTTAATGAAACAACAACTAGCATATAATCATTTTCCCAATAATTCAATAGCATTTCCATTAACTGATATTAACTAAATGTAACTATATCTCCCCTAAAAGCAAATCTGTAAAAATTAACAGAATTAAACAAAATAGATTCTCCAATTTCTACATATTTGTACACTCTCTAAAAAACATAGATATAAAATAAAGTCTCAATTATGCTTAAGATAAACCATTTTCTTTACTCACACTTTCTACATTGTTTACTTTATGCTTATTATATAATACCAATATTTCAAGATTCATTTGAAAAAAAATTACCTAGAAGATGTTTTGATTTAGGATACACATCTCTAATTTTCATGTAAGTTATTACCTTTATGTAACCAGGGCATTTACCAAGTAAGTTTGTCACATAAAAACCCCAATATACTTTCTAAATGAACTGAAAAGCCAATTTGTATTATTACAAATGGAAATCTTGTTAAATTGCATACTACAGTGATGGAAAAATATTGGCAGGCAGACTAAATGCAAAACAGAATACAAGGCATGGAAGCAATTTTGTTTTGACGAGTGCTTTAAGAAAAAAAATACAGATTGCCAGTGTGGTTCTGAATAGAAGCAAGGGTCACTGAAAAGAGGAGCTGAAAGGGGTGGGAGAAAGGTAAAAATAAAAGTTGTCCTAAAAGACCATACAGATCTTTCCAAAATATACTGGTGGGAGGGAAGTAGGTGTGACTCGAAAGATACCAAATGGGTTCCAAAAATAAGGATGTTACATGGACAGCACAGGACTAAACCAGCACCTGAGAGAAGAACTGCATTTGGGCTACAACTGTCCAAAGGACTAATGTGTACCAAAGGAATTCAAAATCAATTCCAAAACACAAAAGGAAAGAAAATCCCAACACAGGGAACCTTGATCAGAGCTACATAAGAGTAACCATGAGGTTAACGTTGAATGTAAGAGTTTGTTGAACTACAAGGATGTGAAAATCACATGAAGCAGGAAGCTGCTGTCAAAATATAAAGGAAGGGATGGAATATGGAGCTACAAAAGGAACATTGACAAAAACAGAGGCAGGACTTAAATGGATGGAAGGAGGATGGGTTTTTAGCAACACAATTCCCATACACATGGGTGAAAAAATTAAAAGTGCTTTCAAGTATGTTTTACTCTTCCAAGAAAACATTCCCAGTCTGATACATTCTTGAGGAAAAATATTAACAAAAACAAGAAAACCACTTTTCATTCTTTCAGGCATTTGAACAGAGAAGGGCATTAAGATTGATACTATTTCTCTCCTGAAACCCCACCATGAGCATATGCCAATAGAGGACACATCACATAACAATGTTAGCAGCTACAGCCCATTTATACACAAGACATTTCCTAATGCAAGAATATTTTGAAAAGCAATATTTTAAGTGTTTTAAACGCATACCTGCAAGTGGTTCTGCCTTTCTATTAGCTCTCTTCTTTTACTGTTATTGATGGCACTGTATACATGAAGGAATGTCATATACCTGCTAGGTGTTGCTCCATATATTTTACACGATTCGTGGATGGCCAAAAACGACTTCAGAAAATCAGAATCACCTGTACAACATCATTTGTTACACAGATAAAATTACACTGAATTTTATCTCACATTAAAATAACTAAGAAGGAGCAACAGAATATGCTTGCTTTTTGGGATATGAATCAAGGGTATTCAAAATAGCAAAAAGACCATACTTTTTTTAAGTACTCTCAAGGAAACAACATGTAAGTACATTTGAAATGCCTATTACTCAGAAAGAAATATACTGAAATCACTTCATGTTTGGAAAAGCCAGCAAAATTAATTGCAGATTACTGAGGGCTAATCATATAAGAAACTATTTCCACAAAAATTGAAATCTAAAATACTTGAGTTTTTTTAGAAATAAAGCCCATGTGTTTTTATCTTCTCCCTTATCTCTGATGACAGGCAAACTAAAAGGTTTTCCTGCCATTCAGTCTATTGAACAGTTTCTCAAAAGAAGCTCAAAGATACTGTAAAATAAACTGCATTACCCTACAAAAGAATAATTGCTAAAGCATATCTGAACGCTTTAAATTACACATAAATGAATGCCTCTAATACATACTGCAGCCTAGATTAAGTACGATGATCTAGGATAAAGAGGGATAGTAATGTGAACACTAAATACTATTTTTGGCCATTATTCTGATTGGCTGGAATGCCTACTAAAAAGCAATATAAAACAAGAAACTCCAAGTGAACCACTTACCATCTTATATTCTATTGGTTCCATGATGTCTAAGTGCTACTTTTATAGAAATTGACTAAAAGTAGTCTTCTGCAAGTGAGTGCTGGCACCAGTCTCTTAGATTATGTTTGAGACCCTATTTTTAACCTGATTAAATGTTATGATAAAAATCTTATTATAAAAAAAAATATTGTTAAAAAGGGGCATTACATACAATAAAGTAGTTCTTGAAATTATTAAAATGAGCAGATCTACAAAAAGAATAATGAAATATATAAACAAAAAAACTCTCAAAACATCAAATTTTCAGGTTGTGAAATAACATCCACACAGAAAGACAACACAGACCAAAAGAAGATACAGCTAAATCAGCTTATAAAATTGAATATACACAGTGACTGCCTGTGACAGAAGAGCCAGGATGTATGTTCCAGACTAATGCTCCTTTATGCAAAATGCCTGCCACATGAACCACACCAAAATCTATGAATATGCTACTAAACACAAGCTCCAAGTATCTATGTTATTATCTATGCCCAACACGGGATCAAGTGTTTAATAACAAGAATAATAACTAGTGGGTGTACCTAAATATTACCTGAATGTTTTTTCTTAACTTCCTTATGTGTTTTTCTCTTTTCTTGTTCATCTGAATCATACAGAAGCATTTCAGGTATCTAAAAAAACCACATGATTTTTTGCATGAAAATTTCAAGCAATTAAAATTTTGAGTTAAAATTTAGAAAAAACCCACAAACCTTCAATCTACCTTCTCTTTTGAAAAGACTGAAAATTATACACTTAATCAGAATAAGGAATCTACAGAATATTTTTAGCATTAGAAAGATAAATTCTGCCTTTCTACATCACTGATAATTTCCTATTCTCTCAAGTGGAAGAGATTTTCCTGGCTGTAAGAGGGAGCAACTAATTCTCAGAGGATTCCAACAATAGCACATAAGTTGAAGATTTAAAAGTATATACAATTAAAGAGGAAATAAGACAGTCTTAATCCACATTCTGCCCATGTACATATTACCCACTAATTGACCTTCATTGAGATCACTCAGAGAGGGGAACAGGATGATGATAATACTGTGCTGGTGCTTTTTATGTTAGTGCTTGGGGGTTCTGTTTGTGTTGCTCTGCATGACAACCACGTGCATGTACGTGCACGGGCTGCCCACAGGGTCATAGATTCCTTCAGGTGCTTCTACCTGCTTCAGCACAGGGCCCTCCATGAGCTCCAGGTGGGTCTCTGCTCCACTGTGGACTTCCATAGGCTGCAGGGGCAGACCTTCCAGGTCTGCACTATGGGCTGCAGAGGAATCTCAGCTCCAGCACCTGAAGCACCTCCTGCCCCTCCTTCTGCACTGACCCTGCGGTCTGCAGGGATGTTTCTCTCATGTTTTCTCACTCCTTTCTCTGGCTGCAGTTGCTCCTGCACAGTAACTTCTTTCCACTTGTAAAATGTTATCCCAGGGGCACTGCCACCGCTGCTGTTGGGCTCAGCCTTGGCCAGCAGCACATCTTTCTCGGAGCCAGCTGGCACTAACTCCACCTGACATGGGGGAAGCTTCTGGCAGCCTCTCACAGAAGTCACCCCTGAGGGCCAACCCCACACCAAAACCTGGCCACACAAACCCAGTACAATCAGCTTTAACATTTTGCTTGTAGTCTGTATTTTGCATAAATGCTGTGTTTGATCAGAGTCATGGTAGTCAGCATGTTGTTCAAGTCAACCCACAGAGAGAACAAAACATAACGTTACTGGTGAAATAACAATGCTAATAATACTAAACTGTTCTGCAGAATTTTCTGTCTTTGTAAAAGGGTACAAACAGATCAACTAAGTACAGTGATAATTATTCCTTCACAACTTTACATATCTTGACCTTATTCACCAGAGCTCAGTTATATTTAGAGATACTACTTTAAATAAGTCACAATTAATGCAATTTACCTTTTTCATACTGTCATCTGACCAAGCTTCCATCCACAAAACCTGGCATTTCTTATATAGTGCTGGATTACTTTCACAGTTTATTGTGAAATTTAAATTGGTAGAATCCATGATCAAGACAATGTGCAGATTTTGTTGGATCCCTAAGAAAAAGTAATATTTAAAATTTTTAGTACATAACAATCCGACTACATGATGGTAGATTTATAGCAAATACAACACAATTTACTTTCTTTAAAATACTTATCACAAGGTAATTTCAGAAAAAAAAAAAGAAGAGCCTATAACATCAAATCACACTAGGACAGGAATGTTTATAAGTAGAACCTTATTTAGTATCACGAATTCTCATGTACACTACAATATACTACTAGTGTATTTTTTAATTCTGAAGAGTTGACAGTACTTAAATAGATACCACTAATGCTCATTCCAATTCAGGTAGACCAATAAAACGAATTAGAAGTAGTTCCATGGCCTGCTACTAAGACTATACTCTTTCAGTCATATTTTTTGATTTATTTGTAAACTATTTAATCTTCTTGTTGAGTAAAGGAAGAAACACAAATAATTAAGAAACCTATCTGTAGACTTGATTATGATTTGTCAGAATCCAAAGTGTTTTCTTGGTATAATTTACAAGTAGAAGAAATCTCTGTTACTAGATAGATATAAAAGCTATACAAACAAGAAAATAAAGGGAACAAAAGGTTTCTTCCTTCCAATTACATTCAACAGCAGATTTCATAACATTTGCTGAACATTCAACAATACAAAATTTTGGACAGAAAAATAAATTTTAATTTGAGGATTCTATGTCCTCAAATATCATTATTCCTGCCTGGTATTTAATAACTAACTAAAAGCTAAAACTGCATGCAATGGAAAGACCATGTTAGAAATTATTTGTCCATTATTATACCACTTTTTGAACTTCATAATAAATTATAACTTGTAACTCTGTTGACATACGATATGTGAAATAGTTGAAAATTGGTCCTGTAAATCCATCTTGCGAAGCTTGATCCTTCAGAGGAGATAGCAATGGTTCTAATTCTTCTATTTTATACAGCCCAGGAACTTCTCCTATTTCAAGAATGAATTCAAGTCAGATAAAATACACTGTAATTCTTTAAAGTCCTTTGAAAGGTTTCCTTGAATTCTCTGTATAGAGAAATCGAATATCATAGTATTCACCTCTACACTTTCATGAGTATTATCCCATGTACTTAATCATTCTTTTCATAACATCATGAAAACAAAGAAACAAATTACAGTGATTCTATTTAACAGTCTACTTTGTTCATATTGCTGAAATGTGTTTGCAAAAAGCTCTTTCAAATCTACCCAAAGACAGTGACTCAGTACTGCTTACAAAACAAATCAAACCAAACTGACATACACCAGGACACAGGAACATGAAAGTGAGTAGTCAGCTAGATCCTCAGACATAAAAATTTGATACTGGATAATGAAAATCTGATATTAGATTTGGGGTTAAATAGATTTGGGGTTGCACCTGAGAGACAGGAAAATCTGGAGCTCTTATCAATCAGCTCTTAAACTACTGCAGTTCTAAAAAAACATGGAGCAAGTTAGACTCAGTCCTCCAATGATCCTCTCTCTGATCCAGGAACAATGCTGGACAGTAAAATAAAGTCACTCTTGTTATTGTTATTTATCATCTCACTGCTTTCAGAAAAGTGAGCTCTGCTGGTGTTCATTTAAGTAAAGGCCCCAGTCTATACAATCTAGTAAAGCATTGGAAACCTCTCGATTTTGAATTTTATTATAGAAGAAAAGCTGTAGAGTAGAATGCATTGTCATTTTGTGGTTACACTGTTATAAAGAACTCCTTTGAAACAAGTTAGAAGAACTGAAAGCACTTGTTCTACAGGGTAGGTTAAAAGACAGCTAAGTGAACTTTGAGTCAGGTTCTCACGTGCAAGGACTCTCGCTAAAACAGCATACAAAGCTAACTAAACCTTCTTATAGAGACATAAAGTTAGAAAACATCATCTAATTCTGCCTCATTGGGCTAATTCTGTGTGGTAAAAGCAGTACCATAATCTCTTTGGACTTGACTCACCTGAGGACAGTAAACTGTTGACCATCTCCAGAAATGTGGAATGAATGAACTGATAGTCTTCAAGCAGCAATACCACCTGCTGTGCTTCAATGCCTGCAAGCTCCATCACCTACAAGCAGGAACGACACTGAAATCTCAGTGAATGGAATATATGTATTGATCATAAGAGAATGATAATCATACAATATCCTGAGTTGGAATGGACTGACAAGGATCATAATCTCTCCCTGACTATGTATTACATATGTATTTTCTCCACAGCATCTACACTATTATATATTTACAAAAGATTTCTAGGTGATGCAGTTATATGAGATATCAAATATAAAGAACATTTTACCTAGATACACATCTTAGTAATGAAAAAGTAATTAAAACAGACTCCTTCACAGAGTATATCTATGTATATGACTCAATGATAGAACTGTATCACTCTTTTGTGTAGGCATAGATCTAGAATTTTCTTTAGCATTGCTGAAGGTAATGAGAAACACTTGATTCAAGGTTTGCATCTGGTTTTAAATAATATGTACACTTTCATCAATGAGTAAAACTTTATTTGATTCAATTACTATTAACTAGCAGATCATAGTAGAGACAGAAAATAAAAGTATATATCAATATGGAAATATATACATGAAAAAGCCTTTCCAATATTCACATAAACCTCATATTTATAAGTTCTACAACACTCAAAAAGCTCTGGTATTGCAAAAAGTGGAGTTTCAGTTAGTTACTGTAAAGAACAGTATATACATCCAGAGTGAGAACTTCTAAAAAATTACTTGTTTCATTTCGACCGTCATTTTTCTTCTCTTAAAATATCTATTCACGCAACCCTTTGTGTCCTTCAAAATTTCTTTGTTTTTCATTAACATACACCTACAGCATTACAAAACAGAAGAAACTGAGTGACTTACATATTTAAGATCACTTTTGAACTGCTTCAGCTCATAACCTCTGGAAATTTTGGGAGTAATCAGAACAGCTCCATGCATGTGACTAACTAAAGAGGTAACTGTCCGACGACCTACACCACTCCGTCCTGCCAAAAGAAGTGACCCACCAGGAAAACTTAGCACTCTGTCCACTTTGGACATATAACTGAGGACTTCGTGGAACAGTAAAATATCTATGGCTTTTTTGTCCCGTCCATAATGAATGATACCCTATTTTAAAAAAAAGGGAGAAAAAAAATCTGATCACTAATAATAAATAAAAGCAGTTAGATATGAAAACATCCAACATTTAAACAGCTAGAAAACAAGGGCTTAANATTTAAACATCTAGAAAACAAGGGCTTAAAAGCTTTAGAGACCACACTGGTCTTCATTCCAAACAAATTATTTTTGTGACAGAATTTAGATAAGTCACATACCTTTTATGAGTAATGAATATATCAGTAATGAACATATTCTACACCCAGTACCAGAACACCCTGGAAGTCTTTGATACATTGAAATAGAAATCTACCACTGAACTAATTAAAATTGAATAATGGACCAGAACAAAGTCTGAGCTATGTCTCTGACTACAGACTAATTAATTAATAACTCAGGAGAGTGTTTTAGGCACCTAATTGCTGCATAATTGCAGATTATGGAAGTTCCTAGTGAAACACACAATAACAGATCCTATGATTAAATTCTGACCTTGTTATACTTATTAAAACCTCCTATTTGAAGCCCACCCTAATTGTGTAGTCAGAAAAAAAACCAAAACCAACAAACTCCCTGTTAGCTGAGGCTACTGAATTTCATCATTTCCTATATAGTCTATTGGTCACAAGTTAGCACTTAAGGAGAGGGAATAGACTCCCATCTGCAAGAGCAGGCCCTCAAACACTGTGGCTAATGATGATGATCTCAAAGCTCTCATGCCAAAAATCAGACAGCCTAGAAGAGTTAAAATGTTTGCATTTTCTCATCAAGCTCATTTTTTGCACTTTACTGCTTAAAAGCATACCAAATCTCCAAAAAGTCCATTTGCGTCTCTTCAAATAAAAATTATGCTACCAAATTACAAATTAAAAAAGTAATCATTTCATGAAACTCTCAGGTACTCAAACAATATACATATATAAATGGACATAAATGTTTCCCAAAATGCTGGTTCATCGAACTGTTGTAAATCAGCAGCGAATGCAACTGATGCCCATTCATTAAAGCAACCCTAATATATGATACTTCCTACTGCCGGTAGGAAGTAGTCATCCTTCTCTTCATCAAATGCAAAAGTTGATTCTTTGAACAAGAAGCAGCCCCCACCATAAACCTGGTGTTTGCACGTTACTCTTTGCCAAAACTGTCCAGAATCCTTGCTGTGAACCCTTGCTGTGAATATTTTTTAAATTGTGTCTCACTTTTTGTATAATATCTTTCAGGTCTGTTGAGTTTAGTCTGCCAAGTGGCCTCCCATGTGGTGGTAGTGCCTGTCCTGGTGTGATGTATGCCTCCCGACAAGCTCCCCAGGTTACATAAAAGGTATCTGTGAAAATAAAAGGAAACATTCAAAACTTTCTATGCTCAACTCATATGCTATCTAACTTGATTAGGCAGTTCCTAAACAAGTATTTCAAATTTGTGTGGTATGCTTCAAGTGGCTTACCTGCCATATTGTCCAGAACATCTGAGCCCCAATCACCTTGAAACACTTTGACCAAAATGCTATCAAATATATGAAGTTCTTTCATGCCAAC
Organism: Erpornis zantholeuca; assembly: GCA_013400515.1. Taxonomy (NCBI): domain Eukaryota; kingdom Metazoa; phylum Chordata; class Aves; order Passeriformes; family Timaliidae; genus Erpornis; species Erpornis zantholeuca. The sequence goes on from VZTN01012290.1 coordinate 13,914, forward strand.
AATTCTGTCACGGAACAAGCGACGTGCTTCATAAGCAAGAACTTCCAATACAAAGTCTGCAGTTTGTATCAATGAACCTACAAAATTTAAGGAGAGAATTATTTTTTATATATTTATAATAAATTTTCAAATTTCCATTAGAAAATATGAAATTGAAAATGAGCAAGAGAAATTACATACCAGCAGGAGAGCATCGGTAAGGAAGAAATAAGAGAGAAAGTAAACATTATGAAGTGCTTTTTAATAATATCTTTATGGATCATTACAAGATAAAATGAAATATATTCTATTAAAATAAGTTCTCTCTATTAAAACAAGTGACAGCTTCTAACAAAATTGAACAGGGTGCTGCACACAAAGTTAAAATTAAAAGTCAATTTCCCAGGCAATGAGACCAAGAAAATCCAGAAGACATTTTTAATGGGAAGAGAAAGACTGATAACAAATACTAAAATAATAGATACCCAAAGCATGCATACCGAAGTATGTATCAGAAAATGCCACTAGAGACTCCAAATCTTAAATATTCCTCACAAAAGTAAAAAGGAAGGTGAGTAAATAACAAGCCATGCTGCTCATCACTGGAAAAGCACATGCATATGTCAACATTAGATACAACTCAGAAGTCCTTAAATGGGCTGAGATTATCCATTCATTGATTGTCAGTGAAGCTTTTCTGACATCATTCAAGCTCCATTTACCACCTTGTGATCCCAGAAAATAAGTGGAAATGGAGCACAATGTTCTTATCACTTTTATTCTCTTTAAGCAGCCCCCTATGCAACCTTTTAATCAACGTAAGAGCTAAAACATAATGAGTAAGTGCTCATGATCTAGTAACAATACCAATTTCAGAAACAAAAACTAGATTAGAAAGCAGCCAATGAAGGATGCGTATAAACCAGGTTTATACAACCAGGTATAGCAGGACAAACATGAGAGGCAAGGCTTTGGGAATCCAGAAAACAGCACATACGCTCAACAAAACCCCAACATAAAACAAATAACCACAGAACAAAACAGTGGGGAGTAGGGGGTACAGTTCAAGTTCCCACAGTAAGAATGCAGACCCAACATACTGACTTCTCTTAAAACTGCAAGTAGCTCCCACACATTTTAAAACATCATTGGATTTTTTTAAACTTGTTTACTTTTATGTTATGGAATGAACTGTGAAGCATTTTTCCCCTCTACTGAGTTACAGACAGTCCACAGTTTAAAAAGATCAATAAGTTACATGTGGAGCCAACAGTAGGACTGACATCAATAATAATCTGGACCATTTTAGAACGGCTTTATTAATAAAAGCCAAGTAAGTGACTTACCACCTTCTAAATCGTATCTGAATAAACCAAGAACCCACTGAGTAAGAATACATGGTGTAAAAAGGTAATGACTGTGATCATCAACTGTGAATTTTGCTCGTACCTAAAAATGGGAGTTAACGGAAGGAAAAAAAAGTGATATTGTAAAATGTAAAGCACTTTTTCTAAGGTACCAGATAAATTAGATTTTTAGTTGGTGTATATTTAAATATTTTATGAATGTCTAAATCTTGTTTTCTGACCACAAAAGATTTTCCCAGAACACTTTTTCTGTACCATTTTTGATGGAAACAACTGCACATCCCACCTAGGACTTTTAGTACAGTACTATTAGACAAAATACATATTTTTTTAAAACAATACCAAATATGAAACACAAAGGCAATACTGAAATGTAATAAAAACCTACATAAATTATTAATACTTTCTCACTAAAACCCACCTAAATTAGTAATGCTTTTTCACTACAAAATACTTCATACTTACTCTTCTCCCAGAGTGGATATTTGAATTTACAACTACATCTTTAATTTAAAGAATAGCTGCTTTCATCAGTTATTTGATCACAGTGTAGTGAGATTTAAACTCAGATTTCACAGAATACATTGATAGTGTCATAGGAAACTCCTGCTAACAGGTGCATGCCAGCCAGTGACTAAACTCACGCTCCAGTTATAAAGATCAGGTTTGCATCATGCTTCTGCCTGGATGGGGACATTCACACATTCTACAGCAAGCACCCACATTTATCCTCCATCAAGCACCACACAGCACCTGCCCCAGTAAGGCTATGTACCGATTAAGAAAAGCATTGTGAGATAAGTTTTGCTACATAAAAAGTCCGTAAAATTTCAAGTGGGAGGCTTAAATGAACT
>VZTN01012290.1:16159-28807 GCA_013400515.1 Erpornis zantholeuca
CTAAACACTTGCTTTTAACAGTGTACCATTTTAATAGGTAGTCCTTGATGTTTGTAAAGGACTCCACCCTCATATCCCATTCTCTGTCCATAACAGAATCCACAATAACTGGGCACACAGCACAATCTGTTGCACTGTCTCCTCATCCATTAAGTAGGAAAACACTACTATCTACATTTTATAAATCAAGAACTGAGAGTATAGAAGTATTAAGATGTGTGCCAAAATCCTAAAAAAAAATCTGTGGGAAAGCAAGAGCACTTACTGCTTACTCCACTAGCTACTAATACCTAGGATTCTCTGAAAATAAGAAGCTCCAAAATTTATATCAACTTTATTAAAAATATATAAGCTTAGATTTTAATACTGATAAACCTTTTTACTCACTTGTTAATATCAAAAGCTAATTATTTGTAATAAAATATCTGAATTCTCCATCTCCTCGAAGAAAGAAAAAAGTTTCCATACCTGTTCATAGATTTGAACCATAGATCCTGCTAGCTGATGTATTTTTGGTAAAGAACCCCAAACAGGGTGATTCTTTAGGTTTTTCTGTAGTACAGGTTCCAGGTAGGCACTATAAATAGTTTGCAGTTGTTCTCTTTCTGGATAGCTTAAAAGGGGAAAAAACTAATCATTATGGACTTTTTCTATTTAATTAAAACTGAGTTAAACTCATGTATACAATTACTGAGAAATTTCATTGAATAGCATTTCCATCCAGCAGGTAAGTAAAATTATCATTTTATTGCAATAAGCTGCTCTCAGAAATTTTCTAAATACATCTGTTGATACGGTCAAATTTAAAAACAAAAAAAGAAACTTCAATATCTCTAACTTTTTACCAAACAGGACCTTAACATAAAGCTGCAGAAAGCAGTTTACTGAAAGAAAAATTATCCAACAGGAAACATATTTCAAACACTTTGTTATCAACAGGAAGCTGTAGATTCCTCTTAGCTGGACTCTGGTGCCAAGAGGCATCAAATAGCACCAAATCTGACAATCACAAACTGTGAGAAAAGATGAAAGACTAGAACAGCCACATCTTTGTAAAGACTAAATTGACAAGAGGTCCTTATGAAGAGAGGCTGAATCTGAGTTCTGAGAGGTAGACTAATTTACGTATACTTACTCAATTGCACACAGACGAACAATAGAAGTAAATCTGGACGTAAGTTTATGTCTTCCTAATGTTCCTCCAGCTGACATGGAAGCCACAATTTGGATGTTTTCTAAACCAACCCATTCCAGATTTTCATCATAAAATCCTTGATATGTAAGAACCTTTAATAATTAAATAAATACTTCATTAAAAGAAAGTCAACAGAGTATCATACAAAATAAAATAAAATAAAATAGCAAGAAGTATACCATTATTTCTGCTTTCTTAATTGCCTGAGGTATCTTTCTCCTCACAGTTCTGTCAGCTGTAAACTTGCAGGACTCCACTGTCCAGATCATGAATGAAGATGTTAAACAGATACTGGTCTCCAAGAAGACTCTGTACCGTTGATGATCACCCTCTGGGCCTGGCTCTTCAGCCAGATTTCACCCCACCTCACTATCTGCTTATACAGCCTGTATCAACAGCTTTCCTTGTGAGGATCTTTTGGAGACAGCATCAATAGCCTTAATGAAGTCCAGGCAGACTATAATAACTCTCCTCCCTCATCAAGGATGACTTGCCCCTGGTGAATCCATGCTGACCACTCCTGGCAATTTTCTTCTCATTCATACATCTACTGCACTGTAACTCATTGAGATGAGAACTGTCTTTATTTATGCATAAATATAAGCCAAATAAAAGTGGCATCTTATTTCTGGCTGACACATACATAGCCTATTAAAGCACAAACAAAACACACATGGAGGATTTTAACTCCAAAATTAATCGATGTAGGTATTTACTATGTACACTAAATTATATCCAATATACCTGAGTCTCTTTATAAATAATAGACTTATGTGTTCACCTGCTGCAGAAAAGCCACGAGAGTGCTTGTTCCCCATTTATCAGGTTTGGGTAGATTGATGTCTTTTAAGTACAAAACAAGCCTTTCACAGTCCTTTGGTCTGTACACTCGTCCAGTGTTTGTACTGATTACAATGCAAGTTTGACTTAATTTTTGTAGAAGATGTTGAGAAGTTGTCTGTGCGCTGCAGTGAACGGTAGCAATCTGAGTGGAGCGGAGCTGAGAAAATGCATAGTGAAGCAGCATCCTAGAAAAGCAAACATGTACATACAGCTAGGCATAAACAAATTAAAATGCCACGTATCCAACAGTATTTTATAGTTTTTGAATTAAAATGCATATACTACATCCTGTATTAATGGAATAGGTGGAGCTGAGGTTTGCTGAATTCAACATCCTTCCCTTTAAAACTGTAACATTTTTCATTCACAAAAATTCGATGAAAATGCAGGGTATACAGCTACACAAAAAACCAGTAATTTAGTATCTTGATTATAGTGACCCAAACCATCTAAATAAGGAATCTAATAAAAGCAACAGGATATGCTAAATGCTCAAGGCATCTAGAGCCTCCTGAAATGAGACTGGATCACACGTGCCTCTAAGCTGTTGCTCCATGATAGTAGGTTTTCCAAAAACCCTCTTTCATATCTAAAAGCCACATTCAGATGTCTTAGATGTATAGTGACAGTTTGAACTGTCCCTGTACAACTTCCTTAGAATTGACTTATTTGCCACTACAGAAGGTTTGTTTAATTAAAGACCTAAACAAGTCATATTCTATCAGAAAATCATATGATAAAAGCATTATAAAAATAAATTACCAATTCTGTCAAACAACTAGAAGTATGCGTTACTTAAAGTAGGAACTATTTTTTACCCTTTTCCGCATCCTTCAGGACCCACAAGAAGAAACGGCTGCTTATTATTGATATCTAGCCATGGTCTAAAGTAATCTAAACCTCTCTGCATGTCAGGAGTTTGGATGACAGGAAGGGTTTGGACATTACTGAAGTCATCAGCTGTTAGATTTTCAGGTTTTTTCAGCTGATACAGCATTAGCTCTCCAGTGTCAGTGTCATAGTATGTGTCCAGGGGTTTCCTCGGATCAGGAGGAGACTCTTGTGCCCAACTGAAGATCTTTAAAAAAAATAAAACTTCAGTTACATCCATACTCCTAACAACAAGATCTACCACTTCAAGCTAGTCTAAAGAATGTTTAAAGAATATTTATATGAAACCAAACACACAATTCTTTCAATCTGAGGCTGCCTTTGAAAATTCAATCATATTATGCATATACTTTATGATTAAGTCCTTAACTAAACAGTAATATATTACTCTTCCACTTTTCATAATATAAAGAAATCAAATTAAACTGTATTTAGAGAAGCTTTACTTTTTATTTTATATTAGGCAACCTAATAAGAAGAATCACGAGGTAACTCATTCACATGCATGAATAACTAATTCCTAGAGCTGAGTCTAAACCTTTACCAGTTGCCCAGTATATTTATTATAGCTCGTGGCTGTCTTTTGGAAGGAACTATTTCCCTCTCTCCAACCCAAAACCCAAGTGTGATTGTGGAAATAACCATCTCCAAGGTCAGCATTCTCAAGCCACTGTGGACCAGTACACCCACACAGTTTTCCAACACTTTAGCCTGGCCCTTGTGCTCTCAAGTGCACATCTACACAGAGACAGTGCATACAACATATAACCTCAGTGTAAAGCCATAACATTACCTCCCTAATGAGGTGCATTCCTATCATTATTTCAAGTATTCTGAACAGAAAAAAAACCCACAAAAATAAATCTGAATTACACATACAATGCATATAGACAAACACAGTCTGCTAGAGCGGGTCCTTGCAATAAGCAGTATGGACAAAGGCATTTCACCATCTCTTGGTGCAAGACCAAAGGATTGCTATCTGGCACAGATGCAATGTATCAGTGACACATAAAACATTCCTTTACTTCTCAGGTGTTTCCCTACAGATAACACAAATTAAAATCAAATTTGAGCACAGAGGTTACCTCTTTTGCAAATTCATGTCGTGACTTCATGTTGAGATTGCCACCAAGACCACGTAACAAGTTAATAATGAACTGTCCACGATCAGTACTCCCATGAAGATGAGACAGTCCATTCATCACAGTTCCCACTAAACTTGTTTCTACCACAAAGTCATTCTGTAAATTGAAAGTTGTAGTGGATTTAAATATATTCCTCCATATAAATGTAATGTGTTGCTAGCACACAATTATTACCCATTGCTTTTTGACATTTCCACAGATGACGAAAGATCCCAACACTGCTATTGTTCTAGAAAATTCACTTGGCATTAAATTATTTCTAAGCATTGATTTGGAGGTTTTAATTCCAGACTATGAGTTCATGTAATTCAGTATAAGCAATCAAAACTTTCCTCAGATATTCTGAGAATCTATAAGGAATACACATAACTGTATACTGGAAATCCTTCTTTTGAACATAATCTTTAGGGATTTTGCTCTTTAGCACCAAGGGGGATTTGCAGCCTCAGGAACAATGCCATGGTTTCTCCTTTGATACTTTAAAAGTCAAAAAAATGCCATGGGTGAAAGAACTAGGAGGAAAAATAATCAGAACACAACAGGACCATATATGTTCCCCAACAGGAAACAATGAAAGTCTCTTGAACACTTTTCACTTTAAATTATTTTTCACTTATTAAAACATTTTCAGTTAAGGCTTTAAGTAGAATCCTAGAGAGCTTAAGTTATACACTTAAATTCAGGTCAGATTAGTGAGAGCTGTTTGAATTTAACATTCTGAACTGTCAAAATACTTTTCCAGATGTGACATTACATTTCTTCTCAACCTATTACAATCGTCAGTATACACTGTGTAACTTGCCAAATTTTTGCCACCTTTTTCTGTGATAGACAATAACATCAATCTAAAAAATAATTACTTTATTTTTTCTTTTTTTTGTATTATATTCAAGACATATTCAAGTCTTTCAGATCTCTGAAGACATATAGAAAAATGCCTGGTATGGAATAATGAAATGCATGTTGAATCTGTAAAACTTAATATCTGCCTTTACTAGTTAAAATGGTATTAAACATTTCAAAACTTGAACTACAGAGATCAGTTGTTGGGACCTTAGTAGAATAGCTCCAGAATTAATCATACTAAGGAAACAGCATCATTAATGTGGTCACAGCACCAAGCATGCCGGAGCACAAGAAGGGTTTGGACAACTCTCTCAGGTGCATGGTCTGATTCTTGGGGTGGTCCTGTGTAGGACCAGGAACTGGACTTCAGTGATCCCTGTGGGTCCCTTTCAACTCAGGATATTCTAACATTCTATAATTCTATCAAAAAAGCACTGAGTTGGGTTTTTTAACTTACACTTCAAAAATTAAACTGAATGAGTTATTCAGTGCTAAACTAGAAAAATGGATCATATTTAGCAGAAGCTGAAATTTGATTCGAGTATTTATTTACTAACCTTCTTTACAACCCAGTTTAAAGCCTTTTCAAAATAGTCCCCAATCCAATTTTCAAGGTTGTATCTGGATTCTTCAGGCTGACTTCTTAACCAAGACTTTATTAGAGCATTAAGATCTGTATCTTCATCACTAAGTCAAAACAAAACAAGATTCAGATAAATACAAGGCACCCATGTCTTTAAATAGACTGTTTTAAAGAAGAAACAAAATTCCAGAAAGAGCCTGGTAAAATACTTAAACAATTTCTAACCAGTATTTTGCCTCTAATAAAGGATTCACGATGTCTGTTTGAAAAAATCTGAGATATTTAAGTCAATAGATTATGACAAACAGCACAGAAGGGATATGCAACTGAAAGAAAGTTTCCCAGTGATTGGCTTCCTAAGTGTAAGCAACTAACAAACTGCTCTCTTCACTTGAGAATACCATTCAAGAAAAGTATGTATATGCTAACTTAAAAAGTATGTAATACTCCCATGACTTACCTCAGAAAGATCATTCCCATTCGAGATATTGTAGCAGGAGAGGCACAGCTAAGGTCATGAGTTTCAAATATAAAGTTGACATTTGAACCAAACTGAATTCTTTCTCCACTGGGCATAGTCAACAATTTGTTGTCATCCAAAACAGAATTCAAAGATTCAATCCATTCAGGGTCAATATCACCATCGCAAATTATCCATGAAGTAATATCTATCTCCAGACACAAAAATAAAATATCAAACCCAAGAAAAACAGTTTAAAAATATCATCCCTTGCTACCTTAACACTATAAATTATTCTTTCTTCATTATGACTTGAAGTCTTATGAAGACACTCCTCATATGCTTTACCTTCTGCTGCCTATTTTTGCTTTATTATCACAAAATTTATTAAGAATGTACTGAGGCTTTTGGCTACAACTGTTACCAGTTTTTGCTGCCTTATGCTATCCACAAAAAATAACACACTATCAAGATGGACCTGAAAACGAACCATTTCAGTAACTTCAGTGTCACATTCTGCAAGTCCCTGTCAGACGTACCTCGGGGCTCTCGCACCACTTGCCGAGCACTGTTTGTAAGCACTCCATCAGACCACTCCCTGGTATCCATGTCAATACGCCCCAGCAGCTGGTGCCGAGGCATGGCTTTGGGATTCATCGTGTATTGCTTCACTACTCTGCCAGTTTTACCAAGGGCTGCCTTTAACATCCGCCAGAGCGTTGATTTACCTCCTCCACTCGGACCTACGATAACTACACCCATTCTTTGACGCAGTTGCTCATACAACTCCAAAGCCTTCTTGATCTAGACAATGAAAGAGAAAATGGCTATGTGAAATTGTAAAGATAAATTAAATGTTATATTATAGTATTTCTGCAATTTACTTTGCATGCAGACACTTTCTATAATTTTGGTTTTTTAAACAATAGATATTTGCAGGAATAATTCAAATTACGATACTAAAGTTGATGAAGGAATTTATTTTCCATGTTAGAAGTATTTAACTAAATTACTAATAAAAAATAATAGCTATCTCTGGGCATATATTTAATGAGAATTAAACAAATCTTCAGTCACAAAACTTTGTCCAGTTCTACAATAAATAAATAGAAACAAGACAGAGAACTCCTTGCAAAAACCAAATATTCACATATTTCATTCTCTCACAGTCCAAAATACTCACTGGCATTTGTACCTGGCTTGAATGAAACTGTGTGACACATGTTCACATCTTAATTTTCCTTGCACTATTTTTCTTTCAATTACATAACTGATCTACCATGCTTCAAACATACATCTAGTTTTTCGTATATATGTAATTAGAATCTAACTACCAGTTATTCTCACTTTTTTTGTAAAAGATTTTTCAAAAGAAAACAGAAATTAGTCAAATGAATGTAGTATTAATCAGTTCTAATTCAGAATAATACTGTTCTGTTGCTGTAGCTGATGTTTACCTGTGTGCTTATAATTTCCATGTTTGCTTCTTCAAATACTTGTTGTAAAGCTGCAGTTAACTCAGCATATTCCACATCTTTAGAATCAGTGCCAGGAAATACATCTTTAACCAGCTCATCAAAACGCGTGCAGTCTGCAAATGTAAGCTTTGATGTGGTGTTCAGCCGCAGAGCTTGAACCACTATGTGACTTTCATTAACTGGAAAGAAAAACAAACAAAATAGATCAGTTTAAGCTGTTTGTTGGGGTTTTTTTTTCTTTTGAACATATCAGAACCTGAGTCAACACTGCTCAAATGTTAAAAGTAGAATCTGAGCATAGATTCCAGAATTCCAGATCATGTACCATTCTACCTGGAAGCTAAGTATAGATAAGCAAATATATATATAAACACAGAAGTATGATACATGCCCACAAACGCATTATACACAGATATGAGGTGGTTATGATGCTGGTCAGATCATTTGTTATGTCAAAATCTGTAAACTTTCAGATATATGCTGTTTAAGCAAACAGGAAGCAGTATTTGTCTCCTAAAAATGGGAAATGCTCATCCATTCCACACTATTTAATTCCCTCTCATTTAACACCTAAACAATAATAATTTGAGCAACGTTAAAAAGAAATACAGTGACTCAGTCTAGTCCAATACATTTCTATAATTCCTACCTATCCTTTTGTTTTTCTCTATCTACCAATTTGAATCTAGCGCTATGTGACAATTTTTGGAAAACTCAAAGAGAATCAAAATGGTCTGATAACTAATGAATAATGACAGCATCAGAGGATCAACTTTCCTGTCCTAAGTCAAGTCAAAATAAGTCTTTGAGAATCATTTTAAATTATTCCCAAATTAAGTAATATGTGTTCTTATTGTCATATAGAAGCTCAATCTAGAATATGACAAGTCTTTTGTGATCTCCTAGTGAAGGTGGAGTTTCACAAATACTTTCTTTTCTAAATTGCCTACAAATATAAGCCATGGCTTCTTAAAACTCCAGTGAACAAGAAAGCTGGAGTGAATTATATTTGTACAAGATCTTAAAGAATCAGAAGTTTGGTACCTTCTTGCTTTGCATCGCTTCTCTTCAGCTGATGAAGAAGACTGCCACAGCCTCTCAAAACAGTCTTCAGTGCTCGTAAACCCCAATCATAGTGCTGCTGTGGTGTCAGAAGCTCCCTGAATTTAAAAACAACAATATGGTAATAAGCTCTAGGTGACAGCATCTGAAATTTTGGGTTGGTGAATGAACACACATATAATTCAGGTTTGGTCAAAAGAGAAACTGGAGCATATTTGTATTGTCATCTGAAATGCATTTCAGAAACACAGCAATGACACTCTGGAATTTTCAGAGACATTTATTATTGACCCTAACAGCATTCACTATAACCTCTGATCTTCGTACTCTCTAATGCACATACTTTTAACCAAATAATCACTTGCATTTCAACAATTTCAAGAGACTAGACACAACACAATGCTTGCGAACATTCATATGTTACTAGGATAACATATGAGATACTAGGGGAGCAGCAATTTGATCCCTTGAGATTATAACTGAATTCAATATATTTTCACACCTCAACCTCCCAAAACATTGCAGTGTTTTTATTTTATAAATTAAAAGTATCTGTACAGAGATTTGCATGGTATACCATTTAGATTTAAGAGTTACAAGGGAAGAGAATTAGAAAGGTAACTTCACTAATGAGTGGGGAGGTGGGGTGGTGAAAGCTTACCTTGCTAGATTAAAAATAGCCACTAATTTTCTGCCCAGTATTTTAGCATCCTTAAAGCCTTCTGAATACAAAATAACTTCTGCAATGAGTTCATTGTCTGGATGAGTCATAGCAACTGGCCTGAAAAGTTGTTTGAGGTTATCAGGCAGTTTTTGTCTTCCTCCATAACCTTTCCCGGCAGGATTTAGAGTGATAAAAATTCCAGAATTAGGATCCATTTCAACCTAGCATTAGAAGTGCATCGTAAGGATAAATTGTCAGATGAAATAGTATTGACAAATGATGATTGGACTATGTTTAGTTACAGTAGTCAGTTTTTAAGTTTGGCCTATGTGAACAAAATAGTTAAGTTTTGCTGTACCTTTTTGCCAAGCATCTCACATACAGGACTGTGTTTCTTCAGCGCATGTTGAATTGTCTGAACCTGCATGGATACTGCAGACAATACAGCTTCCTCAAGTCTATTGAATTCATCAAAACAGCCCCAGGCACCACACTTCACTAAGCCCACAAATATGCGCCCCATTGACTTCACATCGATACCCTTGAAATTAAAAAGAATGTTGTCAAAACTCAAATAACAAGAAAATATAAAAGAATGTCTTCCCATCCACTAAAAAAGAGGTCCTTGGAAATATCCACAAATTTCAAATGGCAACAGACAAATTATTGGAATAATTTCCATAATAATTTCAATACTACTACAACTATTACTACTACTAGTAGTACTACTAGTAGTAACAATTTATATAATATGATATACTTAATATAATTTATATAGTATGATAATATGATATATAATTTATATAATATGATAATACTTAATATAATAATTTTAATATTACTTCTGTAGTATAATACTGTTTTATGAAGTATGGGTATGGATATCCACTTCCTAAATTAAACAAAACCATATTCACCTCATCACAATTAAAGACTAATACTTGTCTTCCAAGAAGTCCACCCAAGGCCTTTACTGATTCTGTCTTCCCAGTTCCAGCTGGACCATAGGGATTTCCTCCAAGGCCCATCTTCATGGCCTGAGTAAGAGTAAGGTAACACTTATCTGTCAAAGGTGTATAAACAAGTTTTGGGGAAATCCCCTGCAGAAACAAAACAAATTATATTGATTAATAGACAGAAAACACTGGGAATGTAATTTCATTGATTTTATTCATAAGTAATTATTTTGGTAATATAAAGCAACAGCCAATATTTCTGTCTCATTAAGTATATGAATTTGTTTACAAAGCTTTTATGACTTTATATCATATACCAATGTATTGTTCAAGTTTTTTCACAGCTACAGATGAAACTGCACTCGGAGATATAAAAGCAAGCATATTAGAAAAATTTTATATGATAATGCAAGTCCTTTGATACAACTTATATTTACCCCATCAGAATTAGGAATGAAAATTATTACCCTATCTTTTAATATTATCTATGAAATAACGTGGTAAGGGACATAACAAATTTAGAAAAATGGCAACAGTTGGGAGACAATCAGCAGCATCTATGTGTTTGACTCATACATAACAGCTACTAGATAAAAATACCATACCTGATATTCATAAGTATATTGGAGTTCAGCATCTACCATTTGAACATAACATTTTTGGTTGTTCATGTAAAATCTCAGCTGCTTCTTCCAAGCCCAGTCTTCAACACTGCGAACCTCAGCTTGATTCAGCTGCTTGACCACATCAATGTTATGAATGATATCAAGAATCAGAGCTTTAAGCTTGAGCTCGAGGATTCCAGATTCTGCAAATAATCACACCAAAAGAAAAAATCACAACAGTGTAGTAAGGAAAACACACATTACCATTCACAAGTTCATTGTGCTGCTTTCTATTATCAGCAGATTTTATTTAGACCTTCTTTGAATTATATAAAGGTTTTTTATTTTCTAAAACAAGAGGTATCAAAGAGGATCCTGACAGACAATGTAAATCATGTAACTTCAGTCATTTTAAAGTGATTTCGTCTGCCTTAAATGGGGGGGGGGGGGGGGGGGGGGGGGGGGGAGGGGGGGGGNNNNGCGAGAGGGGGAGAGAGAGGAGAGGAAAAAGGTAAGGGAGAGGCTTTTCTGAAAAGCAATTTATGCTGAGACTTCTAATAGCCATGTCCACTTCGGCAACCAATGTGGCCCAGCCTGCTGAGCGATCTGTTGAGCATTTGAAAAACACATGCACTCTGGAGATTTTAGTCAGAATAATTATGGTGATGTAGAATGAATGTTCATTAACAGACTGGGTGTATTAAGTGTACTCTTAGAGCATATTGTTTAATTCAGTTTCAGTTGAAAGAAATCCAGTTTGTGTGCTTCTATGCCATTCCATGATGGGAATTAATGCAAAGTAAGTGGGAATAATCAGGCAACTCACTTCAGAATCACACTTACTATCCAAACTGAAAAGCTAACATAATGTATTTTACAATAGATAAAATGAAGACTCCTCTGCAACTGATGAAATTTCTCAAACAGCTACAGAAAGAGCACAGAAAGGGAGCTCAGATAAAGAACCACACTTACAGCCTTCTCTAGGTAGGTGACATGAATCCTATTTCTAATTAATATAACAGATGTTTACAGTTCACAAATTGTAAACTAGCATTTAATGCAGTAATCTGCTATACAAATGTGTTGGAAGATTATCAGCTACATGTCAAATTGAGTCTTTTTATACCTAAGGTAAAAGCCATCTCACCTAACTTACAGTGTAGAATTTTACATCTGAGGTAGTCATTCAAAGCCCTGCCTCTGGTCAAAAGAGAGGAAAAAGCACTCGGAGGCATAATTATTCTAACCCATGTGGACTATGTAAGATTCAGAATAATCATGTCTTGAGAATAACAAGCTTATTTTGCCTCAAAGGTACTCAGGAATTATTAGTTCAGAAGCAGATGTGTATGCCTAACACAGAAAAAGAGAATCCCCTGCACAGCTGTATGCAAGATACTGGCTTGACATAATGTACCTTAACTGCTGTTTGGCCACTTCCTGTGAAACAGTACATACATAAGCCAAAAGATAGAAACTTATTAAAAAGTTAAGAAGAGAGGCCTCCAAATACATAAATTCCCCAAGATAATTTCTAATCTAAATAAAAAGCCTTTTGTTTACTCTGAAATATTAAAGACTCTAATCTTGGCTGTAGTGGGTGACTGTTTTTATGTAACTCAGCTTTATGAACTCAAATTGAGACAGTTTTACATAATTTCCTGTTTAAATAAACAATGTAAAATACTACACAAATGCAGTCATAATAAATAATTATATATTCATTAACATTTTTATACCTGTACTCCCAGTATCTTCTATGCCACTACCAATGCTAGTATAATGGTCCAGTTTAGCAGTGAGTTCTAATTCCAGTTGTTGAAGATTATGGTTTTTGATAGCATTTTCAACATCTTCAGTGAACAGAACCTGTTCTGCCAAGGAAAGAATCTTTGGAAGAGAAAGTTCCAGTTA
>VZTN01012352.1:0-78932 GCA_013400515.1 Erpornis zantholeuca
CCTGGGGCTGTCCATCCCATCCCGGTGTGATTCCCTGTATCCCCGGGGTCTGTGGGGCCGGGCAGGCTGGGAGGTTCGCTCGTGGGGAGCTGGAGTCTGTTGCTGGCTGTAATTATCCCGCAGGAAGCAGGAGAGAGGCCAGGATCTGCCGGGAATACTCCTCCGCACTGGCCTAGATATGGGCGAGGTGGTCAGAGAGAGTTTTCTGCATCTCTCATTTCCATAGTCCTACAGGGTACCAGGGGGACAATCCTCCCTGATGTAATGAGCTTTGCTGGGATATTTTTTTCCCCTTCTCCTTGAGAGCTGTCACAGGAACACGGCGAGGTTGGTGCCTTCAGTGTGGGGACAGTTGTCCCTCCCTCGGGACATTGGTGCTGTGTCCTGCTGGGTTTGTGATGGATCTGTAGGTGTGAAGCTCTGATTTGGGGATTTGGGGGTGTGTTGTTTGTTCACCGAGCCTGTGGGGCTCAGAGGGCCCCCCTGGAGACAGCCATGCACCAGTGTCCCACTGAGCCCCCTTGCTGTGTCCCCTGGCACAGCTTGGAGTGTGCTCCACTGGCACCTCCACGTTCCTGAGGGCTGGGGCTGTGTCTGGGACACCTGCAGGAGGCTGGAGGGAGGGAGAGGAGCTTGTCAAGAGATCTGCCTGGCTCTTGCTGTCTCACTAAACAAAGAACTTGTTGAGAGGGATGGTAAAAGAGCAAACACAGATAATTCCCATACTAATACCCTGATCTGTGTCTCTAACTTGGAAAACAAAGGTAGTGGAGGGGGGAAGGAGGGCATGCAAAGACCATTCTGTGCTGTGCCAGGCACCTTTCTTGGGGTGATGGAGGGATTTGCATTTCCCTTTGGCTGGGACCCCTCTGCCCTGGCCTGGGGGCTGTGCCAGCCTCGCTCTCTGGTGTGCAGGTGATTAGAAAAATGTAGCAGCACTGCAGTGACTGCTCCCCGAGCCTGGATGTCTGCACTAATTAATCCAGGCTCTCCATAGATTGCTCTCAATTAACACAGCTCTCCTTCCTTTCTGTGTCACTCTCTCCCGTCCCACCTGGCACACGGTGCCTGCAGCTGGAGTGGGGTGGGGAAACAGCCCCCAGGGATGTGTTGGGACCCTACAACAACCCAGAGAATCCCAGCAAATTCCTCTCCACTGCCCCTCGTTTTTCTTCCCCTTTCCTTGGCAGGAAGGGAAGCGATGTGCTTCGCTCAGCCTCTTTCACAAACAAAGGAATAAATAAAATAAAGCCATAAATGATTCCAGCATTTCTCTTGAAGGCTTGGAAGGAAGGAATAAAGGAGAAAATGCTATTAGTCCTATTTTTAAAGAGTTGAGAGCTCTGGGATGCCATAGTGATGGAGGGGGTGTAAGCAGCGGGATAGATACAAATCTCCTGCATGTCTGGGATAATGCAGATGGACTGGGACAGTATGGAAGTAGAAAGGATTTCTGTTTATCGAGTTTCCCTGTCAGCTTTCTGTTATTAAACATGGTGATTTCCAAGCTGTCAGAATGGATGCTAAAATCTTCTGGCATTTCTGCCTGTGGAAAAGTCTGCAGGAAGACAAATCCCACAAATGATGTGGCTCCACGCGAGTTCCCAAGGGCCGAGTGGGACAGGGACCCCACCAGCTGCCAGCTGTGCGTGTGGCACCTGTGCCACCCCGGGGAGGACCTGCCCGTGCCCACAGGTGTCACCCACTCGCCAGGGAGTGCCCGGGGTAGGTGCTGTGCTGGTTTGGAGAGGGGCTCGCAGCCATCCTGCAGCTCCCGAAATGCCCCGTGAGCAGCCTGGTGAGGGAAGTTTGGGGGATTCGGGGGAGGTTCGGAGCCCAGGGAGGTGGCAGCACCATGGGCAGTGGGGGGTGGCTGCTGGGGCTGCCCCCACACTGCCACCGCTGTTCCCCAGCCAGGGACGCTCCTGCTCTTTAGGGATGGCAGCAAGGCGCAGCTAACCCGGGATACTCCCAGAGCCCCGGTGTTTAGGAGAGGGGGGGAAAGCAGGAGAAGAGAAAGAGGCTTGAGTCACTCGGCTGTGACCATATAATGACTCTGTATACAAATTAGATGGATTCACATGGTGCTTATCTAAATGAGGTTGCCATTTTACAATGCTAATTTTCCTGTTGGTTGCTTGTGATACCAGAACACAACGTTTCGAAAACACATTCCTGTGCTCCTGGGCTCCAGAGCCGGCGTGCTGCAGAGCCTGGGCAAACTGCAGGGTTAGCACAACCTGCCGAGCTCCATCCTCCGAGCCCAGGCAGGGCAGAGCTGCCACTGCAGTAATTAGCAGCGAGTCTGCAGATCTTGATGAAGAATGCACGGGGGGCTTGTTCCTCCGCGCCGTGCTTTTGCCCTCCAGAGGAATAAATAACTGGAGGGAAGGGAATTGAAAAAAAAAGATGTAATGAAGGGGAAGGAAATAAACCCCGCGCGCTCGTTTCTAAAGCTGGCAGCGAGGGCTCTGCCAGACGCTGGTGAGATCTGAGGGTGAGGGGGTGGCATTTCCAACGCCACCGGCATGCCCACAGAACGCTGCTGTGCCTCGGGGTGGGAGCAGGAGGTGCCAAACGTGCGCTGGGAGTTTGGGGAAACACCTGGGGTTTCCTTTGTCACTCGAAACGAGACAGCCCCGGCTCGCCTGGGACAGCTCGCACTGGCATTTAGCGCTCCTGGAGGTGCTGCTTTCTTTCAAATTCTCAAAATACCTTCAAGCGGAGAGTGGAGACCCCTTCTCCCTCCCTCTTCTCCCTCCCTCTTCTCCCTCCCCCTTCTCCCCTTGCTCTCCTCTCCCCGGGTTTGCTGGATCGCAGCAGCTCCATCCTGCGCTGGCTGCAGGCTGCCGTGAGCAGGGCCGCGGAGCTGGGCTGGTTGCCGCCGGGCGAGGCTGATGTGCTGGGATGGCCCTGCTGGTCAGGGACTAACGGGGGGACATCACATCCCATCATCGCATCCCGGCCAGCTCCTTCCCACGGCCCTGCCGGCAATGCTCCATTTGTTCCGGGAGAGCTGACGAGGACCTGTTACAGTGAGTTGTTCAAAATGATCTGACACCCGACATCCTGCATAAACTTCCTCTCAGAAATAGCTATTCAGTGAGAAGAAAAAAAAAAAAAAAAAAAAAAAAAAAAAAAAAGCGGTGATTTAGGGTCTAAACTGCGCATGCATAAACATGAGGTGATCTCCAGAGCCATGGTGCTCATTCTAATGTGATAAATACAGATGCAGGAGTGTTTGCAGAGCCATTCATTGCCGCGTTAATTTTGTGCATCAGCTCTTCCAGCTGTGGGATGCTGCGGAGCTCCATTGAGGCCCGTGGCAGCTGAGGATGTGATGCTCCACGAAGAGTTTTCCGTCCTGGAAGGAAAGGATCCCACATCATCCCTCCCGGCCCGCAGCTGCTGCTGGGCTCTGCCTGCAGGGCTGCCTCGCCCCGTGGGGCTCCTGCAGGTTGTGAACAGGTAGTTCTGCTCTGCCATCTCCTCTGACGGCTCCTGCCGGGTCCCTGGCAGGATGGATCCCTCAGCAGCTCTGAGCACTCCCAGCATCAGCAGCCTTTACACAGAGCAGGCATCTTTAAATATCTAGTGCTTTCCAGAAATGGGGTCCCATACCTTTTATCTTCAGGGCTTTCCAGGGTCAGAGCAATCGCTTTCATCTTCCCAAGGCTCCCTGCCCTGTGCATGGATCAGCTGGAGAACCTGACAGGGCTCCAGACAGAGCTGCCAGAGAAATCCTCGGCACTGGGAGCCAGGCATGGCAAGGGAGGTTTGGAAAACACAGGGCAGTGAGACATGCAAAGGAAGGTTTGGGAAACACAGGGCAGTGAGACATGCAAAGGAAGGTTTGGGAAACACAGGGCACCGAGTGAGACATGGGAAAGGAAGGTTTGGGAAACACAGGGCACCGAGTGAGACATGGGAAAGGAAGGTTTGGGAAACACAGGGCAGTGAGACATGGGAAAGAAGGTTCAGGAAACAACAAGGCTGCCCAGGAACCCTTTAGTTTGATCTCCTGGAGCTTGAAGCCAGCTTGCAGGTGCTGCCGAGAGTGCCACAGAGCCCAAGTCCTCAGGCTGTTGAGGACAAAGCTATTCTGTGATTTGTCCTTGATGGGAGGCTCCTCCAGGTACCATTCACATTTCCACAGCACCTTGATTTTTTGATTTTTTTTTTTTCCTGCGAAAGGAATTGCGGGCAGAAAACCATCAAGTTTGGTTTGAATGTGTTTTAGAACCTGAGTGCTTGATTTGCTCTTTATTTTCTACTCTTTTCACATCAGGCTGTAAATGAGGCCAGCTCTGTGCAGCATGGCAGGTGTGACAGGGCAGGTCTGCTGTGACAGTTCTGCTCTCAGGAGGGAAGACAAAGCACACCTGGTTTACTTTAGGTGTGCACCAGGCCCAGGTGTTTCCTTTGAGGAGCAGTTACTTGAATATCCCATTTACTGAACACTGACAGCAATTTACACCCAGTTTGACACATGCAGCTTCCAAAGGACACTTGATGGAGAATTGTGAACCTTTTTTAATGACTGAAAATTGAGGTAATGATGAAATAACATTGCAAAAGTAAGAGCGAGGCAGGTGAGGAAGGGAAGGGTTGGTTTAGTCAGTGGAAGTGGCTCTTGGTGTGGTTTAGGATCAGTTTTACCATGGACACGGGTTCTGGGCTGGGGTCAGTGCTGTCGGTGAAATCAGCACTGGACACTGATTTTTATCTTTTAAGGGAGACCCTGATCAGTCTGGGCAGCTTTTCCTGCAGGTTTCCTGTTGCTCAGGATTCATGGGGCTCCTCTCCTGGCTCTGGGCTGGCTCCAGGCAAGGGAAGGAGCTGCTCTGGTGTGGTTTTCATCAGGGTGCTGAAAGACTGAGCTGTTAAAGACCTCTAAAAAAATAAAAATATTTCTATATCTGGCTGTTCCTGCATGAGTCTAATAACATGGCCCTTAGAAAGTAATTTGGATTAATTAGAATGTCCGGGCACTTTTGCGATAAAGACATGCAGAGTAATTATCCAGTGTCCAGAATAATCTATTGAGCTTGTGAAGTTTAAGTCTGAAAATTATTCTCCCCTAAGTATTCGTCTTTCTGGCTGTATGTCTGTTATTAAATTTGTTTTCCCACAAGTTAGATAAGAAGAAATGTAATTATTTAGCTGGCAAGCTTAATGTCGAGGTGAAGAAAACCAGTGAAGGTAAAAGTGTGATTGCCTTGTGTTTTTTCCTGTAATAATGCAGAAATATTTAGATATCTGTAGAATTACATGGTGATGATGCACTTTGTAAAAGGCCAGAGATGAAATATAAAGAAAGAAAAGGTATAGATATTCACTGGAACTTCATTATACCCCATAACTCTCGGATATGTAGTGGAAGAAATGTCAAATGCAGATTTCAGCCATAATTACAATCCATTCTCCCTCACATTTCTCCTCAGTGCATATTCTCACTCTCCTTTATACCCAGAGACTGTGTCCTGAAGGACCTTGTTCTGTTTCTGATGCTCGGAGGACACAACAGGCCTTTTTACTTGTGATAATGTTTATTTTGGATTAAAGAAAATATGAAATCAAAGGCAGTCTAAATATAATCCCTCAGTGTCCCTGGTGAAAGCATCCCCACGCCCGGGTCAGCCATGCCTCCCACACGTTCTGAAGGAATATTAAATGCCTGCGATTCAAAGGAGGAAATTTTTGACCTTGCAGATGATGAAGGGGAAATGGAACAATTTGTCCTCTCTGAGCCCCTCCTGGCAGTCAGTGCTGCTGAGGGACAGGAGAGTGTCAGGGCAGGGAACAGAGCTGGGAAGGGTCTGGAGCCCCAGGAGAGGCTGAGGGAGCTGGGAAAGGAGCTCAGCATGGAGAAAAGGAGGCTCAGGGGGGACCTTGTGGCTCTGCACAAGTCCCTGACAGGAGGGGGCAGCCGGGGGGGGTCAGGCTCTGCTGGCAGGGAACAGAGACAGGAGGAGAGGGAACAGCCTCAGGCTGGGCCAGGGGAGGCTCAGGGTGGATACTGGGGACAATTTCTGCATGGAAAGGGCTGTGCAGCCCTGGCACAGCTGCCCAGGGCAGGGGTGGAATCCTCATCTGATGCCTTAAATGGCTCCCTAGGAACAGAGAGCAGGCAGGAATAAAGGAATAAAGGAGGGATTGATTGGAAAGGCCTTCAGAGGTACACTCTGGGCTCCAGAGGCTCCTGCCTCAGTGCATCCCAACATGGACANCTGTGGGGATTTCAGAGCCCTGTGGATGTGGCACTGGGGACACAGGGCAGTGGTGGCCCTGGTAGTGCTGGGGGAAGGGTTGGACTTGGTCTTGGAGTGTTTTTCCAGCCCCAGTGATGTTTCTGTGTTGGAGTCACCCTTGCTGCAGCAGGTGGTGACTTTGACTGGAGAGACAAATGCAGACACCATGCCAGGGGTGTAGCTGGACAGGTGAACTCCAATATCCTGGAGCGTGGCTGCAGCAGCAATGAACACCTGAACCAAAGGCTGTTCTTACCTGGAGCCAACCATGATTTATCTGAGAACAGGTTTGTGTGGTGTGTTTGCTGAAGGTCCGTGCAGGAATTTGCTGTTGAGCACGCAGGTTGTGAGGGTTTGAGGTAAGAACACCCAGCTGGGCCCTTGCCCACACGGTGCTTTCCCCTTGCTGTGGGACAGAGCCCTGCCTCCAAAACTCAGTGCAGCTGAGATGCTCTGAAATGCTCTTCTGGAATTTGTAATGTAGAAGAAGAGGATTTGTGTTGGTAGAAAAAGGAAAATAAGAATGGATGGTGTAGATTTTATCCTTGAGCTCATTAAGCCGTGCCACGTCTCTGCAATCAGTTTGCACCAGGAAGCCAAACTCTCCTCACAGGATGATCAGCTCCGTGCATTGTCCCATCCTGACTGGTGGCAGACACCTGTGTCACATTCAGCTCCGTGCATTGTCCCATCCTGACTGGTGGCAGACACCTGTGTCACGTTCAGGTTGTCAATCAATAGCTGGGACAGGTTTCTGGCCCCCCTTGTCCCCACCGTGGCTGTGCCCCAGTGTGTGCAGCCTCACAGGCAGGAGCCCCTGGGCTCAGGGGGATCTGTGGCCCTGATGTCACCCTCAGCACTGATGCTGTCCCCAGGAGGGCAGGCTGAGGAGCTCTGTGGCTCTGCTCATAAATTTGGATTAATTTTCTAGCTCTGGGTTCCTCGTCCCCAGCTGTAGTTATGTAACCATGTCTCACCCCAAAACATGCTGCCAGGGGCAGAGAGACCTCGGGGTGGAAGGAGGAGGTGGAACAAGCTCCTGTTGAGGCTCGTAGTTGTGAGTGACCAGGGCTGCAGGGAGGCCAGACAGCAGCGTACATGTATTCTTTGTAACTCACTGTTTTCCTTTTGCCTCGAGCTTTTAATAAAGTGCCAATCCAAACCAAGGCAGTTTAAGCTCAAGCAGAACCGTTCAGTCAACCACAGTGTGTGAGCACATTAAAAACCCAGGGGTTTTTATTATTTGACACATTTTTAAATTCAAAAATACTTCCAATATTGCACGGAGGGAAATGAGCTCCAGAAACCCTGTTTAAAATATCATTTACTGCTTGAAATGCAGCTGGTACCCTTGGGGGTGTTAGAGGATCCAGGGAGGGGAGCTGGAGGAGATCACATTGTCTGAGCCTCTCCCTTAATGTGAGACCACTTGGAGACATTTTAATGAGAGCAGACTCCTACTTTTGCAATATCTCTTCAGTGGAAGTCATTCACAGGAACTGGGTTTTGCTCATTGTGGTATTGAGCTGCTTGGCCAAAGTTTAACCTTACACTGAAATTAGAAATAACCACTTAATGTGGCAAAATCCGTATTGCCAGATTTGGGATGTGCTATTCTGTCAGGGCAGGAAGGCCAGAGGCTTCATTCCCTTGGCTGTCAGGCTCTTGGCTATAGTAAAAATTTAGGAATAAATATTCAAATCACAGCCTTATTTTCCACGACATAAACATGGATGCTCTCCTAGAAATGCAATGATGAGATACGCTCAGATCCGAGCTCGACAGCTCTCATTTAGCCCAAAACCTGGGCTCGGAGGGGTGATTGTTTCCCTTGTACCACACTGCAGTTTGTTTCTGCTGGGCTGGGTTTCTGTCTCTGCGTTTGTGGATTACTTTCACAAAACTGTGTTCTGCCACCAAGAACATTTTCTGTCTCAGCCTGGCTGCTGAGTAAGTTGTTATCGGTGTTGTCTTTATCGGGCTACTTTCAAAATCAATGACATTTATACTTGCAGATTAAAAACCTTTTAAAATATGCACAGACAATATAAGGTTCAATTATCTGTTTGAGATGAATGGAGCAATGTGTACACATAAATAAAACATAAAAGCTGCTTCACTCTGTTTATATTCTGCTTCTGATTTATTTTCAGAAGAATTAGAATTGGTGAGTCCATATTTGGATGTGGGAGCTCCAGTCGCTGCAGGAACATTTGTGCTTCTGGGTGTGCTTGGTGTCCATGCCTCGCTTCTCTGTGTGCTCACAGAGCCTGGCTCCTCAGGGGATGCAGGCAGGGATAGGGGAGTGGTGCATGTGGAAGGACATGGGAGCAAATCCACACGGTGCTAGCAGTCCCAGAAGTGAGTGTATGGACCCTGATTCTCTGCTCAGCACTTTGGGTGGTGACAGGACCCTGCTGAGGATGCCCCAATTGGTGGGAATCTGAACACCAGAGGAATTTTTGGCATCCAGAAGACCTGGCAGGGTGTGTTCAGGCCATGGGAGAGGCAGGCATGCCCTTCATCTCCCTCCCCTGTGCATAGAATGCTCACAGAATCCCAGAATGGTTTGGGCTGGGAGGGACCTCAGAGCCCACCCAGTGCCACCCCTGCCATGGCAGGGACACCTCCCACTGTCCCAGGCTGCTCCCAGCCCCAGTGTCCAGCCTGGCCTTGGGCACTGCCAGGGATCCAGGGGCAGCCACAGCTGCTCTGGGCACCCTGTGCCAGGGCCTGCCCACCCTCCCAGGGAACAATTCCTCTCCAATATCCCATCTAGATCTGCCACCTCTCAGCTCAAAGCCATTCCCCCTGTCCTGTCAAGGACTTGGGGATGGAGGGAGTAACACACAGATGAGACTGTCCATGTGTGAAAGTCCTGATGCCAGCCCTTCCAAAATGGGACCCCAATATCCTTTCCATTCCCAAGCCCTGAGGGTGTTGAACAAGCATTAATCTTGGTCTTAGCAGTGGGCTGCAAATCCAGCTGCATTTTTGCATTTTTGGCACAAGTTCTTTTGTTTCCTGTGGCATTTGGTGGCCACACCTTGGCAGGTTCCCTTCTGAATCCCATTGTCTGCTCTGCCTGCTGGAGGTGGTGCTTGTGCTTCCTCAGGCTGTGGTAGGGCACAACAACCCCAGGGGCAGATGTGGGCTCAGCACAGGCTCAGGGAACACAGGAGGTGTCTCTTTTGAACTCGTTCATTCTCTCTTTGATGCAGCATCTCTGTGATTCTGTGACCTTGTGCTGTGCTGCGGGATCAGAGTGACAGAACATCCCTGGGTGTTATTTGTAGGCAGGATCTGAGCCCCAGCAGGAGGCTGAGCAGAGCTGTGTAAGCAGCCTGGGTGCAGCAGCTGATCCCCAGCCGGGGCCATTAAAGGGCTCAGGGCCCCCGTGCTCTCATCCCCTTACACGAGTTCAGCTCAAAATTGGCTTCTAATAGCCAAGATCCTTTGAAGCTTTGTTAAGATTTCAAATTGCCTCTAGCAAAGTACCATCTATTAGTTTAATATCACTCTCCAGCTCTCAGTCTATCAGGGCTGGAGCTAAAATATGAAGAGCTGCACGTTCTTGCATTGCAGTGGATGGGCCATCAGCACTGATGTTCTAACTGATGTATCCTAGGAGGAATATTCTACTTAGGGCTGTAAAATCCAGTGTGCTGTGCTGCTCATAGCTCATCCCTGGGATCAGCAAACCAGGAGAGCTTTATTGCCATGCTGCTTTATGGGCAAGCCAGCTAAGATTGCTAACAAGCTGAATCTTTCCCTTTAAAATATTAAATGGGGAAGTGTCATACTTGTACCTGTGCCTTTGCCTTCAGTATCAATAATCCCTCTGGTGCAGGAGATAAATATTCCTCTTTGGGGATGGGAGAGGTTCTCTGTTCCTGGATGTGTTTGTTGTGGCACCCAGGGGAAACTGTGGCTGCTGTGTGTGTGTCACAGTGCTTGTGCCTTGTCCTGCCTGCTCAGGGCTGAGCAAGGGCACCTCTGCCATGCCAAGGGCTGGGGAGGGTGGTGGCTTCCAGGAGCCTCCCCCCCCAGAAGGGTGGTTGTAGATCAAGGGCTTAGAAATAGTAATTAACAATTATAAATTAGATTTTTGCCCCGATATTATTGAATCACAACGCAGATGAACCAAGATAAATTAAAATGAGAGTAATATAAATACCAGTTAATTTTACTTCTGAGAAGTGCTCACTCAGGATCTTCATGATTACATAAACACAGCTTTGTTCACAAAGAGGAATTTGCACACACACAAATTAGGCAAGTGTGTATCTAAAGCTCTTTTTCCATGTCAGTACAAATCCAAATACTGCTCTCTGGACATATTTTTCGAGGAGTGTTTTTAAGCAGAGTAAGTCCCAAGGTATGGCAATTTACTGGAGCAATTAGCAATTCAGATGGCGAGGGCTGGGCTTGCAAACACAAATAATACCTGCACACAAGAGGAGCCTATTTTTGCAGGGCCGTGGGTGTGCTGGAACGCAGCAGGGAGGGAATGGTGAGGAACATGCTGGCTCTGGTGCTCAGAGAACAGATTTTCATCTCCTGAAGCAAGGCTCAGTGTGCAGGGAGCTCTGTGGCCGAGCTGCAGCCCTGGTGGGGAGCTGGATTTCATCGTTCTCCGAGGGCAGGGAGACAGCAGCTGAATTCCTCCTGGGCCTCACCTATTTCTGAGCCCACGTGCTGCCTGGGCAGGGGGCTTGGAGCCTGGCTGCCCCCTCCCAGGTGCTCTGTTTCTGTCTCACTGGTGCCCTGGGAGCTCTGCTGCCTGGTCTGCAGCTTTCAGGGAATTATTTTTAAGTATCAGGAATGTTTGGGATTGGTTCACCAGCTCTCAAAGGAGCTGGACTCTAAAGAATGCTTTTGGCCAGTGGAAAAGAATCCCAGAATCCCAGACTGGTTTGGGTTGGAAGGACCTCAGAGCCCACCCAGTGCCAGCCCTGCCCTGGCAGGGACACCTCCCACTGTCCCAGGCTGCTCCCAGCCCCAGTGTCCAGCCTGGCCCTGGGCACTGCCAGGGATGGAAAGTGCAGCATTCCAGTAAATAATGAATTCCTAAGGAAGTGCAAATGGCCAAGTCCTAACCCCCAATATGTGAACTTGTTGAAGCAGGAGTTATGTCCTTGTTTATTCAAGGACAGCTTTATCTACAGCTTTAGAAGGGGATAAGATGTTTATTTTTGTGCTGTGACTAATTTTCATTATGATTTTGGGTCCAGTTTTCAAGTCGTGTGTCCAAGGTTCTTTCAGTGTTTAAAAGCTAAGAAATCACCCTCTGTTTTCCTATAAAAAACCAATCTATGCCATAAGCTCATCACTGTCACAAGCAGACCTTGGTCCAGGCACAGGTCATCAAAATGAAATAGAGGATATCTCATATTTATGGACACATCTCATTTTACTGGGTGTTTATGATGTTTTTTCCTGCTTTCTGAGCTGATGAAGTGCTCCCATGAGCCATGTGGACAGTACTAATTGCTGTAATTATTGTTCCCCTAATTGCTACAATTATTTTTTTCAGGAGTACTTTCTCACTCTAGAAAAGGAAGCAGGAGAGACCTTGTAGATATGGAAAAGGCTCCCAGCTTGCCAATGGCACTCAGGATATCTTTCCACCTTGGTGCCGTGACAGCTTGTGGTGGGGATGAGGATTGATTTATGTGCCTGGAAATGGGCTCTTTCCAGGTTTGAAATTAATTAAAAAGAAAAGTGTTCAATTAGAAAGGCAGTTGTTTGAGAAACCCGAAGTAGCTCTGGAAGTGTTTGTTTCAGTAATGGATTCCATCCTTTGTAATAATGGTAACGAGGAGTTGGGAATTTTAAAAGGTGTTGCTGAGCAGAGCTGTGGCTGCTTAATGCTAATGCTGGCCAAGGAGTGGGAGAGGGAGCTCACCCAGCCTGGGAGGATCGCAGCAATGAGCCAATGTAGGTAGAAGCACAATTCACTTACGTGCATCATTTCTGGGTTTATTTTCTCTGTGCTCTTGAAGGCATTTCTGGTTAATTAAATGCACTTTGTCTCCTGCAGGCTCAGCTTGTCCTTTGCACTCGGTGTTGTTCATGTCTGTGTTCCTGTGCCCTGTCAAACACCAGGGTGGTTCCCTGCCAGGTGATTGTGCTGCTCCCTAAGGCATCACCAGGAATTCCCTGTGGGGTCACTCAGGGCCTGCTTTGAACACTGGGGGCTTTAGTGATTGGGAAACAAACTCAGGGCAGCTGTAAAGGGATGGATGGTGTGGAAATGCCCTTCTCTGGTGTGCTGGTTCTGGTCACTGCTCAGAATTTGCTCGTGGTACTCAGCAGCAGGTTTGTCATCTCTGAACACCTTCAGCAGAGCTCCACAGAAATATTTTCTATTGCTCCCGAAATGGATTTACATAAAAGCTTTCTTAATTGTTCTTCCTCATCTTCTCATTGGCAATGCTTGATTCTTGCCTGTAAAAAACACCTCGAAGTGCTTCACCCTAGAACGTGATAAGGAGGGATCATCCAAGTGCTTTTTGTTTTGCTCTGGTCTTATTTGGTGTATTGGGTAGAACTCCCATAGAATCACAGCGTGGTTTGGGTTCCCAGGGACCTTAAAGGTCTGTTCAAGGGCAGGGGCACCTTCCCCTGGATGTCTGGGTTTCTAAAAGTTCCTACCAGATTTCCATCCTGTTCAGAAGGCAAAGTGAGAATGAGAAGAGTCTGGAGGAGTTTTGTGCAGAGAAAATATCCAGGGAGAAACTTCAGAGAGCTTGAGCTCGAGACAGTGGAAGCAGTTCTCTGCAGCTCGGGGTGCTGGAGCTGTTTGTTCTGCAGTTTGAGATGTGGATGGGGAACAAAGAGGAGCTGTGCTAACTGATGATTAAATCCTGACAGGATAAATTCCTACAGGAATAAAGCCCGAGCCCTGAGCGGATCCCAGGCTGTTACTCATCCATCAGCTCACACCAAGGAGTTCTGCAGCTGAGTGCAGTCTTCAGGCACCTCATTTCTGTGAAGCTGGGCTGTTGGGAGGGGTTTGCAGTTTGTGTGACACTGCCCTGCCAGATGTGATGGGCTCAGGAGGTTCTGCCAGAGCAGGTGAGGTTCTCCCACTCTCAGGAAACCATATCAATAAAACCTAATAGGAAATTGAAAGTAAAAATGCAGCAAACTGTGAACTTAATATTGCCCTGGTAGCAGCTCATTAATATCTCAATAGGTGCACTCCTGCATTATCTTAATTGCAGCAGGTCCTCAGGGAAATTGCCTTTCCTGAAGTTCCCTGACTGCTGTCACTTGGTGAGGTGGGTCCGGGTGCACCATTCCTTACCCTGTTAATTAGTGACTGAGGAGCTGGGGCTGAGCTCAGTCCCGCAGGAGGCAGCACAGCAGCAATCATGGTTTGTGTTTCGGGTGCTTTGCGGGTGCTTGGTGACTCTGGGGCAGAGCTCAGGGGTGCCAGCTCCTGCAGCCTCGGGGAGGGTTGGTTTGTGCTCTGGCACTGGGATTTGTGTGTTCCAGGCCCAGAGACTTGGCTTTGGTGAGGAGCTCAAATATTCTGTCATGTTTCTTGGAAAAAAAAGGGTTTGTTGTGCAGGGAGAGGAGGAGGATATGGGATGGGATAGTAATACAAAATGAGAAATGAGAAATTGGCACAGCAAGTTTGTGTCTCAGTGGGGTTTTGCTCTGAAATGAGCTGTTCCAAACCTGCTGTTGGGGATGTTGGATGTTGGAAGGAGAGGCTGAGGAGACTCCTTGATCCCTGGAGTGTTTGTGCTGCCGCTCTTGGTGCAGCTGCTCTCAAACAGCAACACAACAAGGGGGGCACAGAGACAGCTCTTCATTAGCAGGGGAAAATGATATAAATGAAGAATAATGGTCAATGTTAAAAATGAATTAACATTAATTAATCACTGACTAAGACAGTGTTCCCAGCATTAATCATTCCCTCTTGCTGTGATCAGAACATCAGCCAGGCAAAGCACATGTGAAACTCCTGAGTGTGGTGTTTGTCCTGCAAACACAGGGACTTGAGGAAAATCTGCTTCCCTCATCAGTGAAAGGAGGATTTCTTCCCCAGCTCCCTCATCTGCCTCACCTGCCAGCACCAGAGTGTCCTTCAGAGAGCTCCAGCTCAGCTCTTGCTGGAGGCAGAGGCAGCTGGGACAGGAGGTTGGGGTCCCTGGGGCTTTGGGGATCACAGCCCTTCTGCCAGGACGTTGGAGCTCTTTGGAAAGCACACTGTGATTCTCTGGAGCTTTTTGATGCTTCGGAACAGAAAATGGGAAAAATGGGATGGGAGAGAAATCTTGCTTCTTTCAATTCTGGTTTCAAATTGATGATAAAAACCAGGTTTTACCCAAATGAAAGAAAAACAAATCAGTGAAGAGACAGAAAATATTTATCTGGATAATCAAAAAACCCTCAACAGAGCAACCTGATTTAAAACTCTCTGGTTCTCCCTTGGCCCTGCTCATCCTCCTTGCACCTCCAGTGACACCATCTGCAGCATCCCTGGGAACAGAGAACAGAGGCACAGCCTGGGCTGGGCTCTCCATGGCCTGGGGCAATCCATTTTTATTTTCCAGTGCACTTCAGTGCTGGCAGGAGCTGGGGGTGCCTGTGTGAGCAGCAGTTAGGTTTCAGCTGGTGCACGTGGGTGCCCAGTTTGGACAGCTGGGATGCTGCTGTTGTGCATGGGAAGCTGGGCAGGAGGAGAAAGTGCCTTTTGTAGGTGTCTGGAGCTCTGGCACACTGGGCAGGGTGGAATTGTGGTGGCTGCAGTCCCTGTCACAGCCACTGAAGGACTTTCCTTCCCTCTATTCAAACAAAACATGAGGAAAAGTCTACTTGGCATATATATGACTTTATGCTGCTTTTAGATATCCTGTAAGAAACACTGGTAAAACCCCTAATATCTGCTTTTATACTCCAAGTGATTGAAGCAGCCAGCAGTAGTTAATATTTTATGAAGAGTGGAAAAAGATTTAAAATCCAAAAAGTCTCCTAAGGAATATAAGCACTGCAGCAAATTCTGCGGAAGCTTTGGTTGTTGTAAAAGTGCAGAATGGGCTCCTTTTGATTTTTAGTTGAAAAAGCAATGGTTGGCAAGTTGGAATACAAAGAGTTGCCACAGATAAAAACTGATATTTCGGCCTGACTTTTATTGTCACTGCAGAAAGCAGCACTGGCTGTGTCAGCAGTGCTCTGCGTGGGGCTGGGCTGAGCTGGGCTGCTCCCTGTGCCATGGGGGTGGCTGGGCCAGTGTCCACCAGAGCTCACCAGGCCCTGGTTACAGCAGCAGCTGGAGCAGGGACAAAGGAGGATTTCCCTCATTTTGCTGGCCAGGATGCCCAGGGGTTCGTGTGCTTGGCAGCAGCTGGGGTGAGGGATCAGGTCAGGCTCAGGGGGCATTGCTGGGGGGTCTGCAGGGCCAGGGGGGCACTGGGGATCCCTGGGGGTCCCTTCCAGCTCTGGAGGTTTTATGATTCTGTGAAAGTTTGTGTTTGTTTAGGTGCAGTAACAGCTGTCGGGGCAGTTAATAATTTTTCCGTGCAAAGTTCACTTCTCTGTTCGCTCTCCCAGCTCTCCAGCAGCAATTTGGCTTTCAGTGTCTGCATTTCCTCTGCTCTGGGGGTTGGAAATGCCTGTGTGGGTATAATGTTAATTCTGGGGAAATTTGCTCTCCTCTGGCCCCGCTCTCTGTGGAACCAAAGGTGCTGAGCCCTTTGCAGCGCTGATCCTGGGGAAATGCGGTGTTTATTTTTCTGAGGAGGCAGGAGAGCTGATAAATACTTGTAGAATAATAAACACTTGTGGATGCTGTGCAGAGACCAAATCTGAGAGCACAGAAGATGCTGGTGGTGAGGCACCAAGGGCTGCCCTTTGCTCAGGCTCAGATTGTTATACAGGATCGTGTTTCTGTGGAGTGCAAATCTCTTCTTTCCCCTCAGTGGCATCTCAAGCCAGAGTTATGGCAGGTTCCTTAATTTAAGGAGCAGTCCCAGGCTGTTACTCAAACAACTGCATAATGGGCTCGGGGATTAACATCCTGTCAGCTCAGTAACTGCTCAGGGCCCTTTGTTACCGGGGGAAAACAGCCCTGAACACTGTTCTGCTCTCTCTGATACAAAAGCCACTGTCAGACTCCTTCCCACCCTGCTGAGAGAAGGAAAAGCAGCAGCTGCCTTTTGGGACAGAGCTGAATCGTGCCCAGGCTGTGTCTGTGGGACAGAGATGTCCATGCTCAGCAGCCTCCACACTGTTCTTCATCAGAAAGAATAAAAAATAAACCTGCTTTTCCTTAAGTCTGGAGCCTTCATCCTCCAAAGGCTGTGGCAGGGTCTCCCTGGCTTTCAGCCAGCGCTGGCAGGTGTAGAGTTAACCTCACTTCACCCAGGATCCCAAATCCTGGTGAAACCAGAACACCAAGGCAAGGGCAGTGATTAAAATGGTTTGTGTGCTGTATTTGATTGCCTTAAAGGAAGGGATGATGGATGTGCACATGCAGAGTTGTCTTCAACTGATTCACAGTTTGATTTGGGTAACTCGAAGCCAATGAAAGGATTGTTCCTTTGGCTTGGACATTGTGAAGGAACGTGGTGGAGAAATGCAGCTGGATACAGCAAAGCCAAAGCTCAGCTGAAGCCAAGTGCTTTGGCTGCTGCTGCAAGAAGTGCCATGAGTATGTGAATGTGTGTATTTATCAGAAATTGTTTTTTTCTACAGATCCCACAAATCAGTTATGCCTCAACTGCACCAGAGTTGAGCGATGACAGGCGCTATGATTTCTTCTCACGGGTGGTTCCTCCAGATTCCTTCCAAGCACAAGCAATGGTGGACATTGTGAAAGCTTTGGGATGGAATTATGTATCCACTTTGGCATCTGAAGGGAATTATGGAGAAAAAGGAGTCGAGTCCTTCATGCAAATTTCCAGAGAGGCAGGTAGGCAACGCCCGTGCTCCCTCCAGAAAGCGCTGCGGAAGTGATGAATGTCGTGTTGTACCAAATGTGATCGTATTTTTCTAGAGCTGATATTTGATTCTAAACTTGCTCCAGTTCTTTGCAATGCTCTGCAATGGCTCCTGGATACTGTCGTTCCTAAATTGCTCCTGGAGTTTCAGAGAGTGGGAAACCTCAGTGGTTTTTAGTCATTTCTGGGGAAAATAGAACACCTCGAGTGGTACCGAGCTCCTCCTGTTGCACTGGCTGAGGTTTCCTTGTGTTGGCGTGGGGAGAAGCCAGATTTGGAAAGGCTGAGCTTTTCTGTCTTCACAGCCTGGAACTCTGCTGTGACTGCTGCTTACAGCCACTGACTTGTGTCACTGTTGGTGCTCAGCTTTCGGGTCCAGCCTGATTTGTGTTGCTTTGCTTTGGCATTTCTCTGCCCAGCTCAGTGGAGGGAATTCAGAACCTTTCCCTTGAAGGCTCAGGGGTTGCTGGTGTGGGATGCAGAGCCAGCAAGCCCAGTGGTGTGGGATGAGATGTGCCAGACCTTGGGCGTGAGTCCTTGGCAAGCTCTGCAATCTGCAATCCACATTCGTAAGGGTTTGGAAATTGAAATGTCTGGAGTCGATTCCTGTGCTGGGAAGGAAAAAGAAGCAGATGATGGAATTCATTATTGGTGATAAATAAATGCAGGGGCTGCCTCCAGGAGGCTTTGGTGATGGAACCCTTTGGTGATGGAACCCATCACCATGGGGCAAGGACAAGCTCTGCTGTGTTCCCCAAATGGAACTCTGGGGTGTCCCACCCAGCACCTGCATTGCCTTAAGTAACACCAGCACAGTCCCCAGCTCCCAGAGCCTCGTGAATCCCAGCCAGGCCAGGGCAGGCCAGGGCAGGAGCTGCTCTGGAGGGGTTTCTGTGGCCGTGGCTGCTGCAGGGCTCATCCCACAGCATCAGCTCTGTCTGCAGGGAGAGGCCCCAGCCGGGTCCCAAACTGTCCCAGGGGTGATGGATCCTCCTGGCAGCATCCTCCAGGGAAAGTGCCTGGGCTTGAAGGAAGAGCTTTGCAGAGGGGGATCCGGAATTGTTTCCTTCTGTTGGTGTCACAGAAGGAACCCACATTTGCATAAATTCATCTGTTCCTACGAATGCATATTTATGTGGTATTAAAGCAAATGGGTTTGGATTTAATACAGCAGGAAGTGACAAATGCCAGTGTTCATTAGAATTTAAAATTGACTTTATTTGCAAATACCCACTGTTGCAAAATCATACCCAAAATGTGTTCCCTGTGTCAAGGACAGGCTCTGGCTGAAGAATAGGATCCCATTTTGTAGACCTCGTGCAGAATCCCATTTATCCCACGGGCTGTTCATGTGGTCACCACGGAACTCAACATCCCCCAGAAAAAGCACAGCACAAACCCAGAGCAGTGCCCTGCTTCCAGCAGCTCTGCCTGCAGGTGGTGTGGGTCATGCCTGGGAGATTAAGGCACTAACAGGGATTGTGCCTAAACTTCTTGCACAGAGGCCGGGACAGGGATAATCCAATCCCCGGCGCTGCTGCTGCTGCTTAGGGCTGTGCTCAGCTCCTTGTGTCACGCAGATAAAGCTCAGGTGAAGTTCTGACAGGATTTAATACCTGCCAACAAGTTCCCCGGGGGTTTAAAACCCTGGGAAGTGTGAGATGCTGTTGTCTGGAGGCTGAATGGAGCAGTGCTGCCTGGGGATGCAGGTCCTGATCCTCCCTATGGGGCAGCGGCACCTTGTCCCCCGACTTTGGGTTGTGAGCTCATCCTCCAGTGAGCTGAAGCCTGTGGTGTTCACTGGGGGAGCTGTGCCATCGCTCCCCAAAACTCCCTGGCAGGAGCCTGGAGCCAGGGGGGCTGGGCTCTGCACAGGG
This sequence comes from Erpornis zantholeuca, assembly GCA_013400515.1. Taxonomy (NCBI): domain Eukaryota; kingdom Metazoa; phylum Chordata; class Aves; order Passeriformes; family Timaliidae; genus Erpornis; species Erpornis zantholeuca. The sequence continues at coordinate 19,085 of VZTN01012352.1, forward strand.
CACAAGGGACAGGATGAGAGGAAACAGCCCCAAGGTGCCCCAGGGGAGGCTCAGGGTGGGTATTGGTGGAAACTCCTTACAGAAAGTGTTGTCCAGCCCTGGCAGGGGCTGCCCAGGGCAGTGAGGAGTCACCAGCCCTGGAAGGGCTCAGGAAAGGTTTGGATGTGGCACCAGAGGTGGGGGAGCAGAGTCCCCGTGTTGGCTGTCCCTGGATGTTCCCCTAGGACCAGGCAGATCTGCCAGAGCAGGAGCAGCTCCAGGGTGGAGGGAATTCAGCCCAAATCTGAGCCATCCCAGCAGGGAGCAGTGCTTGTCAGCTCCCAGAGAACTGTCTGGCAGTTCCTTTGGCAGAAGGGAAGGCTTAGTCCATAGGTACCAACACATTTCCTGGCTTTGGCCTCGAGTCTGTAGCAAGCTAATTATCCTAAAGTCAGTGTTTTATCCAAACTTGTTTCTGATCAGCCAGGATCTTAGGAAATCTGAGGATCAGTAGAAAGTGCTACCCCTGCTTAGTTTTCAAATATGCTTTGGCATATAAAGACTTTGCTTGATCCTCTCAGTTAATAATTCTTCACAAAGTGACTTTTATTATGAGCACTTCAAGCGAGTTTGAATATGTCATTGTGGCAGGAGATGAAGATTTGAAACATGCTCTGCAGTCTGTGGGATTAATAAATTAGGGGAATGGTCTAATTATGGGAAATCTAAAGGACAATTTCAGATTATTAATGAAACTACTGAATACTTGAATTTCAAAGATTAATTCATCTTTGATTTTTTTAAAAAGATTTATCTGTACCAGAAGGTTAATTGCTATCTGTAAGAAATATATATATTGAAGTCGTTAGCAAAAGACCACTTGAATGCCTCCTAACAGATAAATGAAAGATCTGGAGTGCATTTATTAATGTTCTGCTCTCCCCAAATGGCCCATTTTCACAGCTGAGCTCGCTGCCTGTGTCGCTGGTGGGGTTTTGATGCTCTCTGACTCCTGGGCTGCAGCTCACGGGAGAGAGGAGGGGGCTGGAGCTGCAGGATGTGTGTCCCTGCTTCACCTCCCTCCTCTGCCCTCCCCAGCTCCCCGTCCTGGTGCCAGCACGGAGCATGGGAGCTCAGCAGGGCTGGTCAGAGCTGGGGTCTGTGTGTGCACAGGGCAGAGCTGTGGCTGTGTGCAGGGCAGGGTGGCCCCAAGGGAGAACCTGCCCGGCCAGAAGCCAGCTGATGGATGTCTCAGCTCCTCCTGAGGGGCAGCTCTGATCTCTGCTCCCTGGGACAGCACCCAGGGAATGCTGGACCTGGGCCAGGGGAGGTCAGGTTGGGTCTCAGGGAAAGGTTCTTCCCCCAGAGGGTGCTGGGCACTGCCCAGGCTCCCCAGGGAATGGGCACAGCCCCGAGGCTGCCAGAACTCCAGGAGAGTTTGGACAGCGCTGCCAGGGGTGCCCAGGGTGGGATTGTTGCGGTGTCTGGGCAGGGCCAGGAGCTGGATTTTCATTCCTGTGGGTCCCTTCCAGCCCAGGACATTCCATGATTCCTTGTCACTCACCAGGATCGATGAACCACTGTTCTGCACTGCACCACCATCTGTGCATTAAATGCCATCCTCTCCACATCTCTGGTTTCTGTACACATTCATGGCATGCAATTGGGTGCTCACTGCAGAAGTTATTTTCTGTGGGTTTGTTATCCATAGGAGACTGTTTTAAACTCTTTTACTCACCCAAAACTGAAAATCCAACAACTTTTCCTAAGCTGTGATATTTGCTTTCTCTGCCAACTTGTGTTTCTCAGAAGATGTGAATCTCTTGCTCTGGGGATCTGAGTCATGTCCCGAGGCTCCCTGACCCCTCGGTGCTATCAGAGTACTCTGCTCTCACTCAGCCCTTGCTGACGGAAGCTGACACTGATAAAAGCTCAGAGCTGCTCTGTCATCCCTCAGTGATTCACGCAGCACTTCTGTAGGCTCCTGTAGGTCTGTTCTGCTGCCTGCTCTGATCCTGAATCTGCATTTTTGTAATAGAACTTAATTTTTATGCTGTCTGTTGGGAATTCCATTAGCACAAATTAGTGCTGGATAACATGAGAGAGTGAAATCACTGCTAGGAGGGAGTTGTACAACTGTCTGGGGCTGAGAGGAGACTGCTCTGTCTGCACATCTCAAATGCAGTGCTGATTCCTAGTGCCAAGTAGAAAATCCTGATTTATTTCCTTTTTGTCCTACGTTCTGATGCTAATGAAACATCTCTGTTTTCCTCTCTGGCTCCATTAAAGCCCTGCTGAATGGGTTTAGAGCACTCATTACAAGGAGCAGGCACTCTACAGCACACCCCAAGGTTCAGAATGAGAAGGGGAGGTGACAGAAGCTGTGTGCAGAGCTCACTCTGGCTGCCATCGGGAGCCCCAGAGTTTGCTTAGTGCAGCTTTGCACAGGATGGGCACTGCCAGGCATCCAGGGCTGCCCCAGACTGGTGCTGGCTGATCTCAGAGCCCAGCCTAGAACAGCCCCTGCCCTGAGTAGAGCCCAGCCTAGAACATTCCCTGCCCTGAGCAGAGCCCAGCCTAGAACAGCCCCTGCCCTGAGCAGAGCCCAGCCTAGAACAGCCCCTGCCCTGAGCAGAGCCCAGCCTAGAACAGCCTCTGCCCTGAGCAGAGCCCAGCCTAGAACAGCCCCTGCCCTGAGCAGAGCCCAGCCTAGAACAGCCTCTGCCCTGAGCAGAGCCCAGGCAGGAGCAGCCCTGCTCAGCCATCCCTGGGGTGAGTGAGCCCTCGGAGCAGGCTGGCATGAGGTGCTGGTGCTGCTCGCCCCAAGGGAGCAGTGTCTGCAGGCTGTGGAAAACGAGGTTTGCTCTCCTGGTAAAACTGAAAAGTTTCATGAAGGACAATAAGAGGATGAAGACAATAAAGCAAAATGTAATGGCTGGGGGCTTGGCACTCAACCCAGAGCACCTCTGCCATTGCAGGGACACCCTTTACACCTTCCCTATGCATCAGACTAATGCATATTCATAATCAATGATGCATATTCAGACTTTTCCCCAGAGCAGTTTCATGTTCCAGGAGCTGTTTAGCACAGCCCCTCCTCAGATCTGCCTTTTTAGAGCATGTGCACCCCTTGGCTGTGCTTGGATCAGTTTTTATTGTCCCCTGCAGCCTGGCCCTGCTCCCTGGCTCTGCAGGCACTCAGTGCTGGTGCTGCCATGGCAGTAGCAGGGGTGTCCATCAGACATCCATTGGGTGTGATCCAGCCAAGCAGGCTCAGTTACCACAGGCACAACTCTGTCAGCTATTCCACTGCTGTGCCTTAGATAATAGCAGAAATAAAATCTCTATCTCTGTAACAAAGCTACTCTAACATTATACATAAAGCATCCAGTTGGATATTTGTGAAAAGCCAACACTGCAATATGTATTTATGACAAGGCTGAGCTCAGTGCAGCTCTCTGTGCCCACCCTGGGGCAGGAGCCTCTGCAGCCTCTCAGGCAGGGCACACACACAAACCTGCCTGGGAACAGACCTGGGGTGCAGGCCTGGGGGGGTGGGCTCAGCATGGCTGGGCTCTGGCCATTCACGAGTCTGAGAGTGTAGGGGGCAGGGGAGGTTTCCCAGGGAGTTCCTGGTCCTGCAGACCTCTCCTGGGGGCTCAGTGTTGGCAGGAGGGGCTGCAGGGCAGGGCTGTCCCTCTGTCTGTGGTCGTGTTCAGTGATTCTGCTTCGATGGGCTTAGCCTTTATGCATTCTCTTGGGAGCTTGTTTTCTGGATCAAATGCAGCGAAAACAAATGTATGAACCACTCATAAAATCAAGTCATTTATATCCAAGCACTTCAAGTGTTTTCCATTTTTCTTTCTGCTTTCCCCAAGTACTCAGGCACGTGTCCTTTTGGTGTGCAGTGATGTTAAGTAACAACATTATGAAATCTATTGTTCTCCTTCCTATTGCTAAATAACAAATGATTTGTCATTTCAGAGAAAACTATCAGGAAAAAATTGTCTGAGGTAGCAGTGACTTGTGTGATGTGCTGCAGACTGGCAGGGTTAATGAGATTTCCTGTTAATTGTGGCTGAGCCGGGAGAAGATGCCTTGGCCTTGATGCTCGGGGGTGGCTGGGGTTGCATTGAGAGTTAAGGTATTTCTGAGAGTGAGAAAGCAAAATCTGTCCCTGTGAGTGGTCAGTGCTGTTGAGGCTCTTTCAGTGCCTTGTGAGCAGGAAGGGAAGGGTGAGGTCCTTAAGGGGATTTCTGGACTTTAAAACTCCCTTTGTGCCTGGCTGAGCTGTTGCAAACCCCCCGAGGCAGCAGCCTGTGTTTTTAGATCACCAAAACGTTGTGGCTGCAACCTTTACCTCTCGAGCCAGGCCTCTCCCACCTGAGCCATAACAAATGCCCTGAGCAGGCTGGCACTTCTCCCTGCTCGCTAAAGAGGAGTGATGAGATCTCAGCTGCCCTTTGGAAACATCCATTTCTCTCTTGACTACACAGGCAGCGTTGGCACCAAATATAAGCACATCGTTAAAGAGCTGGAATTAAAAAAAAAATCCAATCACTGGTACCTAGTGATAGATGTATTTTCTTATCTCTTGCCATCACTGGGAGGTAAGTGCCTGGTGTGGACTGATAGGGTCCTTCTGACCCCCCTCAGGAGGGCAGGGAGGCTGATGGGCACTGGCAGTGCTGGCTGTGCCCCCCTGCCCCTGCTGTCATTCTGGGGTGGGACCTCAGCAATCCCTCCTCCTCCAGCAGACTCGTGAAAAATCAAATAGAAAAATCAGCCAAATAGAAAAATCAGTCAGAGCTGGGGAGAAGGGAAGCAGGTATGGATCTGAGAGCCTTTGTGGCTGCTCCCTGGCACGTGAGAGCAGCTCACCCCGATGGGAATGTCCTCTGGAATGAGCTCCCCCAGCCACCTCCTGGGGAGGGTTATTGGAGAGCTCTGCTTTTCCCTCAGACCATCAGCCACTTGAATGATAAATATCTGCCTCTTTATGGCACTTATTGACCATGTGGAGATTGCATCTCAAGGACAGAATAAAATTGAAATAGGCAATTCTGGCTGCTGAGCAAATAACTGCCAGCGTCCTTTCAGAACCTCACCCCGGCTTTAATAAAGCAGGGCTGGCCTGGCTGGGTGAGCGTGGTGTGCATCAGCTGCAGAGAAGGCATCTCTTAAATCCTGCTTAGGACAGAGCAGAAAAATGCATTGTTGGCCCTTGGTTTCCCCCAGTGAAGTCAGACCCCCCCAGGAACGCTCCTGCTTTCGGCTGCGCTCACCCCGCAGGGTGCAGGAGGGAAGGAGTTGGTTTGCTGCAGGCTCAGGTGGTTCTCCATCCCAGTCCAGATGTTTCCAGGTGTTCTTTGGCAGGACTGCTGCATCTCAAGGGTGCTGGGTCCTCCTGGTAGGGACGGCAGCAGTGGTGTTTGTTCTGCAGCCGAGTGCTGCTGGGGAGGGTGGAAACTGGGGAAAAAAGGGGGAGGTGTGGAGGAAATGGACACAAAGGTTGTTAAATGTGCACTAGGACACTTGAGGAGAAGATCTCCTTGAAGTGCAGAGGCTGCTGTGTTGTGGAGGAGAAGGGGGAAAGGAGAGAGTTTGGGGCCAGAGAACAATAAAAGGGAGGAGTGAGGCTGAGGAGAGGGAGGGATGAAAAGCTGTAGAACAAAGGTAGATAGAAGTGGCTGGGGCTGCAAAGCCTGAGCTATGGCTGGGAAAAAATATCAACAAGTAAAGGAGATTTACCACAGAGAGTGGGCTGGAAAATCACACTTGTTTCATCCAAAAAAACTGATCTCAGGAGCAGAATTGACTTTGTAAAAACCTGAAACTTCTGGAAGATGCGAGAGGAATCCTTCCCAAAGTCTCTCTTTTGTGCCGGGGGCAGGAAAATCAGAGTCCTGGAGTCTCTGAGTGCCTTTGCTCCTCAGCCAGCTCTCCCCTGCCTCCCAGGCTGCCTGGAGGGACACGGGGAGCCTGTGAATCCTGAGAATCCCAGCTCACCTCTGGTGCCTCTCCCTGGGCAGCCTGTGAATCCTGAGAATCCCAGCTCCCAGCTCACCCCCGGTGCCTCTCCCTGTGCCTGCTGCCGAGCAGCTTTCCTGAAGGAATCCAGTGGATTCCATAAAAACCTGCTGCAGAGGAAGCCCCTGCTGTCACTTTGGCTTGCCCTCGGAAAACAGGGATATTGTGATTACCCTGAGGTCTTCCCGTGGGATGTGTCTGTAGTGCCAAGCAGCATGGATTTGTTGGGACTCCGCTCAGGACCAGCTCTAAATGTGTCTGTGCATCTGAAGAGGAATAGATAATGGGATGCAGTAAGTTACTCTGGTTTCTGTCACTGAAATCCTGTGTCCCAGGAGGAAATACAAAGTATTGCCTCAGCTTGTACCTTCCGTGCTTCTCAGTGGCTTTTCCCTTTGTGCTGAGGCAGGGAACAGCTCTCCTGGCCACGGGGGAGTAGCAGCACATAAATAATTCGGAGATGCCTCTTCCATCAAGTCCTCCCCTGCCTCCTTCATCCCTCACCCCTCCTCAGACAGCTGAGGATGACAAACACCCTGAACCCTCCACGCTCTTGGAAGATGGTTTTCATGCACTCCTAATGATCTTCTGGGCAGCCACAAGCACTTCCTGGTGCATCCCCAAAGGTGTCTGAGCCTTCCTAGGGTGGGGAGAAAAGTTCAGTGCGGGGAGAAAATCCCATCTGCTCCCACCTGGTGGGTAGGGAATGAGGATCAGTGGAGCCTTTAGCCTTCCCTGCGTGTTCTGAGGGAAGTTATTTGTCAAGGCAGTGTTTGAAATTCTGTTTGCTGGGCTCTGTCCGAGGAGATACCTGAGCTGGAAACACGAGCTGCACCACAGCATCTGAGGTGGTTCATTCTCAGAGCCAGAGCGTTGGGAAGCTGTGCAGGGAGGTGTACATGGATTGCAGACTGGGCTGCTCCTCTTCCCTGTGGTGTTACACATTTTCAATCCCCAAGGAATCTCGTGGTGGAGACTTCCAGCATTATTTTAACACATTCCCAGTGTCCCTTGTTTGAATCCAAACCTGAGGGGTGCTGGCAGTGCCCTCCCTCTCTGCAGGCAGGGACCTTGTGTCGTGTGTTGGTGAACCATGGGGCTTTCAGGAGTATTTCTGGCTGTTAATACCAACCAGGGGGTAAAAAAGCAAATTATTTGGTTATGATCTGAAAGTCTTTGCATGTGTTTCATTGTGTGAACACAAAGATGCAGCAGGTGGGGTTTGGGTGATGGGAATGCAGCTCAGGCATTTTGGGCTCTGGTGCCCCAGCGTGTCCTGGTGCTGCTGCTGCTGGGTGCCCTGGGGCTCTGGGCACCAGCACATCCTGCAGGTGACCCTGCCCTGGGACAGGGGAAAGCAGCTTCTAGGAGAAAGCAGAAGTGTTGCAGAGAGCTGCCTTACAAGGGAAGATTGATGGTGCAGCCTGGAAAGGGCTTTCTCACTCTGCGAGGGGCAGTGATCACAGAAATTCTCCTTAGGCATTGATTACAGATACCCTGTAATTCAATTCCCTTTTTGTATTTTGTTTCTCCCCTTAATTCATTAATCCACAATGTCTAATCAACCCTTTCATTGTCCCTCAGTTTATATTTTATCTGCATTTTGCTCCTTTTCCAGCCCAATACTTTCTCCTCAGGTGACTTGGTTCTCTTTCCCTTCTGATTCCTCCCAAGTGTCCCCGTGCTGTCCCTTGGTCCCACGCCTTGGTTTGGAGCAGGCAGGGACAAACCCAGTTGCTCTCCAGCCATGGCTGCTCTCAGCTGTCATTATCCATGAAGGCTTGGCTGCCTGCAGACCAAGGCCCTGTGCTGGTCAGAGCTTTCCAGGAGAGCTGTGCTCCTGTTAACTTCTGTAGCAGCAGCTCGGGCACTTGAGCTGAGTGAGCTCACAGTGCACCGAGCCCAAATATAGCAGCTTTTCTGCTTAAAAAACTGAGGGATTTCACATAAATGCTCATGTTAAGAAGAGCAGGGTGCAGATGTAGAGCAGCAGGGAGCTTTTTTTGACAGCTCTTCGTTGACGTTTCATTGCTGTTTATATATTTCTTTTAAAGCCAATTTTATACCCAGGCAAAAGCAAGTCTAGACAGATTGTCTAAAAACTTTTATTGGCTAATTAAGATTATACTGCTGGTATATCACTGCTGGATAGCACGGACTCTGCTTAAGGAATGGCCTTTATTTTTTGCAGCGTGTGCCAAGTTTTCTATTATTCCTTGGGAGGGCTTTTTTCATATCTATTTCAATGTCAAAAGCAAATGCCGCTTGAAGTCTCATGTTTGGACATCTGAGCCTGGATAAAGGAACCAGAGCACCTTGAATTTTTTCCAGAGGACTGAGCATTTGTGGCTTCTGTTGGAGTTGAGTGGAGCTGCAGCTGCTAGACACTCACAGAAATCAATCCAGGCTCTCAGAGCTGTGTCTGTGCTGTGGCCTCACATCCATGGCAGGTGGGAGAGGGTGGCCCTGGGCCAGCAGCTCTGGTGCCATCCTGCAGCAGCCTGGGGCCGTGTGTGGTCAGAGGAGAGCCCCGGGAGGTGCTCCCAGGGGGATGCCCTGGGTGATGTGAGGAGCTCACCCACAGCCTGGGCCAGCTGGGTTATCCAAAACCAGCTTTTATTTGGAGTTTGGGATGAGCCAAGTGGCTTTGGATTCATGAGTGTCAAAAGTGGTTCTATTTGCAGCTCATCAGCTGCAAAGGGCTGGAAGGGACCTCAAATCCCACCCAGTGCCACCCCTGCCATGGCAGGGACACCTCCCACTGCCCCAGGCTGCTCCCAGCCCCAATGTCCAGCCTGGCCTTGGGCACTGCCAGGGATCCAGGGACACCCACAGCTGCTCTGGGCACCTGTGCCAGGGCCAGCTCAAACTGTGGGATCAGGACAGTGTCCTGCTTCCCTGAGCCAGGATGAATTTGAGCTTGGATATTCCCATCCTGGAATTTTTCCCTCAATAATTCCTGTGCCAGTCCATTCCTGATGTTGTTTGCTCTCAGGAAAGCCCAGCTCCTTCAGTACAGCCAGAACTGACCTCAGACCTCCAGCTGCTGTGACCAATGAGCTTTTATTGATTAACCTCAGGAGGGAAGGCAGGGAGGCAGCCTCACCAAATCAGAGCCGAAGTCTGTAGTGCCCAGAGTGTTCCTTGGAACAAACATTTCCTTTGGAGAAACCTCTGCAGCAGCTCTGAGCAAGCCCAGCCCCTCTCCAGTTCCTTCACACACTGCTGCCCTGCAGTGCCCCTGCTCTGTAGGATGCACTAAAAAAGCAATTAGCACTTTTGAGGGATTTGCAAAGTTTTCTTAGTCTCATGCCTCTGGAGCCTCTGGCCAACAGTGCTGCTGTGCATGGGGTTCTTGGAGTTTTCCCTCTGACTTTTCCAAGAACAAATGCAAGAGCTGAGGTTCCAGTGCAGTCAGCCCAGCAAATTACAGCCCTGCTTCCTGAGAACCTCCCGACTCATTAAAAGCACCATCTCTTTTTAAAGCCTCACCGTGTTCTCTCCCTGCTTCCCTCCCCTTCCTTCCCCTGTGTTACTGCCTCAGAGATCCCGAGGGAAGGGCAGCAGGAGCTCTGGTGTCTGAGGAAGTCCTTCATTTAACTTCAGAACAGACACGTCTGGGCCATCTTAGTAATCCCCTCAGGTTTCCCACATGCCCCTGGATCCCTGGCAGTGCCCAAGGCCAGGTTGGACACTGGGGCTGGGAGCAGCCTGGGACAGTGGGAGGTGTCCCTGCCCTTGGCACTGGATGGGTTTTAAGGTCCTTTCCAACCCAAACCCTTCTGGATTTCACTGGGAAACAGGGAAGAATCACTGGCACTCCAGGATTTAGAAAAACACCCCAAACCCCCAATAGAACAAAACCCAGTTGCTTGCAGGAATATTTACGGCTGGCACTGGGAACCCATGGGCAGCAATTGGCACCTCCTGCACGGGGACAAAGGCCAGCATGGCCTGGCAGCCCCAGGGTGGCACTGACACCTCCCTCCAGAGCCTCAGACCCGGATTTGGCACTTTACTCCTGCTGAGGGGGCAGCCCTGGATGCTGGAGGAGATTTGGTGTGGGTGACCAGGAGCAGAGCATGACTCAGAGAAATGTAATGACCGAATCCAGAGATTATCACCTTCCCCATTCTTGGTGGAATGGATTAGATTATATTTTATTGATCTCTGAGTGTTCCCAAACCCTGCAGTGAGCACAGAGCTGCATGCACAGTCACCCCCCCAGCTTTTCCCTGATTCCAGCCCCATGCTGCACCTCAGCACAGATAACATCGTGTTTGCAGCTGCTGTTTGATTTCCTCAGAAATCTCAACAACCTCCCCAGCATGAAAAGTAAAGCACTTTCTTTTTATTGCTCTTCAGCTTCGAGCAGGTCTCAAAGCAAAACCTGTGCAGTTTTGTCAGCTTCTGAAGGCCTTTCTCTGAGCAGAATGCTATTGATTAAACTCTAACGACATCTTTGACTTAGAAAGGAGCCAAGAATCATAAACATCAAAGATAGCAAAGATATAATTTGGATGTCATTAGTGCTTAAGCTGCTTTTCTCTTCAGTAGGTGAATGTGCTCAGGTGTATTAGCAGCTGGCTGTGAATGGAGGATTTTGCCTGTATCAACAATTGGCTGGAAATACCTGGTGCTGAGAGCTGATGTGCAGATCTGTCCTCTGCTCATCCAAGCAGTGGTGGCAGGAATTGATCTCAGCCACGAGGAGCTCTCTCTTTCTCTGCTCTAACAGTCAATCCATGGATATCGTGCTGCTTGTGATGGCAAAGCCACGTGGGAAAAATCCTCCCCAGCTCAGCTCTCGATTCCAGTGCTGGCAGTGGGCTGAGCACAGGGGCTGCCCGCTGGGGACTGACCTTCCGAGGGCAGGAGGCTGCCTGGGGACCCCCAGCATGGATTTGGGGCTGCCTGGGGACCCCCAGCATGGATTTGGGGCTGTCTGGGGACCCCTAGCATGGATTTGGAGCTGCCTGGGGACCCCCAGCATGGATTTGGGGATGTCTGGGGACCCCCAGCATGGATTTGGGGCTGCCTGGGGACCCCCAGCACGGATTTGGGGATGTCTGGGGATCCCCAGCATGGATTTGGGGCTGTCTGGGGACCCCCAGCATGGATTTGGGGCTGTCTGGGGACCCCCAGCATGGATTTGGGGCTGTCTGGGGACCCCCAGCATGGATTTGGGGCTGTCTGGGGACCCCCAGCATGGATTTGGGGCTGTCTGGGGACCCCCAGCATGGATTTGGGGCTGTCTGGGGACCCCCAGCATGGATTTGGGGCTGTCTGGGGACCCCCAGCATGGATTTGGGGCTGTCTGGGGACCCCCAGCATGGATTTGGGGCTGTCTGGGGACCCCCAGCATGGATTTGGGGCTGTCTGGGGACCCCCAGCATGGATTTGGGGCTGTCTGGGGACCCCCAGCATGGATTTGGGGCTGTCTGGGGACCCCCAGCATGGATTTGGGGCTGTCTGGGGACCCCTAGCATGGATTTGGAGCTGCCTGGGGACCCCCAGCACAGATTTGGGGATGTCTGGGGATCCCCAGCATGGATTTGGAGCTGTCTGGGCACCCTCAGCATGGATTTGGGGCTGTCTGGGGACCCCCAGCATGGATTTGGAGCTGTCTGGGCACCCTCAGCATGGATTTGGGGCTGTCTGGGGACCCTCAGCATGGATTTGGGGCTGCCTGAGGTCTCCCAGCACAGATTTGGGGCTGCCTGGGCAGCACCAGGTTTAAATCCCTGCTCTCCCCTCCTGCTGCCCCAGAAGGTCAGGGACTGTCTCAGTGTTACTGGCCATGGGCTCAGAGTGTCTGTAAGGGATTTGTCTCCAGTCCCCTGTTTGTAGCAGGAAGCAGGCAATTCTCTGCATTCCAAGGCTCCCTGCTCCAGCAGGAATGCCCCTGTGGGAAGCAGTGAGGTTGCTCCGTGCTCCAGGAGCATCTCTGCTCTGTGGTTTGTGCTGCACGGGGCTCGGTGCTCCTGCAGGAGCAGGGAGGTGTTTGTGGGGACAGCTGAGGCTCACACGTGATGCAGGTCTCAGTCTCGGTGTGGAAAAAGGCAAAAACGCTGCTTTTTCCTAAAAATGTTCATTAGTGAGGCGCAGATGGCTCCTGCTTTCAGGGTGAACAGGTTGGAGCTGTCTGAGGTGTGTTTGCTGTGGTGCAGAGTTTCCTTGTGTGCTGAGTTACAGGGACGAGCAGTGCTGGGGAAACAGCTGAGCAAAAGTGAGTGACAGCTCCAAACAGGCAAAAAAAGTCATTTAAGGAAAACCAAAAATTTGTAGACAGGATCAGAAAAGTGCAAAATTTGAAATATTCAAGGCAAAGTGTATGACAATGACATGATGAGACAAAGAGTCACATTATTTTAACTAAGAGCCAGATTTAGCACAGCCTGGGAGAATGCTTTCTGGGGAGCTGAGTCTGCCTAAGTGAGAAACATGAATTATCCTCTCAATTTCTGCTCTTCATGATTCAGTGTGTGAACTCGAAAATGGTTTTAGAACAAAGATCAGCCCTGTCATTCCATCAGTAGGACTTACTGGAGGAGCTGGACACTGGGGCTGGCCATGGAAAGGTCTCCAGGCTAAATTAATTAGGGGGAAAGCCCTGAGAGCAATTGGCAGAAAGAGCTGCTGGCTGTGGCCAGGGGCACTCAGGGGGAAGGGGGTGGCTGTCAGAGGGTCTGTGACAGCTCTGAGCTCTGGGAATAACCTCGGGATTGCACACAGACAGGTCTGAGAGCAAAGGGCAGCCTGGCTCTCTGAAATCAGGGCTTTTGTTGGGAAATGGCACCAGTGACAGCAGGCAGGGAAGGGTGGTTGGGGAGTTCTGCCCTCTGTGGCACTGCCAGGCTGGGGGTTTGTGCCCAGGCTCTGGGTGTGCCTTAGGAGCTGCCCCTCTGGGCTCCCAGGAGTTCATCTGAGTGTCTCTTACACACCTGAGTACCTTGGCATGGAAATCCAGCCCAGCTCCTCCTCCACCAGGTCAGGGGGAATTTCCTCTCCTGTTCAGGGCACTGCTCCAGCCCTTGGAGCCATGTGAGAGGTTTCTAGCCTTGGAGCCATGTGAGAGGTTTCTAACCTTGTCCTAGGAGAATGGGGAAAGTTTTCTTGGTGAGTCTTTAAGCATCCTTACCAAGTGTAAATGTCTCATTGCTTTGGCAGCTGGTGTTTTCCTTGGGAAATTAATTCTCTAAAAATGACACACTTGCATTGAGAGAAGCCATTGGATTCTATCCATTTGTTCTCTCAGCTTCCAGCTCCAAATCCAACTTGTTTAAAGGTCATCAGTTCAGGTTTTATTCATTGCTCATTTCCATATTTAGATATTGTTCCATTCTCCTTTGCATTGATGCAAGCATTCGAGGATTCCTGCTTTCTCCAGAGATAAACCATGGAAATGCACAGGCAGCAGGATGGCACTGGGTCAGGAGGACAAGGGAAAGGAAATTTCAAGTCTGAAATTTGGGTTGTTTGTGTCCCTTCTGGTATTTCCCCAAAGCCCCAAAGGGGAGCCTCTCCTGTAACTGAGTCTTCTCTGTCCCTTGATCCAAGTCTTTAGGCAGGACAGGGCTTGGAGCAATCTGGGACAGTGGGAGGTGTCCCTGCCCATGCTGGAGGGGTGGAACTGGATGGGCTTTAAACCTTCCCATGGTTCTGTGACTGTGTCCCTCTGTGTCCCCAAAGTCACTGGGAGGAGGATTCCAAGTTGGGAAATAACCTGAAGGTGTGATTGTTCTCACTGTTTAATGACTTCTTCCTTTGATACGTGACCAGTCCTGGTTTGAGCATTTCGGGGGCTCTGGGGGTGAACCCAAATTACCCAGGCAGGACTCTGGTGGTGCAGATGGGGGTGAGTCCTGCCAGGCTGCCTGGCCATGTCAGGGTGGCTGTGAATGTCTTGTCACACCATTCATAAAAGTGTTTCTTAAGAAGATGAGGAATGGGGAAATTGCTGCAAATAGTGCTGCTTCTCTCCTGCCTTCTTGTGCGTGCAGAGGAGCTGTGCTGTGAGGTGGGGTGGAATTACTCAGCACTGGACAAACCCCAAGGCTGCTTCTGGAGATGTGTAATCCTCCCCAGAGACACCAGTTTGTTGAGAGAGCACATTGCAGTGAAACTTGATCACAGACAGCAGCTCAGGATTTCTGATAAAATCATTAATCTAATTTTTGTCTAATTTTTCTATTCTTCATTCACTATTACAACCATCCCGCATTGCTCTCGGGCTGGCGTTGAGGCTGTGGAGGCTGATTAAATTGCAAAGCAGACTTTTAAATGAAAGGATCCATATCTAGCTACCCTCATTATCAGCTCCAAGAAATTACATCTACCCTCAGTGATTTACTCTAAACCAAATCAAATAGGCCTTGGGAAGACAAAGGGCACGGTGGCCGTGCAGCTGCAGATGAAAGGGAGCCAGACAAAGCCCAGGCCTGCCAGCACAGCCCCAGCCCTCCCTGCAGCACCTCCAGCTCTGACTGGAGCCTGTGGCTGTGGATCCTCCTGTTGATGTTGTGCAAGGAAGTTTCTCAGAGAACAGAAAGCGTTATTTTCCTGTGAGCTCTGCCTGTTACATAAGGTGCTCTAACACTGACGTGAGCTGTGCAGATTGCTGTTCCCCTCTGCAGGTTGGTGTGGGCATGATTCCCCCGAGGGTGGGATTTAAAAAAGCTCTGGCAGCTCACCTTTGCTCTGGCTGAGCCCAGCAGAGGAGCCCCTGGATGGGCTGAGGTGCCAAGGCAGCAGTGACACAGCCCTGCCTCAGCGACCTGGGTGCTCTCAGGGCTGCAGAGCTCTGCCTGTAGAGATTTGTTATATTGGTATATATATATTTATAGCATAGGATGTGTCCTGAACAGCAGCACCTCAACAGCCTGCTCTGGCAGAGGATGATCTTTAAGGTCTCTTCCAACCCAAAGCATTCCATGATCCTCAGCTTGATCCCTGCTCACTGACATTTCCTAAACCTCATGGATGGAGAACAACGACTTCACTCTCCTGGTAAAGTTTAAAAGGGTTAGTAACAGGACAATAGGAGACAGAAATAAAGCAAAGGGTTAAAGGGCTGGGTGCTTGGCAGGCTGCTAGGAGCACACCTTAACTCAGAAAACATTTCTTTAAATGTCCCAGCATGTTGTATATTCACAGACTCCCAGGCATGATTCAAACATTCCTTTTTCGGTGCTTTCTTGGTTTCAAGCCCCCCCAGACCTGCCCCTATTTCTTCTTGCAGGTCAGTTTAAAAACTTTTATCGTTCTTCGTAGTTCTGTTCTGCAGAGGAAATCTTCTTTTGGCTTATCCTGTCACTGCACTCCTTGATCAATAAATTCTTCCTTCGGGGTTCTGAAGTCTGTCAGCATTATCTTCATCCAGATAATCCAAGAATGTGGGAAATTTCCTTGATTATCTTTATTATTCTTGACATGAACAAAAGAAGCATTCTACATAACATGCTATAACCTAAGTAATCACACTCCTATTTCTGAGAAACTCTACTCATGCAGCAAAGCTTTCTGACATTACACATACAGCATCCATTTTAATATTTGCGAAAAGCCAGTATTATAATATATATTTATAACAGATTAATGGCATTACTGTACCCAGTCTGTGCCCAGGAGGGAGTGCAAGGACCAGGTTATTGTCCCCACAGGTGGCAGGGAGGGACAGGCACGTGCTGTGCCATCCTGTGCCACGTCTGGCCCGGGGCACCTCTGCCCTTTGGGAGGAGGATGGCAGAGGAGAGCAGCGGTCACTGCTGTGATCCTGTACTTGTCAACGCCTCAAACACACCCCAATGCTTTCCTGTGGGAATAATCAGCATCCCTGAAGCTGGAAGAAGCCCATCCAGCAGTTACCCCATGTCCCCAAGTGCCACATGCCCCCGTGGCTGTGCAATCCCCACAGGGAAGGGCCTCCCGCAGCCCTGGGCAGTGCAGGGAGAGCTGTGTGCTGTCCTGCTGCCAGGACCTGTCTGCTGGGATTAGGGAATGCTTAGGAAGGAGCTGCTGGCTCAGGATGTGTGTGGCAGCAGGAAGGTGCTGCTGCTGTGTCAGGGTGCTGCCCTGTGGCCCTGATGGGTGCTGCCCACCCCTGTGCCTCAGCCCGGGCCTGGCAGGCTGCCGGGAACAGATCTCGCCCTCGTCTTTTAAATAGCAATTTAAATCGGGTTTTTTTTAAAAAAAGGGCAACTCCCCCCACTTCAACTTTGTCCTGTGTAAAATGACGAGGTGGGTGTTGTTCAGAACGTCCCTGGGCTCGCTCCAGGCCCCGGCACAGACGTGTGCTCACACACCAGGGCAGGGACAGAGCCCTGGCTGGGCTGGGGTTAGCCTCACCCAGGCTGGGGGCTCTGTGCAGTACTCTGGGGCTCACTGGGGTCAGGAGCTGTCGGTGAAGTTCTGCACTGCAGTGTTTGAACTTCCTTGAGGACAACACGAGAGCAATGTACATTTGCTGCAGGTTTAGGCTTCTGAGTGTTCTCAGGTTGATGCCTTAGGTTTGAACTTTTCTATGTTCCCAGCCCTGCCCTGCCCAGTGTCACTCTGCAGTTCCCTGGAGCTCGTTCAGTGCTGTTCTCTCATGCTCACACACACACAACAAAGCCTCTCCAGCTCTCCAAGGACACCCAGACCCTCCTAGGCCCAACAACTGCAAACCACAATCTTGGGGACAGGGGGGCAAGCTTGGGCAAATTCCATCCTTGCCTGGCTCCTGCTTGGGGAATTGATGCTGAGATCCAAGTGGGAAGAACTCGGGAGCTGTCCTTGTCCATGTTGGGATGCACTGAGGCAGGAGCCTCTGGAGCCCAGAGTGTGCCTCTGAAGGCCTTTCCAACCAATCCCTCCTTGATTCCTTCATTCCTGCCTGCTCTCTGTTTCTAGGGAGCCATTTAAGGCATCAAGGTGAGGCCCTGAGCTGTCCTGGCAGAGGCTGCAGAGCAGCTGTGGTGCTACCTGGACATGAGACACATGCTCAGACCCAGCCCCACCGTGCAGGTTCCTGCCCTGTTGGATGTGCTGCTCCTGGCCCTGCATTCCAGGACCCGCCCAGAGAGCTGCTGAACTAACAGTTTATTTTGGGATTTCAGTTTCAGCTAGCCCTAATTCACACCTTTATAAAAAGTACATCGTTTTCCCCGCAAGTTCATTTTTCAGGCAAAAATGACGTGAATGTGGAGCTTCATCTCATCTCAGTGTGTGTGATGGGAAAAGTTCCACTTTGCTCTGGCTGATCTGGAATTTTAAATGAGCCTGATCGACAACTCAAGGAGGAGATTTATAGGCTTTTAACAGGGAAGAAAAGGTGAGACTTGTTCTGAAAAGCTTTCACATCCTCAGAGTGATCCAGGCAGGGAAAGTCACATTGCCTCCAGTGCCCAGTTTGTCACGATGGGCTCTGGTTCTGGAGCAGAGGCAGCCAGATCAGCTGCACTGGCTGAGCCCAGAACTCACATTCATTTCATTGTTGGTTGGGTTTATTAACCTCCAGTTTCTGAGTCAAAGAAAAATACAAGAAGTTGCTTTCTGGCACAAGAACTTTCAGACTCATAGTTTAATTGTGGTCTGGGTTTGCGAAGTCTTCAGAAAAGCCTTTCAAGGACAATCCTGAATTCTCTCCTTGCATGAGTGACCCACAAGACAAGCTCCTTTCCACTTCCTTGCTTTTCTGGCTTCTTCTTTTCATGAGATTTATGGAGATTTTGAATTAGTAGAGAGGAAAAAGAAGGGTAGAGGGTGGTTTGGCAAGTGTACAGTCACTGATGAACAAAGACAACCCTGCCATAACAACATCCAATTATGATTTGAATAAAGGAAAGGTAATTAAAACCACACAATTCTAAAACTTTACTTTCACATATGTCTGAAAATATGTAAACGCCTCCTGGAGCCAAGCTGGCAATAAACATGACAGGGAAAGCTGAGGAGGGCTCCTGTGAGACGTGGAACTCATTAACCCAAACCCATCGAGCGTTTCAGCACCAAACAGTGCCACTGACTGCGGGGTCTCTGGGCTGCTCAGGGGGGCAGGCAGGGTCTGGGGTTGTTGTTCCCTCTGGAAGGTGCCCCTGTCCCAGGGGGAATCAGGGTGGGCTCTGTTTGCCAGAGCTCTGCCCCAGGCAGGATGTACTCTGTGCCTGCTGGCATTTTTGATACAAACAAATCAAATATAAAAATTAGGCTTTATCATCCTCTTGAGCTCCCATCCTGTTTTCCTTCACAAGGGCCTGTTTTCCTCCAAAACAGGGGCAGAAGCCTTCCCTCCCTGCTGCACCCTCCTGCCCTCAGCTCTGCCCTGTGGCCACACTGCTCCTGCACACAGCTGGCACCTGCATGTGGGCAAAAACACTGGCATTTGTTAGGTACAGGTGTACCTGAGGGCTGTGCATGGCTGGGGGTTCAGGGAAATTTGGTGTGTTGGGAAAAGACCCCTGGGCACAGATTTTTACACCAGTGTTTGAAATACAAAATGCAAACCATTCAGCTCTTACCTGTGTTCCTTAACATGTAATTATTATTTACTCTATACATATATAGATGTATAACTTCCTAGCTTTACATAATCTTCTTCTGGCTGGTGTTAATTGAATTAGTCATGCTTTTGGAATGCTAAAAACATTTGCCTATGGGAATTTCTCTTCAGTTGTGAGTCAACAGTCAATTCTCGGGATTTTGTTTTAGTCAGTGATTCTTTATTAGAATAAACAAGATTACTGGTGGGGGAAATGTTTTCTCTGTTGGTATTAAAAGGAAGGGTGGGGAGTGCCAAGGTGAGGGAATGGTGATGAACAGGGATGGATTAGCTCTGCAGCTATGCTGGCTCCAGCAGGGTGTACACCCTCCCAGCAGGAGGGACACCCACCCTGCGTGGGATCAGGGCTGGGGGATGCTGAAAATGCAGCTGAGCTGCCTGACTGGCACAGAGAGCTCTGGGACTGCCAGCAGGGCTGCATGTGCAGCTTCTGTACCTCCTTAAATCAGATGTGATTCGCCCAAATAACCCAAGGGGGTTTTGTTCATGACCTGCTGACTTCAGGCCTGGGCCTGGAAGCGGTGGCTGTGTGCAGGTGGGGCTGCTGCTGGATCCCAGGGACAGGAAAGTGAGACAGCCAGAAAGGAAAACAAGAGGCCTGTCATGTGGCAGGGTTAATTCAGGACAATTAAAGGGTAACAGAGTAATAGGGAAAAGGCTTGAAATTACTTTGATGCATCTGCCGTCCTCTCTGCCCATGTTGGGTTCTTGTGCTGAATTGATGAACCTTGACAGGGAGAGAGGGAGAAGCTCCATCTCCTCCTCCCGGGGGCCAGCGCTGGCTGACCCTGGAGACTGAAGTTCCCCAGTGCCATCCGAGTGCAGAGCAGGGAGATTTATGCCTTGACACGAAATAATCAGACTCTTCTGCATTGCTGGGCCCTTCTGTTGGAAAAAGAACGGATCTGTGAGTTTGCTTGGCGAATTGGACAAGTCTGGGACATTTGTTCCAATTTGATTTTTATAGCTCTGGAGGGACACGATAACCAAGCAAACCGTAGACATTCCCACTTATGTTCTCCAAAAATAGTGGGAGGCAGCGTGTGCTGCTGTACTAGAAGGATTATGTAGGTCAGCCTGGCTCTGGACCTGTTATTAGAAGTGACACTGCCAAGGAAAAATCAACAGAAAATACGAGAAGCTTTGAGTAAGAATGTCACAGGTACCCACTTGGTGCTTCGTCCCAAGGGATTCCTGAGGCACTGCTCAGCTCTGTGCTTTCCTCACCTCTCCTCCAGGCTCTCTACCAAATGATGGTGGTAAAAATCCCAACTGCCGTTCCCCTGAAACAAATAGGTGTGTAAAAGTAGCATAAAAATGGATAACTGCCATAATGCTGGTAATTTACAGGAAATTCAGTGTGATTTTTGTGAGTTATCTTTCGTCTTCCTCGATGGTTGGGCTTGGAAGACCTCTGCAGCCTTTGGAAAACATTCTGCCTGTCCTGACAGCAATCAAGGATCTGGAGACATGAGTGAGCTGTGCGAGGCCCTGGTCCCCTGCCAGCAGGGACAGGCTGGGATCTGCAGTGCCAGGAGAAGGGGCAGGGGCAGGGCAGCTTCACCAGGAAAGGACAGAGCAGCTCATCTCCATGATGAGCCTAATTCTGGGCGCTTCCTGTGCCTTTCTCCATCATTTTTTTTTTCCCAGATTTCTCTCTCCTGATTTCATGTTGTTCATCCTAATTTACCATGGAAACAGGAGATCCCTGAAATATATTTCCAGCACATCTTCTGTCCAGACAGAGTTTGAACTGGCTGCATCAATCACCATTTTTGAGATGACTGGAGAACCTCAACACAAAATTATGGGTATTTTGCTATTTAAGTTGAGTTCTGCTTCTGTCAAATAAAGGAAGAAAAAGCCAGAGAGAAAATCTGTCTGCAGAAAATACACTGCAGCCAAGATGAAATCCTGCCATGAAATGAGGCACAAGTGGCCATCCACAGTAAAATCTCTGGGAATTTAACCCATCAAGGCATTCCAGGAGCACGGGGCTGGCTCCTGGGAGCCATTTCCAGCTGTTAGCAGGAGGCTCATTTCACTTTAGCTCCCATTCCAGCTGGCAGGCAAAAATCCAGATGCCAAAAGTCCAGACTCGAATATGGAAGTTACTGCCACTGAATTCAACCTTTTCACCTTTGACAATCTCGAGATAAACTGGAAGTTATTCAGGACTACTCAGGCACTGAGCCTGCTCTCTGTTTCTGGGTACCCATTTAAGGCATCACCATCCCAGGGAGCTCGGGAGCTTTCTGGAGCTGTTTAGGATGGGCAGGCAGCAGAGAGCTCAGTGTGAGAGCTCCTCTGTGTGCAGGTGCAGCTCAGTGAGGGGAGCACAGGGGGAGGATGGCTCTGAGGGGTGTTATTTGGGAATTTCCTTTCCCAAATCGCTGCTCCCCCAGCAGAGCTGGGCCCTGGGCAGCCCCTAAAGCACGGAGGGGATGGAGAGAGCCACGTTCTGCTGCAGTCTGCACTTCCCTGCATGCAGCTTGATCCTGGGAGAATCCTCTGGGCATTGCTCTGGGAGAAGGCAGATCTGCTCGCCGAGGATTGGGAGCTGTTGGGAGGAATGGTGTAAGAAGCAGCAAATGAAGCAGGAGATCCTAATGAGATCTAATCTGTCTCAAAAAGTATTGATCAGGACGTGGTTTTGCCTGGCCAACTTGAGAGCAGAGTTACTGCCTCAGGCAAGCCTTGCTCATGCCTTTGTGCCCCTGGATGTCTCTCTCGCTCACTTTGCCTTTTTCCCTCTCTTAGTTTAGTTTTTCCTATCTACTTTCATTTTTCCTCCCTGGTTTAGATTTTTTTTCTCTAGTTATTTTTTCCTCTCTGGTTTGGTTTTTCCTCTCGAGTTTAGTTTCTGCCCCTACCCAGTTTTAGTAGGAATTTCAAGCAGTTCTCAGTGTCTGCTTGAAAAACCAATGCATCAGTGAACCAATCTGCTGTTTAGGAGCAGACTCTGCATCCCCTGCTCTGGAACTCCAGCTCTAGGAGTGAATCTCAGCCCCATGCTGAAGGCAGAGCTGATTTAGGGAGCTTGCTGAGTCCACAGAGCAGAGTGAGAGGTTTGCTCAGGGCAGGTGCAACCAGGCAGCATTTCAGCATCCCTGGGGACCTGCAGGCAGAGGGACCAGAGCTGGGCTAAGAGATGTTCTCGTTTTGTTCCTCCCACTTCTGAATTCATCCTTGGTTTTGTTCCTGCATCTTCTCTTTGGGCTCGTGCCAAAACAGTCCCTGACATCTGTGAGGAGTCAGCTCTGAGTGCCCATCCCCAGCTGCCCCAGGGTTCTGTTCCCCTTCTCCCCAATCAATGTGTGCCCCACGTTTATTTATTTGGGGTGGGAAGGAGATTTTCCTTGGGCTGAAGTTCTGTGCTGGCTCTGGAATGTGTTCTGTGAGGAGATGATGTATCCTGCACTATCCCTGCCCCTGTCTTTAGACATTTAATGTGCAAGTGCAGCTCTCTGCTCTGTTTTAGGTGTTAGTGATGCCTTCAGCTGTGGCAGGGGAAACACAGAACAGTGAGCTCCATACTTTGGTAGGTAAAAAGTGTTTCCATTTCTCTTTCAACCATTGGTGAAATGCTTTTATTTCTTTTTGAAGAAGAATCCCTTCATTTTCGCACGCTGTAACTCGGATTGCAGCAAACTGTGCATCTCTAAGTTGGTGTGTTGGCTGGCTGCTCAATTAGTAGGAATGTTCCATGCTAGTAATTAACAAGGATCTACCAAAAAAAGAGATGTCTCCTTGGCAGTGTAACTTTTCTAGAGAAAAAAGAAAAAATATTGCAGGGAAGGCTGAGGGAACTGCTCCAGATTTGCTTCCAAGATCTGTAAATCAGGCAGAGGATTTACATGTTCTGCTGTTTCAGCTGGAATTCGCCTCCTCCATCAGATTATTTTAGCATTTTGGGGATAGGACTAATTAAAATTTATCATCAAAGTAACTTTGGTTTTAATAGGACTCTTTTCCCAGTGTAACAGGAATCAAGTTTACATTTAAAATCCTTACTGAGACGCTGGGAGGGAGCAGGGCTCCTCCATGGCTCCGTGTCTCTGCAGACACAGAAGCCCAGGGCTCCCCACGTGTGAGGACTGTGCTGTCCCTTGGCAGTGCCAGGGTGCTGGAAAGGCTTCTGCAGCTTGGGGCAGCCCCAGTGTCACCCAGTGCCTCCCCCACACGTCCCCAGGTGGCCTTTGGGACAGCCCCAGGGCTCCAGCAGCTTCCAGCCTGGATTTGGGCTGGTTGGGAATTCCCATCCCGGTGGTTTCCACTGGAAACCAGAGCAGCTCAGCAGCTCTGCAATGTTTTCCAGGGATTTTCATGAGTGCCTGGGTTTCGCTGGGCCCTGGGAGGTTTTGTGCTGCCCACTGTGTGTGCCAGGGGCTCTCCAGGGGGGAGAAACCAACAGCTCAGTGGGGTTTTCTTGCATTTTCTGTCTTCCCAGAATGGAGGAATTTGGGGACCTTCCTTCCCCTGTGCCACGGGGCTCTCACCCCTGCCTGGTGAGCTCCTTCCCTGCTCCCTGCCTTTGGCAAGCGGCATTTCCCTGCATCCTGATCTGACACTGGCCCTACTGCTGCCTCCCTTCAGTGCTCTTTTATCCTCAGCCTTGTTCCTCCCCAGGTTTCCCTTCACATCCCATCTGCACACAATGGTCACCTGGCCTCCAACTTCCCAGTTTCCAGTAGCAGCTCCTTCATGAATATTTGAATTGTCTGATGCTTGCTCGTTATCAGCAGCGTCCCGGGAGATGGCAAGAGAGACTGTGTAGGAGGGCTCTTTAAAAGCTTATCTTTAAAGCCACGGTGTTTTGTGATTCAAAAATTAAATATGGATTAACAAATGGAGAACTGACGCTGTCTGGGGAATCAAGATTGGAGGGAGGGAAAAGAGCATGACTCAACAAATTGCTTTATCGCCACAAAGTGAAGCTGTCGGGGTGGATGTGCAGGGACTGCTCCAGAGCTTCCACAGCCAGCTCTTGCCTCAGCAGCTGTGCAGCCAACTTAATTAAAAACATTTATTTCCCCAAAATAAGAAGCTTGCAGAACAAATGAAAGCAAGTGGATTCAACAAGACTCGCTGGAATTTCGTGCCTATTCTTCTCTTGTCCTTTATTTTTATGCAGGCAACATTGCTTTGCTCTGAGAGAGGCATCCGGAAGGGTAAAGGTCAACTTCATGACTTGTAAATAGAGGTGCTTTTTCAGGAGAGTTCCCCTGTGGGTGCAGGGTCTGTTCCATGCCCAGAGTGTGCTGGACATGGCTCTGTGGGGTGAAACAGGGACGTGTCCAGGGCAGGGAACGGAGCTGGGAAGGGATGGAGAATTCCTGAGGGAGCTGGGAAGGGTCTGGAGAATTCCTGAGGGAGCTGGGAAAGGAGCTCAGCCTGGAGAAAAGGAGGCTCAGGGGGGACCTTGTGGCTCTGCACAAGTCCCTGACAGGAGGGGGCAGCCGGGGGGGGTCAGGCTCTGCTGGCAGGGAACAGGGACAGGAGGAGAGGGAACAGCCTCAGGCTGGGCCAGGGGAGGCTCAGGGTGGATATTGGGAACAATTTCTGCATGGAAAGGGCTGTGCAGCCCTGGCACAGCTGCCCAGGGAGGTTTGGAGTGCCCATCCCTGGGGGGATTTCAGAGCCCTGTGGATGTGGCACTGGGGACATGGGGCAGTGGTGGCCCTGGCAGTGCTGGGGGAAGGGTTGGACTCTGATCTTACAGGGCTGTTCCAGCCTAAACCATTCCACGATTCTGTGAGCTGACAGAGTTCCCAAGCCGCTGTGGTTTGCCAGAGCTCTGTGGGTGTCACAGCCCCAGATCCGAGCCCTGGAACGAACTGCTCTGTGTGTGAGCTCTGAGAAAGAGAATTTTACATCGAAAATTCCACGTTTTCTGCTAAAATAGAGGTGGCAGCAAAGCAGCTCCTCCGCAGTGCAAGTTCCCTGAGTAGGTAGACATGGAATGCCAGAGAGGAATTTAATCAGTGGTGGCTGAGCTGTCTCTTCACTCACTGGTTTGGAATCAATATAATCAAGTTCTTTCAATATGCCATAATATTGGGAGAAATGATTAATACAAACCTTGGAAACTGAGACCAAGCTTTGAAATTAATTTCAAATATTAAAAGTGTTAATCAAAGTGTTAATTTCCCCCACTCACGTCGCAGTAGTTTTGCAAAGTAAAGATAACTTTGGTCATCTTTTCCGACCACGAAATGAATTAGAGATAAAGGAAGTGGATGTCTTATGTGAAATAACAGTTAACATCTGTTTTCTTAGAAGTTACATTGGTTTAATTACTTTTCATTTACGTAATACTCAGAACATCATTTAAATTCCTCCATACAAGTCAGACTCCTTTTAAGAGAAAATGCGTTGGCCCTTATCACTCGTTCCAGATTGGAAGAGCTGCACTTCCAAGGCCATTCCTGGCAGGATGAGCCCCTCAGAGCAGGGGGAGCTCGGTGGGGGAGCCCCATCCTGCAGCCCAGGGATGCACAGAGCAGGCAGAGGCTCCTCTGCCTTGCCAGCACGTGGAGGTTGGCAGCTCTGGAGGGGAGCTCTGCACCTCCTCAGTTGTGGGAAATGCAAAAGCTGAGAAAGCTTTCAGATTGAGCGAGAAAAACAGGTTTTGGAAATAAAGCAAAGATTGTAGGTCCAGCTGCAGCTGCAAAAGCCTGAAGGTAGAAGAAGATACAATTATCTAGTGAACAAGGACATTAAAACAAGGGTTAGTGTTCCCAGGTTTGGCTCAGAGAAGTCTTGAAGCTGCAGAAAATGTGCTTAGCAAGATAAGTTTTAAGCTTAATAATGGAATATTGTGCATTGTTGTTATAAGGCACACAAGTGGGTGTTGTTTGTAACAGGTGTACACATGGAAATGCAGGAAAGATTTTTCAGGCATTTCTGCCTGTGAGAGATTCTTTACAGTGTCAAGGTCAGTCAGAGAGCCTGTGCATGATTTTTCCCAGGCAGAAAGATGTAAACATCCTTACTTGTTAGTGATGTTTTGAAAGGGCTTGTTCCTTTGGCCAGTGGAAACTGTGCCTTGCATTTTGTTTTCTCACACAGCTCTGCACACACTCTCACTGCATGGATCTCGAGAGAAGGAGATCTCTCTTTGCTTTTTGCTTTTGCTTTTGCCTTTGCATGAATAAAAGAAATAGCCTTCTGAGGATTCTGAGAATGGAGTCTCTTTCATCACTCTGGCCCTGGTTAGGGCCACATCATTGCAACGTGTACGTGTGCTTTTCACTGGTTAGTTAAAGAAGTTGTCTGTAAACTTTAGAAACATGCTATTGGCTCAAAAACCTTTAAGAATGTTCTGTAACAGAGCCTTTGGGCTGCTGGTCCAGGCGTGAGCTGTGAGCCATCTCCTGTGTAACTGAGGCTGATGCCTGAATGAAATAATAAAAAGCTCCTGGCACATCTGCCTGGGCCCTGCTCCATTCACAAAGCACACCAGCACTGATTCCCAGCGGTGGCAGTGATGCTGTGGGGTGATGGCTGCACAGCAGGGCAGCTGCAGGTGCCTCTCAGGGGCTGCAGGGGGGACCCTGGGAAATCTGATCTGCAAAGAGCATCAGGAAATTTAATTCAGTTTAGACTCACATGAGGAGTGCCCCACAGCGAGGGGAAGGGGCACATTCAGATTATTAATTCTTCCTTATCCTTTTCTTGGCGTCTCTCTTGGGTCTTCTGAACCCCAGATTTCCTGGTGCTGCCTTGCCCTATCAAGGTCCCACAAAAAAAGTAGTGATAAAACTTCTTCATGGCATAAAGATTGTTTAAATATTGATTGATTGATTGATTGGAGGCTGTGACCTCATTTCTGATGCATTAATATTTTGACTCTCCAAAGTTCCTGCTGTAAAGTGAATTTCCTTTGGTTTATTCCTGTTGTAGCCCAGTGCAGCTTCTCCCCACACTGTCACAGGTCTGCATGCCCAGCTCATAAACTCAGGACTGCACATCAGGGAAAATGGAGGCTTTAAAGATTGATGATGTTTTTGGAAGCTTTTAGGGCGGTGTGGGCTTTCCTGGAGGGATGATTCCTGCAGCAATCTCTGCTCAGTTAAACACTTTGGGCACTCCAAATATTGGCAAATATTTCACAGGTCTCTCAAGTCCAGCATCAAATTAAGAGAATCACTCTGTCTTTAATGGGCTGTTCATTGAAAAGGCTCTTTGGAAAGCACTCACTGGAGAGCTTTGTGCTGAGATCACTCAGGGATATCCATATTCCATCTCTTCTCCAGGGGTCCTGGGAGAGGTGAGTGCCCAGGGAGTGGGGCTGGAAGGACCTTAAAGCCTGTCCAGGGCTGGGACACTTGCACTGGGCCAGGCTGCTCCAAGCCCCATCCAGCCCTGCCTGGGCTGTCACTGAGTGTCCCTGGCCGAGCTCCCTCTCTCAGTGCCCAGAGCCCCCAGCTGGGTGTGGGTGTGTGACTGGGATCTCCCATGGTCATTTTCCATGAGATCACTGCTGCTGTGAATCCTGGACTGCCTTCCCAGAGCTTGCTCCTAGCTCTGGTGCCTTTTCCAGCCTCCTGTGGCAGAGCTCCATTAGATCGAGTGGCTCATGCCCAGGCAGTGCAGGGGGTGGGCTTTGCCAGGCTGCAGGAGTGCTTTTATTGAACTATATTGCATTTTTAGTACCCATTTGAGAGAGGGTCATTAAGGCTCAGTCGAGTACATTAAGAACATTACTCCAGTGTGAAGGAGATGGGGATTATGAGAACAACAAGAAAAGTCCAAGGAACTGTAGAGTTCTGTTTCTGTTTTCCATTTCCCTGTCCAAGGGCTGGGGACAGAGCCTGTTTAAATAATCCCCAGCTTTGCTGAACGTGCCCATTTTGAGTCCCAGAAGAGCAGTGGTCACTGCATGAGCTCCCAGCAATGACCTTGGCTGTGAATCTGGAGGGAAAATGTGCTGCAGCAAGGGAGGGCTGATCTGAAACCCAGGTGGGACTAACAAAAAACTGCTTTGGTATCTCAGTCATGCCAGCTGGCACCTGCAGGGATGGGGACCTGCACCTGCAGGGATGGGGACCAGCATGTGTCTGGTCATGGATGTTTACTCTGGGGTTCAACCCTTCAACCCCATTTTGACCCTTCCTCCGTGGGCCTTGTTCCATGTCCCTGCTCGGTTGCAGAGTTTTTGTCAGCCTGGCACTGGGCTCATGAGAGAATTTTGTCATGCTGTAAATGCTGGTCCCTTCTTGGGTGGAAGAACCAGGAAACATGTTTCCTTCCAAAATTCTGTATCAAAGATCGCTTCCCCCTCCCTTCCCACTGAGATGTCTCACTGTGTCCTCGCTGCTCTCTGGATTTGTCACTCTTTGAAGAGGTGACAAGTCTTTGCCTGCCCTCCCAGCCACAGCGATGCCATTATCTGGGAGCAGGCTAAAATGCCATGTTACTGCTCCAGAAAAAACAGATTGGGAACACGGGAACACTCCAAACCCGAGTTAGAAAAGCTTCATCATTAGAGATCATTTTGTGCTTGCAGTTTATAATGATTCATTATCCAGAGGTGGCATCGTTATTGCTGGGGGGGAAATATCCCTGCAGGAAGCGCCCAGCACTGAGCAGCTCCCTAAATTACAGAGTGCAGCTCCCACCAACAGCCCAGCCCTGGATCCGTGTGCGGAGGAGGAAGGAAATTGCTTCCTGCCAGGAGCCAGAGCAGCTCACGGGGCTTGGCTGGAGCTGCCTGGCACTCGGGGAAGCGAGGGCTGAGGGGTGAGCCTGGCTGCCCCTGCCCCCCAGGGGTGCAGTGCTGCAGGTGACACACAGGGACCTGCAGGGCTCCAGGGAGGGGACAGGGCTGGGGTTGAGCCACAGATGGAGAGACTCAGCACTGACTGAGGGGCAGGAGTGTGTCCAGGGCAGGGAACGGAGCTGGGAAGGGATGGAGAATTCCTGAGGGAGCTGGGAGAGCTCAGCCTGGAGCAAAGGAGGCTCAGGGGGGACCTTGTGGCTCTGCACAAGTCCCTGACAGGAGGGGGCAGCCAGGGGGGGTCAGGCTCTGCTGGCAGGGAACAGGGACAGGAGGAGAGGGAACAGCCTCAGGCTGGGCCAGGGGAGGCTCAGGGTGGATACTGGGAACAATTTCTGCATGGAAAGGGCTGTGCAGCCCTGGCACAGCTGCCCAGGGAGGTTTGGAGTGCCCATCCCTGGGGGGATTTCAGAGCCCTGTGGATGTGGCACTGGGGACACGGGGCAGTGGTGGCCCTGGCAGTGCTGGGGGAAGGGTTGGACTCGATGACCTTAAAGACCTCTCCCAAAGATTCTGTGATTCTGCCTTAACCCTAGCACTTATTTACAGAGAAACAGGGAATGTTTTCCCAGTCCGTTTGTTCCCTGTGCTGGTTCCCTGGAATCCAACCTGTTTCACACTGTACTCATTTCATTTCAGCCTGGCTGGGGTTCCCTGTCCTGGGGCACCCTGGTGGTGCCCGGGCAGCCTGTTTGTCACCGTGCTGGGTGCTGGGCAGGGCAGGGCTGCTCCAGGGCCATCGGCAGGGCTGCTTCCCGTGCTTCTCCTCCGGAATTTCAGTTTACTGCCAGCTTTGAGGATTCTGCAGCAGCTGCAGGCCTGGCTCGCTGGGCTGTTGCCGTGTTGGAGCCGAGGCCTGCCGCGGCCGGGCTGCAGCTTTGCTCTGCCCGGGGTATTTCGGGTGCTTTGTTTCTGTCTCTCCCCCAGCCGGAGCTCGCACCGCCCACGGCTGTTCCCGAAGCCAATGTGGCTCGGGGACTGTTCTGACACTGCCTGGGAGGACTCTGCGGGGCTATTTTTGCTCAGGATGCTGTAGAGCTGCGCTCAGGCTCAGAGCCAGCTCTGCAAGGCCAGGGCCGAGGCTCAGGGGGGCCCACGGGGCAGTTCCCAGCTGGGGCTTGGAGGTCTTTTCCAACCTCGCCAGCTCTGTGGTTGTGTTCTGTGGTTGCATTATTTGGGGATTTGTGCTGTTTGAGATCAGACCGAGCCTTTCTCCCCCCTTGGCTCGGCAGGTGCCCCAGGGTCGGGGTCTCACAGGACCCCAGCGAGTTCCACCCTGCAGGCTCTGAGCCTGGAGCTCTCCTGGCTCTCTGCTGTGACAAGGTGCAAAGCAGAAATAAGAGTGTTCAGCTGAGGAGCTTCCCCTCCTGGGTGTTTCAAAGGAACCAGGGAATGGTTTATTGTCCTTAGAGAGCACGAAATGAGTACACACAGACACGGTGCAGGTGGCAGAAGAAGAAGAAGGGAGTTTAATATTTTCCTGTTTTTATACAATTCTTTAAAACTCTGTGGATTGGATAGTGAGATTTTTTTTTTTCTACCCAACTCCATTGGTTTGGACAGAAGTCCATCAAAAACCTCCTCTATCAGGAATGGAATGAAAACAAGAGAGACACTTACAGAAACACAGTTTGTTTACAGAAGAATGTCGTGAGAACTTCAGAACAACTTTTCAAAACAATTAGAGCAAATTTTCAAAACAATCACAAGGCTGAAATCCAGGGCGACAGTTTATCAATTCAGGGCTTTTCTTCTGGATCCCCTGCAGCCCAATCTCCTCCCCAGGGGTAACATTCCACTGCAAGGTGCACCTCAGAGCCCTTCTGAGCAGGGTTTCCCTTGGCAGGGCTCTGCTCCAGGCCAGGGCATGGCAGCACAACAAAAGGGATTTACGTGTTTGGAGCAGTTTTATATTGCTTTTTTTCCACACCATTGCACTGTGTGGCCCCAGTGCATGTTTTGTAGAAGATTTTAGGAAGCCAATAACTCCCAGTCCCTTCTCCAGCCAAGCCCTGGCCTGAGCCTGTTCTCACAGGAGCTTCCCAGCTCCTGGTCCTGCAGCACATCCTCATTTTCCTTCTGTTCTGTCTCACAAACAGAGCTTTCCTACATCTTTCAAAATGGTCTTACATCGTTCTTCTAATTTAATTTAGTGTTCCCAAGGAGAGTCTTAATTTTTTTGTATATTACTGGAGTTTAACTGCCATAATAAAGGACAATTTTGAGGTGATAAAACACACCGGGAATGTCATTAAATATGCAGCAAAGGTCTGACACAATGGAATTAAGCATTAATGAATAACATACTAGAAATATTAGTCTTCCATATTAGTTTAGGTGTTCTGCTGTTGGGTTATGATGAGGGCTAATGTGAAAAAATGAAACAATAAACAAGATTAGTGAAAATGAAATTTCCAAGTGATTCAGTAACTTCTTCATGTATAGAAAAGTTTCCAGGTTAAAGCTGTTGGGTACCCACAGGGATCCTTCTCCTTGGATAAACTGTTGTCATTCCATGTTTTAATGTAATTTTATTATTGGTGCACTTTCCATTTTTACAATTGAATTATCGTACTATGGAGATGTAATTTAAATTCGAGCCCATCTGCAGATCAGGGCAGTTGTAAACTTCTTTTACTGCCATAAGCAAGGACTTTGTAGCTCTTGGCAAGCAGGGGAGTGAGGATTCCTGGGGAGTAGGATATTAATTGTTCTAGTAAGGAACAACCATCCAACCCAGAGCCTCATTAGGACTTTGATTTAGGACACAAGGGCCCAGCTGGCATTTCTGGATCCCTCTACAAGCCATTTTTTCAAACTCGAAGTTCCTTTTTCTTGAGGATTCTGCACATTCTGCACTGATTTGGCCTCTCCATTTATTTTTTCCCCTAGGTGTGGTAGCTCCATGCCCAGGGTGTTCCATTTCCCAGGCCTGTGTGTGGTGGGCAGAGTGCAGCAGAATGGAACCCACCCAGCTCTCTGTGAATGTGCCTGGATCTGGTTTCATTGGGGGGAAGAATAAATATTTGTTTTCCATTTCTGCTGCATGGAATGGCAGGAGCTTTTCCATCCCTCAGCTCATTTCCACAGACTGAAATTCCTTTGGAGTGCCTCGGGCAGAGCTGGTGCTGGGGCAGATCACCCTGGGCATCTCCTGGGCTCTGCATCCCAGCCTTTCCAGGGAGAGGGATTGGTGTTCTTGGATAAATCCCTGGGATCTTGTGTTGGGAGTGTTCTGGTGGGCTCAGGCCAGCCCCTGGTGCACTTCCACGCTGGTGGCACCTCGCCCCACCATGGGACAGGGGAATGTTGGACATCCAGGCCAGGATTTACTTTTCTCACTTGGTTTACTGTCAGTGGGACTGGAAATTCTCCTACACTCCATTAACTTCCTGGAGATCTGATTGTTTCTTGTGCGAGGCTGATGGCAGGTCCTGGAAGGTGCACACTGAGGGTTTATTCTGGTCTTTAGTTAAACATAAACCAAGGCTTGGCCCTAACCCCCTCCCGAGGGTGTGGCTGCTGCTGCAGAGCCCCGTGGGAATCACAGATGGATTTCCAGTGGGCTTTGGGCACTGGGTGGGTTTGTGTCACAACTCTGTCCCTGCTGAGGAGTTTGGTGCAAGCTGGCAGCCCCAGCTGCACTTCAGGACTGCAAGGTGATCTTTTGTCATTCTGGTTCTTTAGGGTGTGATTCTGCTTTATCAGGAAAATCTCCCCTGTTGTGCTGCCCTGGTTTTCACAGGAGGAGAATCCTGACTTCTTTAACCTCAGTGTTCAGTGTTACTGCCACTGGTGTTTGTCTGCAGAATGCAGGAGGCTCACCAGTCAGAGCCAGAGCAGCTCATGAATTGCATATGCAGGGCATGGCAGGAAATGCCAGAACCCAGCAGTGATGCAGAAAATGTACAATGAAATGAAAAAAACCTCCTGTGTGCCTTTGGGGTTCGTTTCTTCCCCAGTTAATTCCTCTCCTTTGGCTCCCCCAAACTTCAGTTAAAGTGTTGGATTTATTTCTTTCCCCTTGTGTCATGGGGTGTCCTGCTTGTGGTATCCTTATGTGGCCACAGCAGCTCCCTGGCAGGGCCTTCTGCACTTGGAGACTTTTATTTTTATTGTTTACATTTAAAAGTCTAGCTACCATCTGTACTTAACCTGAGCTTTTCTCACCCTTCCCAACAAAGCATCCTTAAAGTCTTCATTTTGGGGTGTTTTCTGTGCTGGTGAGCAGGGAGGAGGCTCCTGGAATCGCTGCCAGTGGAGGAGCAGCCGAGCTGTGCCAGGGGCTTTGTCTGTTGTTCCCAGAGCTCGGATCAACATCCAGGAGGCAGCTCTTGGCAGCTGCTAATTTTAAAGGAATGTATTAATCAAATTAATTGAGAGTTCCTTTTAATAATCATCAGCACCAACAGAACTTCGTGACGTGACGTTTTCAGTGCTGCTGAAAGTGATTCCCCCCAAAAGAGGATCTCTGCAGATAAATCAGCTGAAAAAGTGTTAAATTGTCTCTTTTGCTACCTGATAATCCAATTAAGTGGTGATAAGAAAAATAGCTCCTGGAGAATTTCAGGGAAAGCTGAATAATGTGCTTAGTGTTGTAGCAGAATCCAAATAGCACATAATCATGGGTATCCATGGCTACTGGAGCAGCTCTTGGATTCCAGATCCGAGCATCCCTAGCCACCAGCCCCTGGCCAGGTTAACACTGCCTGCTCCTGCAGTGGGAGCTCCTGGGGCTCTGCCTGTCCCAGGCACGGCTCAGGGGCTGCCAGGGGGTGCTTCCCAGCCCCACTGCTTTTGATGCCTTCCCCTGGCCTTAAAATGAAAACCAAAACACAGTTTATGGGGAAAAGGGTTTATTACCTCGGGATTTACTCCAGCATTTGAAACCACAGATGTCACCCAGCTGAGGGGGCTGTTCTGTCCCCTGGGGACTCACAGACTCTTTAATGCAGACAGACTCTTATCTGCAGAGATGTCACTGCCGTGGGTGTGGGTGAGAGACCCTTTTGTTTCTGCCTCTCTGCACACTGGGGATGGTTTTTTATCAGAATCCCAGGGCCGAGAGAAGGGCTTGGGTTGGCAGGGACCTTAGAGCCCATGCAGTGCCACCCCTGCCATGAGCAGGGACAAGCTCAGGAGGGCCAGGACCAGGGCTGGCTGGGGGCTGTGCTTTTAGCCTGCTGAAATCCCTGCCCCGTGGGACACTCTGGGAGAGCTGAGAGCACTGCCCCTGGGTTTGGGTTCATTCCATAGGATCTTGACTGGGGAACATAGAAAGAGCATTTAAAACTGTTCAGATTTTTGAACTCAGTGGCAGTGAGACTTTATGAAGTTTATTTTAAAAACGTGGCATTGTTTGCTTGTAAAGGAAAGGAAAAGGCTGCAGAAAGCCCAGGTTGTGATAATTGCAAAACAAAATGAAATGTTTTATGTGAGCCAGAGAAAAACTTGGGGGTTATTATTCTCCTTTACTCTTTTCCAGCCTTTTCTTTTCACTGTTTTA
Organism: Erpornis zantholeuca; assembly: GCA_013400515.1. Classification (NCBI taxonomy): domain Eukaryota; kingdom Metazoa; phylum Chordata; class Aves; order Passeriformes; family Timaliidae; genus Erpornis; species Erpornis zantholeuca. The sequence goes on from VZTN01012352.1 coordinate 52,922, forward strand.
TCTCTTCCCACTGAAACAATGGTTTTCCCTCTGAGTGTTTGCAGCAGCCAGCAGGTCCAGCAGAGCTCCCTTGCCTTCAGGCAGCCACTGCAGCTCAGCTTCTCCCTGTCAAAAACCAGGGAAAACGAGCCTGACCTGCTTTGAGAGGGGCTCAGGGATGTGCACAGATTCCACCATTTCTGAGCAGGAGTTTGGTTTTCCCAGCTGCCCCCTGGTTCTCTCCAGGTCCTGCTGTGGCTGCTTTGCCCTGGGATGGGGAGGATGCTCCAGAGCCAAGCCTCCTCCTCCTCCAGGTTCTTCACCCACCAACACCTTCTCCAGTGCTTCAATTACCAGGGCTTTTAAATCTGGGGTTTAAAGCCTATCTGTGAATCTCTGTCTTTTAATTAACTCATCCCCACTGCTGGTTTTTATTAAGAGCTCTGATACGTTGTTAATTAACACACTGTGCACTATGGTGAGGAGGTTGGTATCAAAGATGCCGTAAAAGATGAAAGTGTTTACTACTGAGAAACAAAATAATTAAGGCAAAACTTGTGTTTTCATCTGCCAGCAACAACCAGAATGTCAGCGGAGATGGGATTTTTTAAATTCTGTTTGTTCTAAAAGAAGCTAAACAAGTGTAATACAGGAACTGTGCTAAAAGTGGGCATGTTTTGGGCTGGCTGTAGGTAGGTGCCTGTGACTGTGCTGATGCTCTTTGCTGTGTAATGTGGTATTTATGAGAAGTCCCACTCACTGACCTTCCCTACTTTATCTTGGCTCCTCAGTATTTGGGTCTCCATCCTGTTTGGTGGTGGGCACTGGAATGAATGGGGATTTCCTTGCACAATCTGGGTTTTGCCAGTATCTCAACTTTGGCTGTTCCCACTCCGGATAAGTCATTCCAGTGTGGAAGCATTTTCCCCCAGGAACCCTCAAGTTGCAAAATCAGAAAGAATCTCAGCCCTTCACTGAGACAAAAGCTGCCAGCACACAGCCAGCCCCTCTCAGCCCCTTGTTTTGGGGGTTTATTCATCGGTTTAAGCTCATTCGGGTTGCCGTTGTTCCCTTTTTTAATTCCTCTCCTTTTCATCCTTGCACTGCCCATTTCTTTGCTTATTCTGCTTTTCTGCAGTGGGTAGGGCACAGTCTGTGTGGTCCCTGACCCTCCCCGGCCTTGCAGGAAGGAATCAGAGCAGGAATTGCAGGGATCCCTCTGGAAGCTGCCACGGAGTGCCTGGAAGGGCAGCGATCCCACGGGAGAGTGCATACCCCACGCTCTCCCCTGAGCTTCCCTTCCCTCCTCTGAGGGTCCCTCTGTCCTTTGCTCCCTGGCACAGGTGGGCTCTGCATCGCCCAGTCCCTGAAGATCCCCCAGGACCGCAGGGACAAGAGCATAGACTTCGACAAGATCATCCGGCAGCTGCTGGAGACGCCCAACGCCAGGGCCATCGTCATCTTCGCCAACGACGAGGACATCAGGTGAGGCAGGGGACAGCCCTCCCTGGGCTCCAGAGGGGAGGGAGGGAGGGAAAGGTCTGCTGCTGGGAGCCTGTGGGCATGTGTGGTGTTAGAGAGCACCAAATGGGCACGGGTGGAAGTGGCAGGAAAAAGGGACCAAGTGTTTTGATACGAAACTTTGAAACTCTGTGGGTTGGATAGGGAGAGCTTTTCTCACCTATTTTTGTTGGTTTGGACAGAAGTCTATTAAAAGCTTCTTTTATCATGAATGAAATGAAAACGAGGAAAAAGAGTTACAAAAACAGAGCTTGTTTTCTGAAGAATTTTGTGAGAACTCAAGAGTGACTTCTCAAAACAATCAGAACAAGTTTCAGAACAATCAGAACAAGTTTCAAAACAATCAGAACAAGTTTCAGAACAATCAGAACAATCAGAAGGCTGAAAATCCAGGGTGACAGATGTGGAGTTGGGAATGTGGGGGAATACAGAAATGGCTTGGCCCTTTTCCAGGGCCTTTGCCACAAACAACACTCTGTCTTCATAGATCTTCAGAAGGCTTTGTTTATAGAAATTATTAAGAAAAAGGAAGAGATGAAGCTTTCTTCTTCCAGCCAGGTTCAGCTGCAGGGATTGTCTGTGTCTGACTGTGTCTGTGTCTCTGCAGCACAGTCAGTCCAAGAAGTATGAACAACAAACAAAGAGAAAACCTTTCACTGGTCAAGGAAAGCACCTTACCAAAACATTTCTCATATTTGCACTCTTTCATCAAGGATTTCTCCTGAGAAGTTACAGAACTTCTCTTAGAAATGGGTTTAACTTTTTAATTCAAGCCAAGATAAAAAGAGGTTGCTTTTCTCAAGCCTTTTTCTGAAATTTCTTAAAAACGCCCTGACAAGTGAGTACTACAGGGGAAGCACCAGGCACTGCCCCAGCTCATGGGCGTTCTTGTGGTGCATGAAATGAAGAGAAAAGATTCTACTTTTCAAAGAATCAGAAGGTTCTTTAATTAGTTTAAACACTTTTTTTGTATTTTTTTTGTAAAAATACAAAAATTGGTTTAACCAATTGTGCCAATTGGTTAAATGGCACAATGTCTCTCTATAACCACTGGGTGAGATAGAGAGAGTATATTTTGAAAACATAACACAAGAGAGGAACAAACTAAAGTGAAAAACAGCACTTGTTATTTTGAGAACAAGAGATGCTTACAAAATCTCTATTATTTTTTCCTTGAGAACATGAAATGTTTACAGGATTGTTCTCATTAGAGAGTAAGGAGTTTTCCCTTGGGAAGAAAGTGCTTTTCCAGGCCTGCTGCTGGGTTTCTCTAAGACCCACTGAATGTCAGCCCCACACATGGGGGGCCCAGACTGTGCTGGAGGGACAGGAGTGGGGACCAGGATCTGGGAGCTTTTCCTGGCATTCCTGGGTGCCTCGTGCTGGATGGCAGAGCTGACCTTTCCTCCCAGAGGAATTAGGAACACGCTCCCCTCTCCTGGCTCATTCCACTTCGTGTAATTCATTAATTCAGAGTCTATTTTATGGCAAATGAAAGTTAATGGTGGCAAAGTGACTTGGATGCTCAAGGTTAAACCACATGGAATGGGCTCATAAAATAACACAAAGAATATTTTATATTTCATTACTCACTTGCGTATTCTGGGTCCAGAATTTGAAATTAGCTTACAATTTTGATGGAATCATCAGTTGCTGGGAGGCTTTGTCCCACAAAGTGAGACAGAAAGTGTCACTAGAGAACACAAAATGAACACACACACACACAGTGGAGGTGAACAGAAAAAGGAAGGAGTTTTATTTTTTCCACTGCCTTCTATACATTTTTTCTGAAAGTTTGTGGGTTGGATAGTGAGATCTTCTCCTCTCCAATTCCACTGGTTCAGATAGAAATTCATCAAAACCTTCTTCTATGAGGAGTGGAATGCAAACAGGAGAGATGATTACAGAAGCACAATTTTGTTTATATGAAATGTGTATAAACAAAGATCAGAAGGCTAAAATCCAGGGCGACAAAAAGGAATTTAGGAAAAAGTTTCAGTAAAGTCAATGGAAAAACTCTTGGTGGAATCAGTAACTCAGTGATGGGACACAGGGTGAACTTAAAGAGAAGTCTCCTTGGTGCTGCATGGATTGTGGGATGGTTTGGGTTGGGAAGGACCTTTGGAGATCATCCAGTTCCACCTTCCCTGGCCCAGGCTGCTCAGAGCCCTGGTGATGCACAGTGTCCCCGAGCTCTGCTGGGATCAGGAATGTGCTGTCCCTGCCCATCACAGAGTCAGGCAGCTTGGACAAGACCTCTGAGCCCCTGGAGTGCCATGGCCTCTGAGCCGTTCTGCCATGGCCCCACGCCATTCCCTAGAGCAGCTCCACATTTAACTGAAACCGCGTTGAAATGAAGTCACCAACCAAATGTTCCTCTCCACAGGCAGATCCTGGCGGCTGCCAAGAGGGCAGATCAGGTGGGACACTTCCTGTGGGTGGGCTCGGACACGTGGGGCTCCAAGGTGAGCCCGCTGCTGCAGCAGGAGGACGTGGCCGAGGGAGCCATCACCATCCTGCCCAAGAGAGCCACCATCGAGGGTAAGCGCCCGTCCTGCCCCCGCTGCTGGGGATCAGCGTGGGCACACCTGTGGGGAGGAGCCTGCCCTGCTCTCCCAGGGCCTTCCACAAACCACTCATGTCCGTGGTTTTCTCAGAAGGCTTATTTATTAATATCAAGGAAACAGAAGAAGTCTTTCTCCCTCCAGCAGGTTCAGCTGCAGGGAATGTCTCTGTCTGTCTGTCTGTCTGTGTGTCCCTGAGGGTGTCTCCGTCAGGAATTCACAACAAGACAGAGGAACACATTTCATTGGTCAAGGCAATCACCTTACCATCAACATTTCCCTTATTTACATTCTTCATCAAAGCTTTCTCCTGGGAAACTACAAAAAGTTCCCTTAGAAATGCATTTCGGGACAGGTTAACAAAACTTTGCATTTCTCCAGCCTTTCTCTGAGATTTCTCAGAAGCTCACTGCCAAGTCAGCACCACACACAGGCAGGGCCGAGTGCATGGGACACATCTCCATCTCCCCACTGCCCCTGAGTGCCCCTGCTCCCCCGAGGGAGCTCGGGGCTGTTCCCCAGCTCTTGCTTGTCAGGGGCCTGGCTTCAGAGCTTGCAGAGTCCTGATGTGACAGGACTTTATCACCGACATAAAAACCCAGCTGATCTGAACCTGTCACCTACATACAGGGGAGGGAGAACCCTGGGCAATCTATGTCTCCTCTCTGAAGAGGAGGAGAAGTTTTCTACTGAAAACTTCATTTTTCAATCAGCAGTTTCCATTTAAACTCGGCATAACTTTTATTTCAGATCAAGCACTGAACTTATCCATATTGCTTGTACAGAAATACCAAATTGTACAGATGTGTGTGTATAGTGAATTTTGGGAAACTTGTTTTACTTAATCCCTTTGTTTCCTGACTGTGTGCTCTGAAGTGTTGGGTGTCTGATCTCACCTCAGTGTGTGGAAAGATGCTTCAGCATCCACATGGCTTCCTCTGGGCACCAGAGAGGTTGATCAGAGCCTGTGTTCTCTGGAATGCAGAGGGAAAGTTGTTTCCAGGGCAGGCACTGGGCAGAGGAACCCAACTGGTCTGCTGGCCCAGGGTCTGCAGACAGTCCTTGAACATGCTGCCCACATTAAAATGAGTTCTGGTGTCTTCACTCCCTGGAAAACCAAATATTCACATTTTTCCTGTGCCTGCGCTCCCTGCTCATCAGTTATTCCTCTCAGGTAGATCATCTGCTTCATTCTTTTACATTTTTAACCCCCCGAGGCACTCTTGGATGTTATTTCTCCGTAAATACAGAAAGTTGACAGACAATGAAGTGGTTTGTTTCTGAAAAGCAGGATATTTTAATAAGCTTTTCACACTGTCTCTATTCATCCCTGAGGGTTTCTGACACAGAAACGAAAACTCTGTCAACAGTACACAGAAACAAAAACTTTCCACGTTTGTTTGTTTTAAAATATTTTCCTTTTACGTTACACACTAAACCCATCATGGGAAGCACGAGGGGGTTTTGGACACAGGGAGTGAGGGTGGCAGAGTGGAAGAGTTCAGGTACAGAAAGTCAGTTAAATAGGAGTTACAAATATCAGTGTTTGGTGTAGCTGCAGGGGAAAAAGTGTTTATTGTGCCTGCAAATACCTCCTGATTTGGGGGCTCCACTGGAGAACTGCCCGAGGGTGCCTGGGGGTGTTCTGCACTCGTGGCCATGTAGGCTGGGGCATGACCGTGGTGCCTAAATGACATTTTGCCTACAAATCTCTGTGCTGGAGGTATCCTTTAGGAGCAGACACAGTGTTGGGCTCTGTGTGTTCCTTTCTGGGAAGGGAAAGCCTCGGGCAGGGTTGGGTGCTGTGCCTGGGGGAGGAGGCAGAGCGAGCTGTCCCCGTGCAGGGCAGAGGGCTCCTGGCTGCTCCCTGGCCTCTCCAAAGGCCCAGGCTGGGTCCTGCCCTCCCCAGTCCCATCCAGCCGTCCCTAATTGCCATCTGGATGTGCCATCTGCTCCTGCTGTCACGGGGCAGAGGGGTGGGTAAGGAGCAGAGCACATCCCACTGCTTCCAGAGCTGTTTCCCAGGTCCCACATTGCCCTTTCAGACCAATCCCATTCCTGTCTCACTCTCCAGGAGCAGCAGCCTGGTGTGAACAGTGACTCTGGTACTTGCAGGAGTGCTGAGGCTTTGGTGTTTGCATGCTCAGGGAGGCCCTCATCCCTCTGGAGTGCTGCCTTCCCCATGCTCAGGCTGCTGGAGGTTGTTCTGTTCTCCTTTCTGTGGTTTTCATTTCACTTGGCCACGAGACCCAGAGAAAGGAATTAGACACTTTAATGTCATTCTTTCATCACCCAGAAATGAATGCCTGCTTCCTAAAATTCAGCAACGCTGAATTCTTCTGATGAGGGCATAAAATAAAAGCAGTAAGGCACCTTGCAAATGGAAGGAAACAAAGTGCACGAGCAGACTGGAGCCCAGTACCTTGAGCAGATCCCAGCCCAGCTCCCTCCCATGCAGCATCCTGGGGCTCACAGGCTCCAGGTCAGGGCCACAGTCAAGCACCAGCTCAGCTCCCACTGGATTTAGTGAGGACTCTGTGTTAGAGTCATGAATGAGAGGGCTGCCCTTATTTTACTCCTCAAAAGCATCTCTTCTTTTTTTTTCCTTTCCTTTTATTGCTGAGTTAAGTAGTATTTGGAACATGTTGGAAAAAGATTCCTAGGAAACCTTGCTGGAAGCAGAGAGAGCACTGCAGCTCCCGTGCCTTGACCCGAGCACTGACACTGCCTCTTCCCACAGTGAAGGGAATAATGTTTGCCTAATCAGCCAGGGAACACTGAGCTGCACTAAAGGAGATGTGCCTGCGAGTTCAAGGGTGCATGGCACACTTTGGATTAGCAGGGTTTTGTCTGTGGAGCTGCTGGTCACACGAGTCACAAACCGAAACGTTCATTGTACAGGGAAAAAAAAAGTGTTTTTCAAAGAATTCTTCATCCCCAGCCATGACTTCAGTTCAAAGCACAGGTGTGAAGTGCAGGTGTGCTGTGGTTTCACACCTCTGCCCATAGGTACCAGCTGATGCTCCTGTTTTTATGGCAGGGGGAATATCCCAGCAGCCTCTGACTCCAGAGGGGCCTAAGGGGTTTGGCTTTTTGTAGGATCAGATCCAGATCCAGTTATTTGTCTTGGTACTTGATGTCACTCTGGGGACAGAATTTTCCTTGCCACAGTCCCATGGGGGGGATTTAGGAAATCATTTGATGAACTGAATTCATTCATCTTAAGTCAGTCTTAATATAGCCTGATTGTGTTTGATGTAATTATGCTGAAAGGATAAAGTTGCATTTTATTTGCATAATTGCAGTAGACAGTGAGCCTGAGGAGTGCACATGAAAGAGGAATCACTCCTTGGCAAGTCAGGAAAGTGCTCCATTGCCAGCTCAGCCAGGTACAGGGAACTTGAAAGGCTTGGAGAGGCTTTCAGAGGAAAAAGCAGATTTATTTATTGATTTATTGATTTATTGATAGAGCAGGTGTGGCAGCAGGATGTTGTATCCTGGTTCTTGGTGCTCTGAACTCTTCCAAAGCAGAGCTGTGCTGGGCACTCCTCACCACAGAGGAGATTCCCAAGCCTCCTCCTGAGTCCCAGGAGGGGACTTGTTTTCCTCTTGACCCCAGCGGTGAGGAAGGTGAACAACAATCTCCTCACCTCTTCCTTCCTCTCATTCCTACACCTTTTCCTGTTCAGTATTTATCAAACTGGGCAGTTCCCTGTGGTTGCCTGTTGCCTTTCCCTGGTCTGAAAATTAAAACTAAAACAGAGTTTATGGGGAAAAGGGGTTTTTACCTTGGGATTTATTTCAGGAGCCTTGGGTGCAGCACTTGGTCCAGGGGGAATGCCCCGAAATGCACACAGAGCCCCCACACACCCAAATACATACAATTATAGGCCTGGCACAATTAACATATTTATCACAGATCCCCCATGAGAGGCTGGAGTGAAGCCCTCGTTGTGAGGAACCTTCCCCCTGGCTGGGCCTGGCTGAGGTTCCCAAATGTGTTCTGGAGAGGCCCTTGGTGTCTGGGGCTCCCAGGATGTTTGCTCTCCTGGTTTAACGGTGCCGTGGGGCTGAGCTGAGTTCTCAGCCTTGGGGAGTGACAAGTGTGGGGCTAAAAGCACTGAGAGTACATCAAACTATAAAGGAGTGTGTGAGAGGGGTGTGAAAGGCAAAAACCCATCCTGGCATCAGGCAGTCCATGTTACTGGGAGCTGTTGTCACTGACTGAGAACTCCCAGAGCTCTGAGTTTGCCTGCAGTGTTTCCCTTTCAAAGATGCTTCCCTGCCTTCCTCCCATGTGTGTGCTCTGTCCTCTGTTCCACCAGCTCCCAGGGAGATGGAACCAAGGAGGGGAGCAGCTGTAAGAGAAATACAGGGGATAATACATAGATTTGATCTTAGTTATTTAGAAAGTCTGGCAGAAGCTTTGCTGATGTGGAAAAGAACAGTCTTTACTGTCTGAGCTCAGAACTGATGCAGCTGAGCAGTGGGATTCAAGTACAGATTAATGATTCAGTTCCAGAGGCTGTGGATGGGGCTGAGGCTGGAGTTTGGGAAGAGGGATGTTCAACAAAACTGTCCCTGGGATTTTCTGCTGTTTGTCTTCCAAAGAGATGGTGAACCCTGTTTTGTTTCCAACAAGAACTGCTTTGCTCCTTTATTGTTTGGGCAGTGTGAACTCGGGAAAAACCAATGAAAGAGTGGTGAATTAAGCAAAACTGAGAATGAAATTCTCTCCCTGTTTAGTGGCTCTGAAGTGTTTCACCTTCACAGCCCCAGTGTGGCAAAGGGAAGGAGCTCAGGGTTCATGTTCCTCTGTGAGAGGCAGTGTTCCAAAGGGGGTCCCTGCCCTGCACCCAGGGATGTTCCCTGGGAATGAGGGGCTGCCCACAGCCCTTCCTGCCTCTCCCTCCGGGGAGCAGCATAAATAGCATAATAATACTTGTAAAGTACTTCACTTTGGATTTTTTGTTGTTTGTTTACAGCCTGGTGCGAGGTCTTTTCCAGCTCTCTGCTGTTCTCCAGCTTTTTCTGTGTCCCTGGGGTGCGAGCCATGTGCTTTGAGAGAGGAACTGGGATGGAAAGATGTGGCTGCTGGGGTTTGTTCCTCCGGGGCTGCAGCCTGGCTGGAGCAGAGCCCAGGAACACCAAGAGCCAGAGGGGACCCCAATCCCGAGGGAGAAGGCATAAGAGGTGTAGCTTGGGCCATCAGTCCCAGATTTGCTTCCTCTCCCCATTACCTGCCCTGAATCCTCCTCTCATCCCCTGGCCATCCCTCCTGAGCTGTTTTCCTTCCCACTCTGCTGAAGGGCTCCAGCTCTGGGGTCTGTGCTTCCTTCCCTGTCCCCTCCAGGCTGGCTGGGAGCAGTGGGGCTGGGCCAGTGCTGTGCTGCAGGTAAATATTGCCTCAAATGCGTGGGTGTGGTGATGCCCAGTGTGCCGAGAGGGATCCTCCTGGAAACGCTGGAGACTGGGGCAAACAGGGCATGGAACAGCCCCTGAGCTTTGCAGGGCTGGAGCAGAAGCTGCAGGTGGTGCTGAGGGTGGGGACACCTCCCCTCCCACATTTGGGGGTTCTGCTGGAGTGTCCCCTGGCCGCCGTGTGGGGCTCAGGCACTGCAGTTCCCCTGGGGGTTCTGAGGCAGCTTGAAGGGTGATGGTTTTGGAGTGTTCAAGAGAATTATCTGCCACTGCTCAGTGCAAGACACAGCCCATAACCAGCAAGGCATTAACAAGAAATCCTGTCCCAAATGGGGCTTGAACCAAATGCTGCTGCTGCTTCCAGCACAGAAATGAGGTGGGAAGCTCTAATTGGACCATAAAGAACTGCTGTAAAACAGAGATTTAGGAGCTTTCTCTGGGGCCCCTTGAAATGAAATGAGCTGCTCACCCAGCCCCCAGCAGATGTGGCAGTGCCAGGATCCAGGAGCTCTGCTCATTGTGTGGGATTTGTGTCTCTGGGTCTGTGCTGTGGGTGCTGCTCCCTGGGCATTTTCCCTTTGCTGTTCCCATTCCTGTGGTTCCAGGGCACTGGAGATGGTGTGGGTGTTCTGAGAGAGGGAGATGAGCACGTGGAGACACACAGGGAGGGCTGGTGCTGGAGGAAGAGATCATCCCAGAGGAACACACAGCTATTGATCACCCTTCAGATGGATCATCACTTTTGGGATACCCTGAATTGCATCTTCTCCAGACCAATTTTCCTCTCGATGATGTGACACGGGAGCTGTCACTTGGATGTGTTTGGGCAGAGTTGGATGCAGCCAGAAAGGAAGGATTGTATTTTTAGGAAGCTTCTGTTTGTGCATGGCAGCTCCAGGTGATGCCTTAAATGGCTACCTGGAGACAGAGAGCAGGCAGGAATAAAGGAATCAAGGAGGGATTGATTGGAAAGGCCTTCAGAGGTACACTCTGGGCTCCAGAGGCTCCTGCCTCAGTGCATCCCAACATGGACAAGGACAGCTCCCGAGTTCTTCCCACTTGGATCTCAGCATCAATTCCCCAAGCAGGAGCCAGGCAAGGATGGAATTTGCCCAAGCTTGCCCCCCTGTCCCCAAGATTGTGGTTTGCAGTTGTTGGGCCTAGGAGGGTCTGGGTGTCCTTGGAGAGCTGGAGAGGCTTTGTTGTGTGTGTGTGAGCATGAGAGAACAGCACTGAACGAGCTCCAGGGAACTGCAGAGTGACACTGGGCAGGGCAGGGCTGGGAACAGAGAAAAGTTCAAACCTAAGGCATCCCAGGGGACCCCAGGTCTGCAGGAGGCTCTGGTGGGTGCCCATGCTGGGGCAGAGTTTGCAAGGAGCAAATGTCAGAGTTTGCAAGGAGCATCACACACCAAGGGTGCCTTCCCTGGGCCCTTCCCTGTTCCCTGTGGCTGTGTCCTGCCTGAGCAGCTGCTGGTTCCCACCCTGGCTCTCACCACGGCACCCAGAGCATCCCAGGACAGTTCCCTGCAGGCTCCAGCCCCTCTCTGCTGGGGCTCCACAGCCCCCACGCACCAGGAGAGTGTTACTGACACAGGCAGGCTCAGGCACAAAGGGAAATGTGCTAATTTTAGGAAGCCAGCAGAGGTTTGAAAGGCAAGGTTTGTCTTGTTTGTTTCCCTGCGTTTTTGTCTTCTAGTCGGTATTGTTAATGCTTCACTGATTATAGGCTTTTGAAAGTAATAGTTTAGGAAATAATGCACATAATAATACACATAATTCCCTTAAAGATGATACAATGAATGCAGAAGTGCCCACTTCACTCCTGCTGGGTTTGCAGATCTGCTTCAGGAGCGTGTTTTCATCCTGTTGAATGAGTTGACTGCATGACAACAAAGGCATGGAAAATTATTTCGGAAGAGCTCCTCCGTGCAGGCTCCTGTGCCTGCTCCTCGGAAAGGGAAGCAGGAGTCAACAGATCGATGGCCTGGGGCCCTGCTGGGGCTGGATAAACACAGCTTTTGTCTCAGCTGGAAGGGCTGAGGGGCTGGGAGCTGCACAGGGGAGATGCTGCTCCATACATGAAGGGAAAGGCCTGGGAAGGGGAGCTCAGGTTTTGTTCTCCATTGCAGGAGGAATATCCTTGTTCCTAACACAGCCCTGGTGGAACCCTCACTCCAGTGTGGCTCTGAGCCCTCCCGTGCACACACAGCCACAGCTTCAGTGATGCCTTAGATGGCTCCCTAGAAACAGAGCCCAGCCAGGAATAAAGGAATCAAGGAGGGATTGGTTGGAAAGGCCTTCAGAGGTACACTCTGGGCTCCAGAGGCTCCTGCCTCAGTGCATCCCAACATGGACAAGGACAGCTCCCGAGTTCTTCCCACTTGGATCTCAGCATCAATTCCCCAAGCAGGAGCCAGGCAAGGATGGAATTTGCCCAAGCTTGCCCCTCTGTCCCCAAGATTGTGGTTTGCAGTTCTTGTTGGGCCTAGGAGGGTCTGGGTGTCCTTGGAGAGCTGGAGAGGCTTTGTTGTGTGTGTGTGAATGAGAGAACAGCACTGAACGAGCTCCAGGGAACTGCAGAGTGACACTGGGCAGGGCAGGGCTGGGAACAGAGAAAAGTTCAAACCTGAGGCATCACAGGCACCTGCGACTTTCCTCCCATTAGCACACAATTAGTGAGGTGATTAATCGTGCCAGGTATTTCATGGAGAAGGGCTGGGCAGAGTGATGCAGAACAGAGAAATACAGGGAGAAAAGTGCAAGAAAGCTGTGCCAGAGCTCGGGGGGCTCGGCAGGGACTGCTCCTGGTGCTCCCCACCTGCCAAAGGTAATTGTGTCAGCACAGCGTGGAGCGAGCGAGGAGCTCAAGCTGATGCTTGCTGCCGAAAGAAGAGCTCTGTAACTGCTGGTGAATAATGATGAGGCCTAATTAGAGGCAGTGCTGAGCTGCCCCAGCGGGCAGGAGCACCTGGGCAGGCACAGCCCCGTGTGTCTGAGCAGGGGACACGGGCTGCTCCCCCCGTGACACTCCCTGAAGGACACCAGCCTCTGTTCCTCTCCCAAATTCCTTCCCCGGGGTGCTCCCAGTGCCTCCCCTGTGTGGAGCAGCCCCTGCCCCCTGTCACCCACAGAATATCCTGGGCTGGAGGCACCTGCCAGGACCGAGTCCTGAACGGGTGAATGGAGAAATCCTTCTAAGCTGTGTTTTCAGGTTTGTTTTTTTTTGTTTCTCTGTTTAATTACAGCTTCCCGTAGCATAAATTTCCGAAGGAAAACATTCCAGATGTAGTGGGATGGGTTGGTTTTTTGGTGGCTCTGGGCAGGTTTGTTGTACCAAAGCCAGGAGGAGGTGAGGCTGTGTTGGCTGGGGCTGCTCTGCTGCCGTGGGGTGCCTGAGCCAGAGCTCCTCAGCTCTCTCACAGCAGTTCCCAGTGACACAGCACTGCTTCAGCTGTTTGCCTTTCCCATTTCGGGGAAAGTTTGCACTGAGCACTTCATTTACACAGGGCCGAGCACAAATGATTTAATACAATACTGCAGCGACTTAATTTTGTAGAATCAAATTGGTTTGCTTTATCTAAAAAACCTGAAATCTAAACCACACCTGAACTGTCTTTGACCTCCTTAGAATTTAAATGATATTTTTAGTTATGGCAGTTATTTGAAATGCTGATGTGTCAGTCCCCAAAGAGGGAATACTTGTCTCGAGTATTGCCACTTGAAATTTTGGGAAGCCACACAGATGTTCATCTCCTCATTATGGAAATAATGTATTTGGTTAATGTGTTGGCATGAAGAGAGGGGAATACAAATTATCTTGCAACTTGAGAGCCATTTAAAAGTTTCCTTATATTTAGGCAGCCTCGGGCATCTCCCCCCAGCCTCTCTGGCACAGCCAGGCCTGGGGTGGCTCTGCCAGGGCAGCTCTGGGTTCAGCCTGGGATATTGATCCCTTTGGAACCCCCTGCTGCTCCTTGGGGCAGGCTGGAGGCTCTGTGGGTGCAGCTGGATGGGGGACACGAGGGGAGCTCCAAGCCATGAGCTGGCCACGGGATTTGCCTGGTGGTCCCCAAGGCTGGCCAGGATCCCAGAGGGAATGCTGGGGGTGGGATACCCCTGCAGAAAAATACAGGATGAGGGGTGGGTGCTGAGAGGATGCCCTGCCCCTGAAATACTTAGATCCAGTTGGAAATGGATGTTGCTGTCCCTGGAGAGGCAGGGAGGGAGGAGTGGTGTGTCCAGCTGAGCTCAGAGCTCTGGAACCAGCCTGGGTGACTTTACACCTGTGCCAGCCTGGGAGGTCCCTCCTGGGCTGAAAATGCACAATCTCGGTGGTTTTGGGGGGGCTGGGGCTCTCCAGAGCATCTGTGGCAGCCCTGGGGCGTGGATTTGGTCCTTTTGGTGTTCACTCACAAAGGGAGCTGGGGGATGATCCTGGGGCCATGCAGGAGCCCAGGGCAGGGGGAGAGCCCAGGGTGGGGCTGAGCTCCTGGGTGTGCCAGCCGAAGCCCCCAGCCCAGGGGGGCACTGGGAATGGAGAGGCACAGTCAGGGCTTTGTGCTGCTGGTGTGGATAGACATGGAGCTCTGGGGAGGGAGAGGTGCCTGAGGGCTGTGAAATGCAGGATAATGGACACTAACAGAGTTGTGCATTAACCTTTCCCTGCCTCAGACACAGGCTGGGCACGCTCTCCCTGCCCTGGCAGCTCTGTCCTTCCATACACTGATAACCAGGACACTGAGCCAGTACCTGGCCATTTCCCTAATGGAACCTGTACACCCTAACACCCCAGGTTTGCCCTGAGTGCAATTCCCTCTGAGTGTGATTTGTGTCACAGATATAAAAAGTCAAATGTGACACCACCTGCAATACCCTTTTGCACAGCTATAATCAGCAATTATTGAAAAAGAAAACAGCTGCAAAGCACTTTTATGGCATGATGGAAGTTAATAAAATCATTTATATTATGGCTATTTTACCGAGCAAGAAGGTCAAAAAAATATCTGTAGATTGTATTAATAACATCCCATAGTGTGTGGTTGGGCAACATCATAAAATCTGCAGAGAGACTTGCTGCCCTAAAATTGATTGTGTCATTCCACACCTAATGCTTTTATCCCACATTTAATGCCAGTAAATGAAACTGCTTTGGGTTAAATGCTAGGAAATTGGAAAAGTGTTTGAGTAACTGCTTTCAACTCATTTGGCATCAATAATTATAGCAGGTGATGATTTACTACGTGGGTAAATAACTGGCTGTCAGCAGTGGGGACATCCTTGGGACTAAATAGAAGAATAAAAATATCATAGACTGATCAAATCACTGCTGGAGTGAAATTGGGTCAATATGTTGGGTTTGCTCTCACCTGGGCTGAGAATGAAAGCACTTGAGGCACATGGGAAATGCAGTGGGTCAATAATTTTGTGGTTTAATTAGGCTTAATGATTTTCCTTACTAAACAACCCCTGAGCCCCTGAAGTCCCTTGTGAAACTCGAGGGGGGATGGTTTGCAGTGTTCGTGCTGATGGCACCTTGGCCTCACAGCCACCCCTGCTGCTCTTGCAGGAGCTGCTGGGAGCTTCCCTTGGCTGCTGCTGTGTCCCTGGTGCCAGCCCAGCACTGGAACCCCTGATTTAATCTTTATTTTCACAGGGTGTTGCTTTTCCTGGGTGCCCCTGCCTGTCTCCTGCAGCCCATCCCTTCCCTGGGTGTGCTCCTGACTGTCCCAGTGACAAACCCCTGCTGCCAGGCTCCCTCTGTCCCTGTCCCTTCCCTGGGTGTGCTCCTGGCTCTTTCCTGGTGACAAACCCCTGCTGCCAGGCTCCCTCTGTCCCTGTCCCTCCCCTGGCTGTGCTCCTGGCTCTTTCCTGGTGACAAACCCCTGCTGCCAGGCTCCCTCTGTCCCCAAGGTGCCCGTGGCAGAGCCAGACCCTGTCCTGGCCTCCCGAGCACCTGCTCTGCCAGGGAGATGAGCCCTGCACTTCCAGCCAGAAAATGAGCATCCCAGGGAGGCAGAGATGCAAGATTAATGTTAGAAATCAATCATTTGGGGGTTTTGGAGTGGGGTAAACACAACCCTGGGTCAGCAGGGTTTATTTCCTGGTGGATAATCAAGAGGCTGTGGCATCCTTCCTGCTGGGAGAGCCCTGGGCTGGGAGGAGCTGGGAGAGGGTTCTGAGTGTGGAGGGCTGGGAGCGTTCCCTAGGTCTGAGCAGGTGCTCCATGCCCAGACAGCTCCTGTGAATGTGGAACAGAACACCCACATCAAACCTGACTGCAGCCATCCCCATCTCCCCCAGGAATTCCTGATCTCAGTCACCCAACACTGCTGGCAACTCCTGGCCTCATCCTGGGAGAGGCAGGGAAACCACCATGAGTGCTCGGATTTTGGAGGCCACAGAGCCAAGGAACACCTGACCCTTGCCTGCACTTTCCCAGCCTCTCCACAGGGTTTGGGATCAGGTCCCTCTCCCCCACTCTCCCCTCCATTCTCCCCTTCTTTCCCTCTGTCTCATCACTGTGTAGTTCGTGTACATATTTATCCTGTGGTGGAAAATAAATGAACCCTTTAGGTAGTATCATCTTTCTGTGTGTGAAAATAATGATTTAATCAAATCACAGTGATTTGAAGTAATAAGAGATTCATTGTAATTTGGAAAATCTCATAAAAGATCTATTTATATCTCTTAGAGGTATTTGCTGAAAAAGTAATTTGCTTAAGTATGAAATATGGGGAGCATTGGGGAATCACTAAATCTTGTCACACCAGTGCAGTGCTTGGGTGGGAGCAGGGGTGAGAAGTGATTATTCCTGCTTTTGCAGTAAGCATCCTGCACTTTTTCTTGGGTCATCTAATTCCCAGACAGAATCTGAACCCAGAACTCTTAAGTTCAGCACTGTGCACATGAGGTGTCCTCGTGTGTCAGGTGAGAAGGATGAAGCACAGGCTCAGGTCTGTGCAGAGAGCGTTTGAGTCAGGTTCATCCAAAAATGTGCCTAAAATCATTTGAGCATTTGAGATTCCCACTGGCACAGATGGAGCTGCTGGTGTGTGCAGGGACAGCTCTGTGGGAAGTGTGGGCACAGTCCTGGCTGCTCAAATAATCCCTGGAAGTGTCCCTGGACATTGGGGCTGGGAGCAGCCTGGGGCAGTGGGAGGTGTCCCTGCCATGGCAGGAGTGGCACTGGGTGGGCTCTGAGGTCCCTTCCTCATGCCAGAATGATTTTTTGCTTTTTCTTTTATATAGTTTGATGCACTCTCAGTGCTTTTAGCCCCACACTTGTACCTCCCCAAGGCTGAGAACTCAGCTCAGCCCCACGGCACCGTTAAACCAGGAGAGCAAACATCCTGGGAGCCCCAGACACCAAGGGCCTCTCCAGAACACATTTGGGAACCTCAGCCAGGCCCAGCCAGGGGGAAGGTTCCTCACAACGAGGGCTTCACTCCAGCCTCTCATGGGGAATCTTTGATAGATGTGCTAATTAGCAAGGCCTATAATTGTGTGTATTTCGGTGTGTGGGGCAGTGTGTGCATTTCAGGGCATTCCCCCTGGACCAAGTGCTGCACCCAAGGCTCCTGAAATAAATCCCAAGGTAAAAACCCCTTTTCCCCATAAACTGTGTTCTGGTTTTCATTTTCAGACCAGGGAAAGGCATCAGTCCCACCCCAACCATGCCAGGATCTTGTTCCCAGGCTGGGAAGGAGGGCAGTTCCCAGGGTGGTGCTTCAGGAGGGATTCTCCAGGACCTTGGCTGGGTGGCAGCAGCACTCCCAGGACCTGCACTGCACAGGACTGACCCCTGGCAATGACCAGGGCCTGCTGTCACTCACCTGCTTGTCCTGATCCATAGAAAAGGATGGTAAAAAATGTTCCCTTTTTAATTGGGATCCATATTCCTGCCTGCAAATGCAGAGGGATCATTAAACAAATCAATGGGAATGTTATTATTTGTTATTAAATCTGTAAAGGTTTAGAGTAATTCATATGGAATTCTATTACAGTTTTATCAGGACTCATTGATTTTACATTATTAAGTTATGGAGCACTTTCCCCAGAGGTCAGTGATTTTGGCACGTGGGGAAGGTTTATTGGTGCTCTTTCCAAGCCATGTGGATACTGCAGATCTTAGGACTGAATATCCCCTTTGGAATGCTCTTTTAATTAGGAGGAAAACCAATATACACAGGTTTACAGGAAAAAGTTTAGGTTGGGTGTCCCTAAAACCTGACTGTTTTCTGCATATGCTTCTGACCCATCCATGAGAATGTTTTTCTTAGGAAATTTAATCTTGTAAGTGGTAATCATAAAATCACAGACTGGGCAGAGGAATAGTGCTGGCCCTTCTAGAGACTGCACAGAAACATTCCTAAAACACTAATTTGTTATTAATTAACTGCAAATCAGGCAGTTTTGACACATTATTTACTCAGCGTGTGGGAGGCCCAGGTGAAGTCCCTGCCTCAGGATAAATAGAGCAGGGAGAGATGGGAGTCTCTGCCATCCCAGGATGTCTCTTTTCCTGCATTTCCATCCCCTTCATTCCAGGAAGGTTCCATTTCGAGCTGCAGTCTCCACATTAGGGGCTGGAAACTCATGTGGAGCTTACAGAGTGGCCCCAGGTACTGGGTGAAGCTGCAGTGCAGCGCTGAGGGTTTCTCCCAGCCCTCTTTGGTGCTCTGGTTGTGTTTTTCCCTGGGTTCCTTGCTGTCCTTGAGGCTCTTCTGCCTGTCCAGCAGGGCATCACCTCTCTGGGGCTGGGCATCACCTCTCTGGGGCAGGGCATCACCTCTCTGGGGCTGGGCACCACCTCTCTGGGACTGGGCACCCTCCTCTCTTGCAGGGGGCACCTGCTTCTGACTCTAACAATCTGCACCACTTGCTGGTGGCTGCAGGTGCAATTCCAGTTAGCTTCCCACCTGTTCTGAAGGCCCCAGCGCTGAGGTTCCTGCTTGGCTTTTGGAGGTGACCTGGGTTGTGTCTTCTGAGCTCGGGATGTGAGGTGTGAGCAGCAGGCTCAGCCCTGGGAGAACACACTAGAGCTGGGTCACTGGCACACAGGGCAGGGAGGAGAAGAGGCACTGACCCCATTCCCAGTCTCCTTTCCAGTGTTAACACAGCTGGGTTTGTGCTGGCTCATTTTTATCCCCGGCAGAAGGACTGTTGTGCTAATTTAACCATGCCAGATGGTTTTCCTTAGACTCTGCTCCATCCTGTGCTGTGCCAGCCTGTGCCACTTCACCCACCTATTGCAGGGGGAAGTTGCTGGCTGCAGTGCCAGGAACGTTCCCCCTTTCAATGGAAAGTGCATCTGGAGCCATTTCTGACTGCAGACCCCCAGGGCCCCTGCCATGGGGCAAGAGCAGGGGTGGTTTGGGCTGGATGAGCTCATTGCTCCCATCCCTGCACCCTCCTCTGCAGTGCTAGGACAGCTGCAGTGCCTGGGAGTGGGAAAACATCCTCTGAGATTCCCATCTCCAGTGGCTTTGCACTTGGAGGATGGCAGATAATTCACCCCTGAGCTCTTCTGGGTGCAGCCAGCCTTCCCAAGTCCTCTTTGCCACTGCTCTGCTTTATCCAGGCTTCAGATTTGGGTAGTTTGAATTCCTCCACGACTTTCTCAGTGAAAGGAAAAACTCTTTTTGTACCTGGGCTCGAACTGAGGCTGCAGTTGTGGAAGGTTCCCCGAGGAGCTGTGGCTTTAGGTGCAGGCAGGGCTCTGCTGGGGCCTTAGGCAGGGCTCTGCTGGGGCTTTAGGTGCAGGCAGGGCTCTGCTGGGGCCTTAGGCAGGGCTCTGCTGGGGCTCACTGCAGCCAGAGGAGCCCAGCAGCACTCACAGGTGAGGGTCCCAGCACTGGGACTGAGCTGCTCCTTGTGGCACTGACACAGCCCCCAAATTCCAGAGGGATGGAGAGGTTTGGGAAGATACAGCTGGGTTTGGAAAGCCTTGGAAATGAGCAGGGTTTGGGGTGCCAGGAGCCTGTGCTGGGGCTGCAGGGGTGGAAGAGCACTGCAGTTTCTGGCACCTCTGGAGCACAGGTGACAAACCTCCCCTGGCTCTGTGCCAAGAGCACTTGGCTGTGCCGAGCACTGCTCCTCCTGAGCAGATGAGTGGATAGAGCCTCTGCCAGCTGCACAGGGAGAACAGACACGAGACATGACAGCAGCCTGGTGTGTGAGCACACAGACATGCACTGACAGCTCTGTGCTCATGGTGTTGGCAGGGGGAGCCCAGAGGGGCAGCAGCAGGGTTGGTGTGCTGTGGGAGGGCAGTGCTGGCTGATGGTTCCCTGGAAATCTGCATGCACAGAGGTGCTGGTAGCAGCCTGGTGAGGTGGAGCTGCCTCCTCTGGAGGTCTGGGCACACTAATAACAAAATTACTTCTCTTGAGCTCAGCCCAGTATCAGCTGCACCATGTCATTTATTTCCATCCCTTATCAGTACATCTCCAATCCATGCTTTTTCCTTATAACTTCTTTTATATCGATCTGTTTCACATTTGCCTCGTTCAGTTTTATACCCAGTAGTTAGAATAATTATCCTGCAGGGTGCAGCTGACGAGAAGATGTGGATTTTGTCTCTTGCCACGGTGACCTGAGGCGGGCAGAGACGTGTGCTGGGTGCTGAGGGGGGCACAAGGGCGCTGTTGGTGTCCAGGCTGCAGCTGCCCAGGGCAGGACAGGCAAGCCTCAGCTCTGCCCTCTGCCCCCACAGGCTTCGACACCTACTTCACCTCCCGCACCCTGGAGAACAACAGGAGGAACGTGTGGTTTGCAGAGTACTGGGAGGAGAACTTCAACTGCAAGCTGACCATCACTGGCTCCAAGAAGGAGGACACAGACCGAAAATGCACAGGTAACTCATCCTCCCCTCCTCGTGCTGTGGGAAGGTTTGCCTTGGAGCCAGGAATGGTTTTATTCCAGAGCAGGGTGGCTGGAGGGTGTTTTGTTAGTTTGTTTTAGATGGAGGAGGTTTCACAACAATTTAGGAAGGAAATCCTCCCCGTGAGGGTGGGCAGGCCCTGGCACAGGGTGCCCAGAGCAGCTGTGGCTGCCCCTGGATCCCTGGCAGTGCCCAAGGCCAGGCTGGACACTGGGGCTGGGAGCAGCCTGGGACAGTGGGAGGTGTCCCTGCCATGGCAGGGGTGGCACTGGGTGGGCTTTAAGGTCCATTTCCACCTAAACCATTCTGGGATTCCATGATTCCACAACTAGAACACATTAGAACACCAGAACACCCTGGAGCAGCGTTGGGCAGAATGTGCCTCTGTGGCACAGCAGTGCTGTGGGGTGGCAGTGCAGGGATTGCACTGCACAGAGCCCTCACTGGCATCCTCTGCTCCCCAAAATTACAGGATTTTCCCTGGCATGCCCTTGGGGGCTCTCGAGCCCTGGTTCTCAGCTACTTCCACATAAATAATTCATGGGGAGAAGCCTTCAGACATTGCACCTGCTGGGAGTGCAGTGTCTGTGTGTGCCCTGAGCATCCAGGGGTGATGTCTGCAGGGCCCTGGGTGCAGGGACTCGTCTGGGGAGGGTGGATCCGTGGGGCTGGGGCCGTGGATGTCCCTGTGCCCCAGGCAGGGGCGTGTGAGGGTGCTGGGGGTGGATGAACAGTGGAGGTTTTTCTGCCAGCACTTCCCCAGCTGCCAAATTCCACCTTGTGCAAATAAGAGCTGCCTGTTTGATACCGTGAGCATTCCACAATCTTTAAATTAAATCTCTTGTTAATGATGACTATCACCAGGTTCTCAGCAGCACTATTGTGTGAGACCCTTTGAAAATGTGTTTAATCCTTCAGGAACTGAAGCAGTGTCTGAATTCATCTCCTGCGAGCAGCGATGGAGTGGGATTTTGATGTCTGTCTGTGTGAATTATACACCATAAAAATCGTCCTGGAGATGCTATTTGTTCATCCTAACACATGCCCCGTGCTGTGTGATGATAACAGTGCGTGCAGAGGGCTGGGCTGGAGGAGGGGCAGCTCTCGGGGCAGGGCCGTGGTGATGCCCAGGGGAAGAGGCACCACCAGAGTCCTCAAACCTGCATTTCACCTCCCTCATCTGAAGGAGATGGAACAAGTGGGCTTCTCTCTCTCTGTGTTCTCACCACTGTGGGTTTGGAGCTTTTTTCCCTGCCTTTGTGGCAGCGTTGTTCTCCTGGGAGGATGTGCCTGGAGCAGGCGCTGGCTGCTCTGTCTCTCAGGCACCAGGATGATGAGCACTCGAGGCTCGAGTAGGAAGGGGGGGTTAAATCCTTTGTCATCACCTTCAAATAGATCCTTGGGAAGCAAAAAATGCTGGTGTCAATAAATTGCTTTTGTGTTTCATCCTTCTCCTGACATCCCGAGGCACTCATTTCAAACCCATGGGACAGAAGTGTGTTCTGCCGAAATCACGTTGTGTTCGAGTGTCCCAGGTGTCAGCTGCTTCACTGCTGAAGCAAATAATGTTGTTGTGTGGCTCCTGCAGACCTCCCAAGTTAAAAAAAAAAAAAAGAAAGAGCCAACAAAAAAGCAACTTCTTCTCAAAGACGAGCAGAGATGGTTCTCAAAGAGGAGCAGAAATGGTTCTCAGAGAGGAGCAGAAATGGTGCAGTTCTCAAAGAGGAGCAGGAATGGTGCAGCTCTCAAAGAGGAGCAGGAATGGTGCAGCTCTCAAAGAGGAGCAGAGATGGTTCTCAAAGAGGAGCAGAGATGGTGCAGTTCTCAAAGAGGAGCAGAAATGGTTCTCAAAGAGGAGCAGGAATGGTGCAGTTCTCAAAGAGGAGCAGAAATGGTTCTCAAAGAGGAGCAGGAATGGTACAGTTCTCAAAGAGGAGCAGAAATGGTTCTCAAAGAGGAGCAGGAATGGTGCAGTTCTCAAAGAGGAGCAGAAATGGTTCTCAAAGAGGAGCAGGAATGGTACAGTTCTCAAAGAGGAGCAGAAATGGTTCTCAAAGAGGAGCAGGAATGGTGCAGTTCTCAAAGAGGAGCAGAAATGGTTCTCAAAGAGGAGCAGGAATGGTACAGTTCTCAAAGAGGAGCAGAAATGGTTCTCAAAGAGGAGCAGGAATGGTGCAGTTCTCAAAGAGGAGCAGAAATGGTTCTCAAAGAGGAGCAGGAATGGTACAGTTCTCAAAGAGGAGCAGAAATGGTTCTCAAAGAGGAGCAGGAATGGTGCAGTTCTCAAAGAGGAGCAGAAATGGTTCTCAAAGAGGAGCAGAAATGGTGCAGTTCTCAAAGAGGAGCAGAAATGGTTCTCAAAGAGGAGCAGGAATGGTGCAGTTCTCAAAGAGGAGCAGAAATGGTTCTCAAAGAGGAGCAGAAATGGTGCAGTTCTCAAAGAGGAGCAGAAATGGTTCTCAAAGAGGAGCAGGAATGGTACAGTTCTCAAAGAGGAGCAGAAATGGTTCTCAAAGAGGAG
This sequence comes from Erpornis zantholeuca, assembly GCA_013400515.1. Taxonomy (NCBI): domain Eukaryota; kingdom Metazoa; phylum Chordata; class Aves; order Passeriformes; family Timaliidae; genus Erpornis; species Erpornis zantholeuca. The sequence continues at coordinate 75,813 of VZTN01012352.1, forward strand.
CAGAAATGGTACAGTTCTCAAAGAGGAGCAGAAATGGTTCTCAAAGAGGAGCAGGAATGGTGCAGTTCTCAAAGAGGAGCAGAAATGGTTCTCAAAGAGGAGCAGGAATGGTACAGTTCTCAAAGAGGAGCAGAAATGGTTCTCAAAGAGGAGCAGAAATGGTACAGTTCTCAAAGAGGAGCAGAAATGGTTCTCAAAGAGGAGCAGGAATGGTGCAGTTCTCAAAGAGGAGCAGAAATGGTTCTCAAAGAGGAGCAGAGATGGTGCAGTTCTCAAAGAGGAGCAGGAATGGTGCAGTTCTTAAAGAGGAGCAGGAATGGTGCAGTTCTCAAAGAGGAGCAGAGATGGTTCTCAAAGAGGAGCAGGAATGGTTCTCAAAGAGGAGCAGAAATGGTTCTCAAAGAGGAGCAGGGATGGTGCAGTTCTCAAAGAGGAGCAGGAATGGTGCAGTTCTTAAAGAGGAGCAGGAATGGTGCAGTTCTCAAAGAGGAGCAGAGATGGTTCTCAAAGAGGAGCAGGAATGGTTCTCAAAGAGGAGCAGGAATGGTGGAGTTCTCAAAGAGGAGCAGGAATGGTGCAGATGGGGTTTGTTCTTCCTCCCCATGGTTTTGGTCTGGCAGCACAGAGGGGCTCATGGTTTCTCACTGCACCCAACACCTGAGTTTCAGGTTGGCTCTCCCAGCTCCCCTCCCCTGCCAGGTCTGTGCCAGGGCTCTCTCCTGCCCCTTGGCCAGAGGCACCCACACCACTGCTCCTCCTGCTTTCATCTGCAGGAACTTAATGCCTTTGGGGAGCTTCCTTCTCTCCCAGATAATTAATAATTGAATTTCTATACTCCCATTATACAGGAGCTATTCCTGAAGCCTGTGGTAAAATGCTCTGCCTGACTTCTTCAGCTCAGCCTCAGAGGGAGAAATATTTCCCACAATAATGCTGAAGTTGGAATTAAAATCATGACCATCACTTTTGTTCTATTCCTGCCTGAAAATGGACTTTGGGCCTGATTTGCTGCTCACTGGTTACTCCAGCAGGAGGGTGGTACAAACTGGAGGGAGCACTGCTCAGCCAGGCCTCTTACTTTGGATATTTCCTTTGTTCTGAAATCTGAAGAATATTTGGCCCATGTAAATCATAACGTTTGCTTTGCAGGTTCTTTGCTGCTTCAGATTTGGGTTAAATTTCTAGTTGCAATAGAATGTCTTTAGAAGGTAACTCAGCCTGTGTTGTGGTGAAGGACAGCACACTCCCAACTGCATGAAATTCACACATTTTGGGTGAGCACTTACATTTGTCTCCACTTCTGGGTTTGTTGTGCACAGTTCTTGATGTTTAATACCCAACCTGTTTCAGCACAGGGCAGCATCCTTGTTCTCAGAAATTAAGATTTTTAAAACCTGTATTATTTTCGCCTTTGGACACTCTTACATTGCTCTTGGGTTTTTTTCAGGTGGGTTTGGCTTGGGTTCCTCTTGCTGCTGAAGGTTTTTGTCCTGCAGTGTGTGTGCCCAGCGTTGTTTGTGTGCAGCATCCCAGCCCCAGGTGCCCTCCCTTGGCACCCATTCCTGCTGCATTGCCCCTTTGGTCACAGAGCTGAGCTGAAACCACTGTAAAGCATTTTCTTTGTCAGGGCTTGAAATCCTGATAAGTTCTGCAATCAATGAGAGGGAGGGAAATAAGGAAACAGATCCTGCCTGGAACTTCACCAGCTGGAAACTCGCTTTTTCTGCTCAGTTGTTTGCAGGATTTCAGTGCTTCCAGAGGAGCTGAGGTTTAAAACTGAGGGGTTTTGGTAGAGGCTGTGTCAACCATCATGGACTCATGGAATGATTCCTGATTCTCAGCCTGCATGCCTCGTTTCAGGCTCTGAAAATCCTGCTCGGTTTGCTGCCTGATGGCAGAGCCCCCCTGACAGCTCAGGGGACCAGAACAGCACCAAGGCCACCTGTGGTGGTGGTCACCAGGGCACACCTCTGCCCGCAGCCTGAGGGGGGTCAAGGACGAGCCTGCAACTTCCAGTGTTTAGATCCACAGCTTCCATCACTGCCCTAGAGTTCTGCCTGCCCGTGGTTTAATCTCTGTGTCCTGATTTTCCATCTCCCTTCCCTGGGGTGTCCCTGCCGTGCCCTGAGCAGCTCCCGGGGCTGTGGGGAACCTTCCTGCTGCTTCCCTCCTTTTGCTTGGATTCACTTTGGGATTCCTGAGGTTCTCTCCTGCTGCAGTGCTCCAAGGGCAGTCCTGGGGTCCTGCAGGGCGTGAGAGGCTCTGCAGGGGGACAGGGGTGGCAGTGCCAGGAGCTTCCCGAGGTGCCGCTGATTGCCGGCGAGCTCCTCAGCTCTGGGGAGCATCCCCTTCGGTGGCGGCTCCGCAGTGACTCCTGCTTCCCTTGATCCGGCTTTGGCTTTCAATTAGAGCCTGGGATCTGCAGCAGAACAAAACACGGGGCTTTGAACACCAGCGGCGCCTCACTTTAAATGTGTGCCTGCTTCAAAGCCGGGCTTTGGGAGCGTGCCGAGGCTGGAGCTGTCTCTCATCCCCGTGGGCTCGGGATTCCCGGTGGTGATCAGGGCGGGATTTGTTCCTCTGGATTACGGGGACTAACTTGCAAGAGGTGTCGATGATTCTGCTATCAATGACAGAGGCGTGGTTGTGTTTTCACTCCTAGCAGCTCGGGATGTCTGACGGTGCCGCTGAAAGGCTCAGTGCTGTCCCTGAGCGCTCCGGGACGATCCCTGGTGGCGGTGCCAGGAGAGCACCGTGCCCCGGCCCTGAGTGTCCCCTGTCCCCCGCAGGGCAGGAGCGCATCGGGAAGGACTCGCACTACGAGCAGGAGGGGAAGGTGCAGTTTGTGATCGACGCCGTGTACGCCATGGCCCACGCCCTGCACCACATGAACCGCGACCTGTGCGCCGACAGCGCCGGGCTGTGCCCCGAGATGGAGCACGCCGGCGGCAAGAGGCTGCTCAAGTACATCCGCAGCGTCAACTTCAACGGTGAGAGAGAGCCTGTCACCTACTGATACCCTCCTGTCACCTACTGACACCTCCTGTCACCTACTGACCCCTCCTGTCACCTACTGATACCCTCCTGTCACCTACTGATACCCTCCTGTCACCTACTGAC
>VZTN01012352.1:79521-106787 GCA_013400515.1 Erpornis zantholeuca
CCTGCTGGCCCTGCTGGCCCTGCTTTGGGCTCCTCAGCCCCGTGGGATGTCCTGCTGGCCCTGCTGGCCCTGCTTTGGGCTCCTCAGCCCCGTGGGATGTCCTGCTGGCCCTGCTGGCCCTGCTGGCCCTGCTTTGGGCTGGTGTCCTCCTTGCAGAGGTGCTGCCGTGGGTGCAGGGCTGGAGTGGGGCTGTGGGGAGAGCAGCTGGACCTGAGCGAGCAGCTCAGTGTGCATTTTGTGATCGTCGTTGCCTGGAGAACAAAGGGCCCAAAATGTGGAAAACTTTAAATCTCGAGTGCTCACGTGCTGAGACTCTGAAAGTTCTGAAGTGCAGCTGTATTTTTGCCAGTGCAAAGCTGAAGATGCTGTTCACAGGAGCCCCTTGGGTGCTCAAACTGCCATGGACGTGCCCTGAGTAACAAACACCTTGGCTGGTGACACCTGTGTCACTCCTGTCCTCCTCTTAATAATTCATTTCTCATCTTGCAGTGATTAAGAGATCGAGTTCCCACAAATGCAGTCAGATTGTGTCTGGGTTTGAGGGCTTCCTGCAGGTGTCAAGTGCCCTGTGTCTGTGTGGGGAGAAGGCAGCTCCTTTGTTGGGAACTGAATTAAATTGTCACGGCTCTGCATGAGCAAGAAGGTGCAGCCTGGAGACTGACACAGGTCCTGAACTGCTTACTGGGCTCAGCAAAATCTGGGAAATCTTAGCAGAAAGGAAATAAATCCTAAGTGATCAAAAACCAGTGAAATAACGACATGTTTTAATGATTGGAAGATCAAGGGTTATTTTTGAAACCCCTGTTTCCTCTCTGCGATGAGGTTTCCATACATCACTTTTTATTAATTTCATTATTTCATCAAAGGAGCCTGAGCTGAGGCAGGAGCGCTGCGGTGATGCAAACCAGGCCTGACAGACCCTGCAGACAGGTGGCACAGAAAGGGCTCAGAGCTCACCTGGCCCACGCAGAGGTTAAGGAGGGCTCGTCCCTGCTGGGCAGAGCCTTGGCTGCAGCCCAATTACTGCAGCTTCAAAGGCAGGACTGGGGATGCCTCGGCCTGACCTGTGCCCCGAGGTTACCAGCACTTCCATTTCCACAGCTCTCGTCCTCCCCATGGATCTGAGCTTCTCCAGCCTGTCCATGTCATTTCAGCACAGAGACAGCCACGGGCCTGGGAACAGCATCTGCTCCTGCCTGCCCCGTGCCCACACCTGTGTGTGAGCTCCCAGGGACTGTGCCTCTGGGGTCTGTGGGGTGACCCACCCCAGCCTTTGGGGTCTGTGGGGTGACCCACCCCAGCCTTTGGGGTCTGTGGGGTGACCCACCCCAGCCTCTGGGGTCTCTGGGGTGACCCACCTCACCCTTTGGGGTCTCTGCAGTGACCCATCCCAGCCTTTGGGGTCTGTGGGGTGACCCACCTCACCCTTTGGGGTCTCTGCAGTGACCCACCCCAGCCTCTGGGGTCTCTGGGGTGACCCACCCCCTGGTGCTGTGCAGCCCTGCTAAGATCCCAGGGCATCCTTGGTCCCTTTAAATGGCTTTGGGGGGGATTTGGGGGTGTTCCTGTGATGGTGACCATAGGGGTGTTCCTGGCTGTGTCCCCCAGGGTTTGTCCCAGCACTGGTGCTGGAGTGGCTGTGACAGAGGTGTCCATCCTCCCTCTGCCTCCTGACGAGCAGAGCTGTGTGTCCTGTGTGTCCTGGAGCTGTGTCCTGTGTGTCCTGTGTGTCCTGGAGCTGTGTCCTGTGTGTCCTGGAGCTGTGTCCTGTGTGTCCTGTGTGTCCTGTGTGTCCTGGAGCTGTGTCCTGTGTGTCCTGTGTGTCCTGGAGCTGTGTCCTGGAGCTGTGCCATGCCGTGGGCACTCCTCAGATGTGTCTGTTGCATTTCTGGAGCCCCACTGGAGCTCCTGCCATTTCAGGTGTCCCTTTCTTGCCAGCCCTGCCAAACCCGAGCTTAGCTCACCCTGAGCAGCCCTAAGAGTTGTGATCAGCCAAATCCCATTTAGCACTTGGAGCCAAGGAGTTACAGCCACTGCTTCTGAGTCACTCTGAGTGTTTCCACTCCAGCATATTCTGGCTGCATGAATCTGTAATGACAATTAAATGTCTGCCTGGTGCTCGCAAGGAACCAGTGAGGAGAGATTTCAGTGGGAGATTTTCTGCACCAGCCTTTGAACTGAATTTGTATCTGATCTCAGAGGATTGTAGGAGAGACAGGAAACAATTTACCAGGGCTAGAATGGAGACTATGCTAATTCACTCCTTGAAATCTTTTTTTCACTCCCTGGAATTCAATGAAGAATGGGAATCATGAAGAAAACGATAATCCTAAAGTTCAGTGCTACAACAGGAGAGATTTTTCATTGCTTTAGGGAAAAAAAGTTACGCAGGAGGAGGAAGCTTTGAATATAGATATGCTGGAGGATTGTCATAATCTTCAATCTCAACACAATATTACTCTACCCTCCCAAAACCCATTTTAATATGTCTGGAAATAAATGTCACCCTGGAAGGTTGCTCCTGGAGCTCTGAGGAAACGAGGCACTGCTGTGAATCCTCCTCTGGGGAAGGTTCCCTCCCAGTGCTGTGGTGATTGAAGTGCAGATGTGCTGCTGGAGCTCACCTGAGGCTCAGGTGCCAGGGCAGCTCTGGGCTGTGCCAGCCTGCAGGAGGTGATGCCTTAGATGGCTATCTGGAAACAGAGAGCAGGCAGGAATAAAGGAACCAAGGAGGGATTGGTTGGAAAGGCCTTCAGAGGTACACTCTGGGCTCCAGAGGCTCCTGCCTCAGTGCATCCCAACATGGACAAGGACAGCTCCCGAGTTCTTCCCACTTGGATCTCAGCATCAATTCCCCAAGCAGGAGCCAGGCAAGGATGGAATTTGCCCAAGCTTGCCCCCCTGTCCCCAAGATTGTGGTTTGCAGTTGTTGGGCCTAGGAGGGTCTGGGTGTCCTTGGAGAGCTGGAGAGGCTTTGTTGTGTGTGTGTGAGCATGAGAGAACAGCACTGAACGAGCTCCAGGGAACTGCAGAGTGACACTGGGCAGGGCAGGGCTGGGAACACAGAAAAGTTAAACCCTAAGGCATCAGAGGGGGTGAGGGTCAGCCCTGCCCTTACCCCTGTTTGTCACTTCAGGGCAGGGCAAAGGGAGCTGAGCCAGGATCCTGCCCCAGACACTCCCGTGGCAGTGCCATGAGCTCGGATGAGGAGTGCACAAGGAATGCTCTTCCCAAAGCTGCCTCTGTGCTTCCCCACCCCAGCTCGGCAGTGATGGGAATGGAGCACGCTGTGGAGGAGGAAGCTATTTCTGGATGCTAGTCAAGACTCACTAGACCTGGGCTGACTTGTGACAGCAGCAGATGGAACATTTTCTGGAGGGAGGGGGAAAGCAGCACTTAGAGGCTCCATTCACAGGAGTGGTTTTCACTGGAGAGCTCCCTGGGGAAAGGCTGGAGGGCAGGGAGAAAGCTTTCTGATATTTCTCGTGTTGGGCAGAGCAGAGTGAGGTGAGGCTCAGCCAGGTTTGCTGTGTTTATTTGCAGGCAGTAGGGTGAGCCAGAGACAATGGATCTGTGGGAGAGAGCTGGGTGAGGTGTCCTGAGGTGCCTGGTTTGGGTGGCTGGGGGGATGGATGGATGGATGGATGGAGGGATGGATGATGGATGGATGATGGATGATGGATGGATGATGGATGATGGATGGATGATGGATGGATGGATGGAGGGATGGATGATGGATGGATGGATGATGGATGGATGGATGATGGAGGGATGGATGGATGGATGATGGAGGGATGGATGGATGGAGGATGGATGCATGGATGATGGATGGATGCATGGATGGATGGATGGCCTGGAAAGTGCTTCCAGTGCTAAAGCTCTCACCCGTGACCAGATAAAAGAGATTTGGTAAAGGTTTGGTGTTGGTTGGATGGATTTTGTCTTGTTTCCTTCCCCCAGGCAGTGCTGGCACTCCAGTGATGTTCAACAAGAACGGGGACGCCCCGGGGCGCTACGACATCTTCCAGTTCCACAGCAGCAACACCAGCACGCCTGGCTACCGCCTCGTGGGCCAGTGGACAGATGACCTCCAGCTCAACGTGAGTCTGCCTGCCTCTTTTTTGTTGGGTGGGGGCACTCAGTGCTTAAAAATGTAGCAGGGATCTATTTCCTAGTGGGATTTTTGCACATTATCTCCCTCCACTCTGTCCTGCAACCTTTCCCCTGTACCCAGAGAACCAGAGCTCCTCAGACTGACTGAGACATGAGGTGATCATGCAAATTTTATTACTTCTTCGTGTCTGCAGTCCCTGGTTGCCAGCTTGGAAAATGAAGCTGTGATTTGTTGTAGTTTGAAACCACTGGGCTTTCATTTGCAGATGCTTTTCGCTTTCTCTTGTCTTTGGAAAGCTGAAAGGAAATGTTTTTGGAGTGAGTCACTGTTCCGGTGGTACTTTCAATCCTGTGGATGAGGTGGCCTTTCTGGGATGGTGCCTAAAGGAAAACAAGGACGTAGGAGCAGGTGTTCAAGTACACTTTGATGTTTCCCAGAAAAAGCCCCGGGACTGGTGGGTGGGAAAGCTGGAGATGTGTGAGCCTCGCCTGTGCCAGCCTGGCCTGTGACCTCGCTGGGGAAGCATCTCTGCTGGGCTTTGGGCTCTCTGCTTCAGCCCCCAGCTCCTGGAGAAGTGGTGCCCCTGTGACCCCATGGTGCCTCCTGTAGAGCATTACTGACACCCAGGGACAGCGAGTTCAGTTCAGCTTGGCCCTTCAGGCACACGGCCTGGGGAAGATCAAGGTACTCCCGAAGGGAAATGGGGATTTGTAGAAAAAGGGTTTCCTCTCTCGGTCAGCCTTGCCACCCCAGGAACATGAGGAATTCTGGGCGTGCTGTGGCTCCTTCTCTGCCTCTGCTGCTGGATCTCCTTTGGAAGCAAGGGTGCAGGGTGGGGAGACAGCCCTGACACCCCCACAGGGGTGGGCGGGACACACAGGGTGACACAGAGTGACACAGAGTGACACAGGAGGTGACACATAGGGTGACATAGAGTGACACAGGAGGTGGCACACAGGGTGACACAGAGTGACACAGAGTGACACAGAGGGTGACACACAGAGTGACACACAGAGTGACACAGGAGGTGACACAGGAGGTGACACAGAGGGTGACACACAGGGTGACACACAGAGTGACACAGGAGGTGACACAGGAGGTGACACAGAGTGACACAGGAGGTGACACAGAGGGTGACACACAGGGTGACACACAGGGTGACACACAGAGTGACACAGAGGGTGACACATAGGGTGACACAGGGGGTGACCCAGGAGGTGACACATAGGGTGACACAGGGGGTGACCCAGGAGGGGACACACAGAGTGACAGAGGAGGTGGCACACAGGGTGACCCAGGAGGGGACACACAGAGTGACAGAGGAGGTGGCACACAGGGTGACCCAGGAGGGGACACACAGAGTGACAGAGGAGGTGGCACACAGGGTGACCCAGGAGGGGACACACAGAGTGACAGAGGAGGTGGCACACAGGGTGACCCAGGAGGGGACACACAGAGTGACAGAGGAGGTGGCACACAGGGTGACCCAGGAGGGGACACACAGAGTGACAGAGGAGGTGGCACACAGGGTGACCCAGGAGGTGACACAGGAGGTGGCACACAGGGTGGCACAGAAGGTGACCCAGGATGTGGCACACAGAGTGACACAGGAGGTGGCACACAGGGTGGCACAGAAGGTGACACAGGGGGTGACACAGAGTGACACAGGAGGTGGCACACAGGGTGGCACACAGGGTGGCACAGAAGGTGACCCAGGAGGTGACACACAGAGTGACAGAGGAGGTGGCACACAGGGTGGCACACAGGGTGGCACAGAAGGTGGCCCAGGGTGTGCTCCCAGCCCGGGGCTCTCTGTGGCCCCTGTGTCACTCGCTGTCCTTGGGGCTGTCCCCGTGACCTGTGGGGACATCTGAGCCCCCAGGCCCTTGTGCCTGTGCCACCACTCGGGCTGCCCAGGGTCACAGCCATCACCTGGGGTGGAACCAGGGCAGGGCACTCCCTGGGTTTGGTGTTTTCGTGGCTTTTGCTAAGTAAGTAACGTGGGTCACCCAGGGTTCAGTCTTGGAGGCCAACCACAAACAGTATTTTGCTCTCCTTGAGTTCTGGCTCATTTTTATTTTCTGCATTTGATTTGCTCTTTCAAGCTGCTTTCAGATCTGCTTTTTCAACTTTTGATGTTCTTTATAAGGAAACCTACATTAACTTGCAATTTACAGTTCTTTTAGCAAAAAATATTAATATTTTATCAAGCAAATCCTTCTTTATGTAAACTACACATCCTGATTCATTAAAATTTAAAGCAAGATTAATGGAGCTTGATTTGTATTCCTGTTGTTGTGTTAAATGTTTCCATAAAAAGACCTTTCCTCACCCTCATATCCTCATAGCCACAGGGTCATCTCAGTAGCTGAGATTTTCTCACTAACTTCCCTTCTAATCACTCAAGTGTCGTAGTTTCTCACACAAATGTATGTAAGACAGTCCCTTTTGTATTACTGCATTATTTCTTACAATAATAGAGAAAATTGTGGGGTTTAGAGAACTCAAGGATTCCTGGAAATAACCAAAATAAATACTATTAAATACATCTCAGGGAAAACTACCAGAGGATACGATCTGTCTTCAGTAATTATTGTGGCAATAACTCTTCAGGGGATGTTTCCCCAGTTCTTATTTCTTAAATAAGAGGGAGGGGAAAGCAGAGGATGTTTGGTGCAAGTGCTGATCTGAACTTGGCAGCTGCTGCCTTGGGGCTTTGTTTCCCAGGAGCTTTGTCACCCTGGGCAGTGTGGGTGAGCTCTGTGTCTGCAGTGCCTGTGGACAGGAAAAGCTGCTCACACACAGGTAAGGCCTCCAAGGTAAGGACACTGCAGGGCCCAGAGGCAGGAGGGAAACAGCTGCAGGAGACCAACATTGGTGAGTAAATATTTCCTTTGTCATCCCCCTCATTCCAGAAAGGAACAGGAATGTTTTGGTGTTTTATTCCCGTGGCAGGGGTGCTGCTGTTCAGTCTGCTGTGGGTGCCTTCCTTTCTCTTTTTGCAGTGTGGTGGCCACAGGCTGGGTTATTCTGGAGACCTGAACCAGGGTTTTCCATGTGAGATCACAGAGTAACTTCTGTCTCAATTTTCTCTCTCTTGCTTGTGGTAGTACAGACTGAGGAGAGCTTGAACAACTTACTTGGAGCTCTTCAAATGCACTCTGTTTGTTTTCTTTTCGTTGTCCTGAGTCGATAAACCTGGGTTCATGAATTCCCTGGGGCTGTCTGTTCTCCTCAGTCCCCTTGGCCTCTCCCCACCTTTGCTGGGTGGTGGTGGCAGAGCTGCTCCCTGTGCTCTGCTCCCCAGCACATCCCTGTGTGAGCAGCCTCCCCTCGCTGCTGCTCACTCTGAGCTGACATTTCTCTATCTCAGGCCACACAACAAAATGTTTCGTGACTTTCCACTGCAGCAAACTCGGGACATAACAATGATTTAGGTGAGGGCAGTACAAAAACCCTGTTTTCTTTTGCCTGCTCAGTAGCAAACAGCCGAGCACAGCTTTGCCCAGCACCCAGTGCATGCTTCAGTCACAGCTTTGGCTGGATTTCAGCTGTCTATGCAAGGATAAAATGAGCAGATGTCTAATTTTAAAGGGCTTGGCCAGTACTCCATGAAAAGCCTTTGTTCTCCCTGCAGAAGGGCGTGAGGATGAGGTGCCCACCCATCACCCACGGGAGGCCAGGGAAGCCACGTCCCACCCCTCCCCTGGTGGGGACCCTGCCAGGCTCTGCCAAACCCTCCTCGCCCCCAGCAGCAGATTTGGGATGCAGTATTTATAGCCCACATCCTCCTGCCATGTGCTCTGCCCTGGATTTTAGGATCAGGAACTTGGCCAGTGCATCCCTGCTGGAATGCAGCAGCAGGACCCCCAGTGCCTGTTGAAAGGCAGAGATAGAGCTAATGCCATTAGGATATAAATCCTCTGCCACAGGGAGAGCTGCATTCTGAGCCAGGACTGGGGCTCTGGGAGGGTGCACTCTGTGCTGCTGGGCACCTCCATCCTTACCACAACTGCTTGGGCTGCCTTCAGCTTTGATGTGTTTCAAAAGCCAGAAGTGCTGCTGGTGAAAAGGAGCCAATCTGCCCTGGGGAGGAGGAGGAGGAGGAGGAGGAGTAGTGTTGTGCAGCAGCTGCTTTTGGGTTGGTTTGCTTTTCCAATGGGTAATTTCAGTTTGGTTGGGTTTTTCCTTTAGATCTAAGGCTTGCATCAATGCCTTTCCCTGGTCTTTAAATTAAAACTAAAACAGAGTTTATGGGGAAGAGGGGTTTTTACCTCAGGGTTTATTTCAGGATCCTTGGGTGCAGCTCTTGGTCCAGGTGGAATGACCCAAAAGTGCACACACTGCCCCCACACACCAAAATACACACAATTATAGGCTTTGCAAAATTTACATATTTATCAGAGATCCCCCAGGGAGAGGCTGGAGTGAAGCCCTCGTTGTGAGGAACCTTCCCCCTGGCTGGGCCTGGCTGGGGTTCCCAAATGTGTTCTGGAGAGGCCCTTGGTGTCTGGGGCTCCCAGGATGTTTGCTCTCCTGGTTTAACGGTGCCGTGGGGCTGAGCTGAGTTCTCAGCCTTGGGGAGGTACAAGTGTGGGGCTAAAAGCACTGAGAGTGCATCAAACTATAAAGAGTGTGTGAGAGGGGTGTGAAAGAAAAGCGAGAAATCATCCTGGCACCAGCAGCCTTGGCAAACAAGTGCTTGGGAGATGCATGGCACCAATAATCATCAGTGTGGTTCCAGTGTGGCTGCTCACAGCTCCAGCTCCCCTTACCACCCCCAGCCCGTGCTGTACAGCCCTGGGGCCATGGTGTGGGCTCAGTCATGATTCCCTGCTCCCTGGGGAAGGAGCTGGGGGCCCCTGGTTTCCTTCCTGGGGTCAGACCTGCATTTTAGCAGAGTGTGAAATGAAGTCCTGCTTGAAATGAGTACCATCCCTGTAGCTCAGGGTTTGGGGGCTGGGCCGAGCTGGGGGTCAGCACTGCCCCCAGAGCAGGGGAGCCTTTACAGCAGGAGAGCAGCAGGGACAGGGACAGGGACAGGGACACCACGGGCACTGACACAGAGAGGGTGGAACTTCCACACTGCAGTGCTTTTCCCCCAGGAATGGAAGTACAGGGAGTAACTCAGTGCAGAACCTGCTCGCTTCAACAGCTCCCGAATCGGTTTGGGATCAGACTAATCAATTTACATGCCATAAACATCTCTGTTAGGGAATTTGGAAATAAATGTTATGAATAGTGAGCTGGTGAAGAGAGTAATTAACTGGCTAACCTGCTGGCAAGAGACCTGGCTGTACCTGCCTTTTTTTGATAAAATATTCAAATTGGAATTGGATTCAAGCCCCTCTTCAGCAATGTTTGTTGCTCAGGAATATTCTGCCAACAGATGGTATTTTTCTAAAATAACATGTTCAAATTGATTTCTGTTCATTGTTTTCTTGGGTTTGTGCTGGGTTTGGGTTTTTTTCTTTGGAGCAGAATGTGTTCAATGTAGATGGAGTTTCTTTTCTTGGCAGTGTTAGGGACACTCTGCATCTGCTGCTGCCCTGGTCCTGGTGTGTCACTGCAAGTGTCACATCAGTCACTGGGTGACACATGGTGACAGTGCCACTCACAGGGATGGGGTGTCTAGATTTAGGGGAATTATTTCCCAGCATTAGTGGTGCTCAATGCAGCATCCTTCCAGAAGGATCTGCAGACTGTTTGCATGGCTGGGCCTTTCTGAACTCAGCCTCTGTTACCCCAGTGATGCCTTAAATGGGTACCCAGAAACAGAGAGCAGGCAGGGATAAAGGAACCAAGGAGGGATTGATTGGAAAGGCCTTCAGAGGTACACTCTGGGCTCCAGAGGCTCCTGCCTCAGTGCATCCCAACATGGACAAGGACAGCTCCCGAGTTCTTCCCACTTGGATCTCAGCATCAATTCCCCAAGCAGAAGCCAGGCAAGGATGGAATTTGCCCAAGCTTGCCCCCCTGTCCCCAAGATTGTGGTTTGCAGTTGTTGGGCCTAGGAGGGTCTGGGTGTCCTTGGAGAGCTGGAGAGGCTTTGTTGTGTGTGTGTGAGCATGAGAGAACAGCACTGAACGAGCTCCAGGGAACTGCAGAGTGACACTGGGCAGGGCAGGGCTGGGGACATAGAAAAGTTACAACCTGAGGCATCCCCATCAGCCAGAGCATCCATGGCCCAGTGAGGAGCTGAAAGGTGACTCCAGCTGTGGGTTCCTGGAACACCTCCCTGTGACATGGTGTGGCCACCGTGGCAGCAGCCCTGGTGTGTGCTGCAATAATGGATGTTGTTTATTTTGTTCCCTCATTACATTCCGCAATCTCTCACTGCTCCTGTCAGCCGTGACCAGCACAAACACCTTTAATTATCTTAACTCGCAGAATTAACTTGCAGCCAAGTGGAAAGGAATTTTTCAAACCAGTGGCCTGCTGAATGACCATATGCTGATCCCTCCCTCCTCCACCAGGGCCGGAGCAGGCACTGGGCTGAGATCACACAGGTCCTGCAGGAGCTGGGATTGCAGCTGGACTCGGGGAGTGCCCTGGAATGGGGCCAGGGTGCAGGACTGCAGATGGGTCTGGTGCCTTGGGCTGCTGGAAGTGGATTTATCAGAGGAGGGCACAGCCTCGGTGCCCCAGTGGGAGTGTTATAAATGATTTCAGGCTAAGTCAGCCGAAATAGCTTTCAATCGAAGTTTTGCTATGCGTTCATGACAAAAGACAAGCAAGCAAACAGCACTGGGTGATCAGACCAAGGCTGGGTGTGCAGGGAGTCCCTGCTCCAACCAACACACACCAAATGCAATTCCAAGGTTTTTATGGCTCTTCTTTTGGCTGACTTGACATGTTCCATGTGCAGGTTCCATTCTCACTGACATGCAGATCTTGGGTCTTCATCTGGTGGTCCCTAGGAGCCTGACCTCTCCTTGTCTTTGCTGGTTCCTCTTTTTTCTGAGGGAACTCGGCTCCGTCAGCTTTGGCAACACAGAACATCTCTGTAATTCTGCTGCAGGTCTGGGAATGTCACGGGGAGAGGGTTCTGGGGGTATAAACACTCAGGGAAAGCAGGCTGAGAGGCTGAGATGGATCACATATGTGGTTAAAGGCAGGAGAAAACTGGAGCATAAGGAGCTCATAAAAGCTATAATGGCAAAAAAAATGACATAGCAGAAGACTTGACTTGAGATGTTGCTTTGTCTTGTGTTGTTCTCTTCCATGCCCGTGAGCCTGCGGGCAGACACACTCTGAGAATGAGTTATGTAAGAAATAGGAGTTAGAAAATAAATCACCCACTCTTCAAAATAGGTGCTGGTGGTGTGCCCACACACCCCTCTGTAAAGCCTTTGTGAGAGGCTAATGTGGTTTTGTCAGCAAATATATTCAAGAGCAAATGCTTTGCTGGGATATTTTATGGCTAATGAACATGTTTGGTTGCTTTTGGCAGGAGTGACAATGTCAGTTTGTGTGTTATTGAGGGTGCAATATTCTTCATTTAATGTCTGAAAACGGGAAGAGGCTCTTCAGCAGCAGATGTGCTTTGTTGTGCTTGGAGAAGTTCTCCCAGCCATGGAGAGAAAGTGCTCCTGCCCTGCTGCCACAGCTCCTCGTGCTCCCAGGGAACTGCAGCAGCCCCACCAGCACAGGAGCACTGGGCCTCCCCACACACCTCCCTGTCGTTGTGGTGCACAAAATGAAGAGGAAATATTCCAATTTCCAAAGAATCAGGAGGTTCTTTAATCAGTTTGAACCCTTCTTTTACGTGGTTTTGCACAAAAGGCTACTTGATTGGCTAAATGGCACAACACCTTTTCACAGCTATGAGAAGGAGAGAGCATAGTTTGAAAACATAACACAACAAACAAAGTAAAAGTGAAAAAATAGCACTTGTTATTTTGAGAACTAAAAAGTGCTTACAAGTTTCTATCAAAAACCTTCTTGAGAACATGAAATGTTTACAGGATTGTTCTCTTTAGAGAGTAAGGAGTTTTCCCTTGGGAAGAAAGTGCTTTTCCAGGCCTGCTGCTGGGTTTCTCTAAGATCCACTGAATGTCAGCCCCACACCTCCCAGCTAACCTGGGATACTGAGAGCCTGGTCAGAGAGGGATTTTTGAGAATCAGTGCAGCCAGAGCCTGTGAGAAAGTAGAACCTTCCCATGCAACAGCAGGAGAGAGAGTGCAAACCATCTTGTGTCTGCTGTTTGTTCTGTACGCTCTTTGTGTCATTTGTAATTAGCCAAATGGTCTTGGGGCTGTCAAGAACTCGGGAGCTGTCCCTGTCCATGTTGGGATGCACTGAGGCAGGAGCCTCTGGAGCCCAGAGTGTACCTCTGAAGGCCTTTCCAACCAATCCCTCCTTTATTCCCTTACTCCTGCCTGCTCTCTGTTGTTAGGGAGCCATTTAAGACATCACTGGGGTACTGCTGTGGGCAAGAGCAAGGCTGCAGAACAGGGAGAGCCCAAGAAGTCATGACTGGATTTATGCCTCTTGCTCAAAGACACTTTTGTCTTTTCCCTTGCAAGGTAAGTGTGGTTTGTGTCAGGGAGGAGTGGTCAGCAGTGTTGGCTTCATGTGGGGTGAGGCCAGGGCTCCCCCGAGACACCTGTGCTGTTCCTTTCTCTGGGGTCTCCTTTCTCACCTCTTTGTGTTCCTCTGCTGTGGGAGAAGTGTTTGCTGCATCTCCTGTCCTGTGAGTGCTGCCTGCCTGGCATTCCCTGCAGCTGTGGGGCAGCCAGCAGGATTACAGCTCTGGGACTTCACCTGCCCAGGTTCTAGTGGCAGAGCAGGGGCTGGCACCTTCCAGCCGTGCCAAGAGTCTTGTGACAATGTACAGCAGCCAAAACTTGCTGCTTTGTCTCCATTCTGGTTGATCAAATTTGCATGTAAACTCCTTTAATAAACTGTATTAACAGCTATGGGAACCCTTGGCTTAGAGCTGCTTCTGTCGATCCCAAACATAACCCAGCTGTGTTTTGCAAAATGAAATTTTGGTCCCATACAGATGCCAGTGCCAAGGGTGGCAGAGTAGAAATGATGACAGATGTATCATACTGTGCCTGTTTGCTTTAGGGAGGAGAAACAAATCCCACAAAGGGTGATTGAAAGCTCTGCTCCACATCAGGGCCTCAGATTTTCCAGCATTTAAGCAAAGCATAAAGGTTCCTGACAGGCCACATGTATTGAGCAGGTCAGAAATAATCACTATTTAAATGTCCCTGAATACTGATTTCTGAGGAAAATCGCCGTGGCTGGTGGCAGGACTGTAATATCAGATGTATAATGTGGAATTTAATGTGTCTCCAGCTAATTGTTCACATGATGGACAATAATGGCCCCGAATAAACAGCTGTGAAGGGTCTTTAGTCTGCTCTAAAACAACTTGAGGGGAAGCCTTTATTTGCTTTGTTTGCCTGCTTTATTTGGTTTTTCTCCCACTAAACTGAAAGTGCACATTTTATGAAAATGCTGCCCAAATGTTTCCCATGAAACAGCCTTGTTTACTTGTTAATCCCACCCTTACCTGGAGAGGGGCTCTGGGCTTGACTCTGAACAGCAGCATCCGAGCTGCTGGTGCCCAGTGCCGACTGGAATTCAGGGATTTCATTCTGCTTTAGCAGTGCCTGTGCTTTGACTGCCTGGGGAAGGCTTGGACAGGCTTCAGCCTCCCTTTGCAAGGCCACATCTTGCCCTTTTCCTCCCAAAAATGCAGCTGGGAGGGGAGGTACAGGCTCTTCTCATGGCCTGTGTGATGAGAGCAGGGCTCAGCCCAGCCTGGGAGCTCCTGGTCCCTCTCTCCTGGGGTGGATCCCATCTCCCACTGCCAGCTGTCCTTGGAGAGGGATTGTGCTGAAGGCCTTACCCTGGGTCTGGGGGAAAATTCCCTGCCCTGGGAGGCACTTGCTCCCCTGGGAGTGTGTCTTGCCACTCCTGATTTTCCGTGCACATCTGCAGGTCTTTTAGAGCCCAATGGACTGAGCACAGCCTGAGCAGGATAATTTAATATTATTAGTATTATTAATATCACTGCAGCAATCTAATTAGGGCCTAAGTGAGCTGGGTACTGAATTTCCCTCAGAATTTTGTATTTCTTTCATCTCCCTTCCCTGCCCTGTGTTGTTCTGCCTTGGACTCGAGATGTGATGAGGAAATTGCTCTGTCCTGTTGGCACTGAGGCTTCAGCAAGGGAAAATCAGCACCAAATGATTTGACTGGGAAATGCTGGTCTTTGAATCAGCTGGGGAATTAGTAGGATAAATAAATGCAGGCATTTCTGAGTTGGCAGGCACTCGAGGAGAAATGCTCTCCAAATCACACATGTGTGCTTGGTTCCCTCTCCTCCCTGCCCTTCCCACACTGGGCACTGTGTGTAGGGTCTGGCAGAAGCAGAACTTTTTCACAGTCACAAATAACAGAAAAAATAAGAAGCTATTAGCTCATCAGAGAGATAAACAAAGATAAAGGCTTAATCCTTTCCTTAAACCTTAGATAAGGTCAGCTCGTGGCCGTGCCATGAAAAATAGCTCTGAAAAGGAGTTTTCAGGAGAAAAACCAGAATTCCTGGTTTTGCTTCTGGGTATGCCATTGCCATCCAGGCTGGTTCTTGAGGACTTGAGCTTGCCAGCTGGGGAGCACTGTGAGCATGCTAGAAACAAGTGTTGGATTTCAGCTGCTGAGCTGCTCTGCCCTCATGCTGAGCTGGGGCTGTGCCCATGGATTTGGGGCTTTCCTGACATCCTGCACCATAAAAAACTCTGCTGTCCAGGGCAGCTGTGGCTGCCCCTGGATCCCTGGCAGTGCCCAAGGCCAGGCTGGACACTGGGGCAGGGAGCAGCCTGGGACAGTGGGAGGTGTCCCTGCCATGGCAGAGCTGGCACTGGATGAGCTTTAATGTCCAAACCAGTCTGGGATTCTGCGATGATTCAGATTTTCCCTCATTCTAAGCCACTTCAGGATAAAAAATTGCCTTGGGTTAGCTCTGCTTTCAGAAGATAGTTTTGTCCTAACCTATCCATTTAAAGAGACAAGAAGTGTGCATTATAAATGCACATTTGGAAGCACATGCTCTTTGTTAATTAAAAAAATATTGTGCAGGGGCTGCAGGATGAATACTGAAGATGCATGGTCCACCCCCTTCCATTAGTGAGAAGACAACACACAGCTGTAGGCAGATATAAAAGCATTAAAATAATTAATTTTCCGTTTTATTGTGTGTCAACAGAAATGTATAATAATAAGCATTTTTGCAAAAATTGTGGATTAAGCATTTTTCCCTACATCCGTGGTGTGCTGGAAATGTCCTTGCTTTAATGTAGAACAAATGGCCCTTGGATCTCATTAAAAATGGTGTTGTGAGAGCTCAGAGGAGCTCAGTGCTGCTGGGGCAAAGCAGGTAGGGCTGCTAAAACCAGTGTCAGATACCAAGTGAAAGACAGAGGAAGAGTAGAAATGAAGGAGGGAAATAAGTGAGGGTTAATGATTGCTCCATGGGATGGGATGGGATGGGATGGGATTTTTTGCTTTTCCTTTCACACCCCTCTCACACACTCTTTTATAGTTTGATGCACTCTCAGTGCTTTTAGCCCCACACTTGTACCTCCCCAAGGCTGAGAACTCAGCTCAGCCCCACGGCACCGTTAAACCAGGAGAGCAAACATCCTGGGAGCCCCAGACACCAAGGGCCTCTCCAGAACACATTTGGGAACCTCAGCCAGGCCCAGCCAGGGGGAAGGTTCCTCACAACGAGGGCTTCACTCCAGCCTCTCCCTGGGGAATCTCTGATAAATATGTTAATTGTGCAAGGCCTAGAATTGTGTGTATTTCAGTGTGAGGTGTGCATGCTTTTTGGGGCATTCCACCTGGACCAAGTGCTGCACCCAAGGATCCTGAAATAAATCCCGAGGTACAAACCCCTTTTCCCCATAAACCATGTTTTGGTTTTAATTTGAGAGCAGGGAAAGGCACCACCCAGAGCTCAGGTGCTGCTGCTGCTGCAGAACCAGCCCTGCTGTTCCAAGAGAGGGTTGGCAGTCTCTGGAGCTCTGTGCTGTCCTGCAGAGGAGTTCAGGCTGC
Source organism: Erpornis zantholeuca (assembly GCA_013400515.1). NCBI lineage: Eukaryota > Metazoa > Chordata > Aves > Passeriformes > Timaliidae > Erpornis > Erpornis zantholeuca. The sequence goes on from VZTN01012352.1 coordinate 95,712, forward strand.
TCTGCTCGCTGCAGGGATTTGTTTGGCACAAGCCAGACCTGGTGGGGTTTTTGCCCCCAGGTCCTTGCAGGCTCAGTGAGGCTGTAGGGCTCCCACAGCAATCCCTGCAGCCTGGGAAGCAGAGAGGAGTTACAGTGTGAGGTGAAACACATGTCTGGGCCAGAACTGGAGCAGCTCTGTGTCCTCCCTGGCACTCTGGCTTATCATCACCGTTATCTCTTCAAGGGATTTCAGTTGATATTTTGCAGAAGACTCTGCTGAGGATGTGTTATTGACATATATCTTAGCTTAAAACCATTATCATGGTAAATCCCTGGATTTAAAAACTAATTACAAGACATTAACAGCTGAGCCTAAAGAGCTAAGTCATACAAATATTGCTGTCTGCAAAGTGGAATATACACAAATGTTTGAACTGCAGAGTTAGGAGCTGCAGTCTGGGGGTGGCAATAAATCTGAGCCCAGTCCTGGCCGCTGGCTGCTGTGTGTCCCTGGAATTAATGGCACCATCATTATGAAAGTGCTATCAGGGAACGTGGCTATTTTCTTCCCTGAGTAGGTTAATTACCACTAATGTAATTATTTTTGTACTGATTTTTATTTTAATCAAACATTGCACGAAACAATTAAGTTCAGAACAAATGGCTTATTATGGAAATGTTTGTGGCACGGGGAAGCAAAGCAGCAGTGTTTGAATTATACACAGATATTGAGTTACTTTATTCATTAAAATGAACAATTACATTAGGCCTTATGAGACAGACTAAGCATTTCTTGTTAATGTTTGTTCTATAGTGAACATAATGAGAATATATATTGTGAGTGGATCCAATCCCTCTTGCTGGAGGCGTTCAGCAACTGGAGGATGCATGGGAGCAGGGAGAAAATCCTTCCCAAATCTGCCAGGGCTGCAGTGGAGGAGGCTCCTGTGTCCCTGGGCACTGCCTGGGCCCAGGGTGACATCCAGGCTGTGCCCAGGGTGTACCCATCGCTGTGGGTACAAGGTCTGGCTGCCCCTGGCAGTGGTGTTGGTTTGGGAAGAAAAAATTCCCTTATCCCTGGGCTGAAATTGAAGGTTCTGCATAAAACCCCCAGATTTTTCTATTAATTGCAAGAGCACTTTCTCGCAATGTATGAAATTTTTTGCTTCCTGCTTCGTAGGCTGTGATAGGCATCTTCAGCTAATCCTTGGAGGTATTTAAAAGATGTGTAGACGTGGGACACATTTTCCAAAACCATGTTTTTCTGAGTGGGGAAGGTGTCTGTCAGGTTCTCACCCCCTGCTGCAGGCATTGGTGCCCAGCATTCCCTCACAGGCACTTTGCATCCTGAATTTTCTCCAGAAACAGCAGAACTCTGCAAACCTGTCCAAGGTTGGTGCTGGAGCTCTTGTGGTGCCATCCCAGGAGGCCAGGAAAAGGACTTAATTCTGCCTGGTGTTCTCTTTATCTCTCTCCCCTCAGCATCTGTGCAGAGTGAAGCACCTTTGGGCTGTCCCAGGTGCCAGCAGTGCCACGGAATATGTGTGGGAATATGGAAATTCTTCCTCGTGTGGGCATGAGGGCAGCAGGGCTGTGCTAACACATCCACCACCCCTGGTTCTGAAGGCACCCACGTGTGGGAAATGGGTGAAAATCATTTCACTGGTGCAGTCTGGGCCAAAACCCACGTGGTTGGGGTGATCTCACTTTGTACTGGGCCTGCTGCAAAAAGGCATCAGGGATAACAATCAGGAGAGGAGATGCAGGCTCTGGGCTGGGTGGGGCCTCACTCCCAGGTGTGAACACACAGACACCTCTGGGGATTGCTGTTGGTTGGTGGAGACATTGTTGTAATTTTGTTGATGACGTTGTTTATTTTGTTACTTCACTTTTAGAAACTGGATTTTTTGAGTAGGCTTTTTGATTTTGGATTGGGTTTTTTTGATGGTGAAACTGATTTTTAGGAGGATTTGGATGATTTCTTTTTTACATTTTTGTTGCAGTGTTTTTTTACATAATGATGTTATTGATGTATTGTAGATGTTTTGGAGTTTTGGTTTGTTTTTTTTTCTTGCAGTTTGGATTAGTTTATGGTAGATGGTGGGACTGTGTTTTTACTTTTGGGGTGGTTGGTTTTAGGTGTACTGCACACCCCTTTAGGGTGTGCAAACTGAGGCCTGCATTTTGGTGTTAGAGGAATGAAGAAAAATGTATTGGCAATGTTAATAGTGGTGTATTATTTTGTTGTTTTAGCTTATCTTGGCAGTCACGGCTGCACTTACTCGCTCTGCCCTGGAAAAGGGACACAAACCAGGGACTCAGAAGAGCGAAAGAGGCAGCAGTGTCAGTCAGCTCCTTGCTAGCCCAGTGCTGCAGCAGGGATGGAGTTGGCCATGGGAATGGATTTCCTGGCTCCTTGCACTGCCAGGGAGACCAAAGCACATTTATCAGTGCAATTAAATGAGTCTTTGTGTTTCCCTTTATCAGCAGCACTCCTTGGCCTCCCACAAGCTGCACCTTCAGCTGGAGGAGTGGGAGAGAGGAGTTCATGGATCTTTTCCCCAGAATACTGAAGGTTAATGAAGTTTCCCAGGCAGTGGCAGACCCCTGGAATATCTCTTATTGAGCAATGACTTTTCCAGCATTCACAGAGAGACTCTGGGTACTGCACTGTCTGAGCTGTGCGTGACTTCAGGGCTTGGTGTTTGGCAGACACAAAATAAAGATGATACAGGGTCTGTTTTGATTTGAATTAGGAAAGCACAACTTAATCCTTCAATGTAAGACTTGCCCACCCAAGTCTTCCTGCCCAGGTGGATAATTGAGGCAGCAGATTCAAGAAACTCATCTTAGAATTTTGACTTGTAGGGGAAAGTCGTGGGGATTGCCAGCGTTTAAGTGACCTAAAGGAAAATACCTGAAATGTTGTTTTTAATAGCACTCATTCACATCCACCCCAGGAGATCAGGTTTTGTGTTTGGAACAGACACTCAGGCACACACAGGGAGAGCTGCTGGGCAGCAGAGCTGCTAACTGCTGCTGGGAATGCCAGGACCTTCCCAGGCTTCCAGCCTGGGCTGTTTCCCTGGGGCTGCAGTGCTAATCCTCCCTTGCTCTTGGAAGCTGGTGAGTGGCTTTAGTCAGGCATAGTTTGGAATGATTTGTGAGTCTAATTTTCCGCAGTACTTGGGAGCCTTTGTCTCATACCTTGGAGTTTGGGATCCTCCAGACTGCAGAGCAAGTGAGACTTTCCATGTATTTAATACAATCATTTATCATTTGCATTCCCAGAAGCAGGTGTGGTATTTCAAAAGCTGAATGTGACTTTGAAATGAAATATTATCTAATTATTGCATTTTTCAGTGATGACCATTTTCTTTGTCCTTCATATTTCTTCACATTTCTTACCTGGCTCGTAGAGCAGACCTTGCCCCATTCTCACTGATCCCATGCCTTATAGAAAACACATTTCCTCCTCATTCCAAATCCTCCCCTGGTCAGTGGCAGTTCCAGGAAGGGACACCTCTGTTCTGTCTCGGTAAGAAGCCCCAGGGTTCGTGGGAAGCAGCCTTGCAAATGTAAGTCCTGCCTTCCCTCGAGGGTTGCAATGTTCCTATTAATTGCCATGAAGAAAGAGGTTTTCACTCTCCTGCTTTATCTGGGGTTGTGTGTCATTCCACCAGACTTAAGGACAAGCAGAAATGAGAAATGGAGGCAGTGACCACCCTTAGGCACTGGAGCCCCACACCAGCACGGGGGACGTTGGTCCTGTGGCAAGTTTATCCCCTTGGGTTTTGTGTGCTGGGGTTCCCCTGGGTCCCCCTTTGTTCCCAGCTCGTGTCTGTGGCAGCCACAGGTAACCCCGAGCCTGTCTGTGTCCCTGTCCCTCAGGGGCACAGCGAGCAGTCCCCATGGACATGCGTGGAAGCTTTCTCAGGCTTTTCCCTCTGTGAGAGATTTCTACAGCATCAAGGCCAGAGAGCCTGTGGATCATTTTCCCAGGCAGACAGATGTAAACATCTTTTGTTTGTTACTGATGTTTTGAAAAGATGTTTTGAAAAGAGTGGGTTTTTTAGTCAATTCAACACTCCTTTGATAAGGTGTTTCGCTAAAAGCTGCTGGATTGGTTAAATGGCACAAGGCCTCTCTACAGCCACTGGTTGAGAGAGGAGAGCGTATTTTGAATGCATAGAAAAGCGAAAAACAAGGTAAAAATGAAAACCACTACCTGTTATTTTGAGAACTAAAAGATGCTTACAAACTTCTATCAAACCTCTCTGAGAACACGAAATGTTTACAGAACTGTTCTCTTTAGAAAGTAAGAAGCTTTCTTTTAGGAAGAAAATCCTTTTTCAGGCTTGCTGCTGGATTTCCCTAAGAACCACTGAATGTCAGCCCCGCAGGGTGTGCAGCCAGCCCTGAGCCAGGCCTAACCCCGAGCCTGTTTGTGTCCCTGTCCCGCAGATCGAGGAGATGCAGTGGGGCGGGGGCGTGCGCTCCGTGCCGCCCTCGGTGTGCAGCCAGCCGTGCCGGCCGGGCGAGAGGAAGAAGATGGTGAAGGGGATGCCGTGCTGCTGGCACTGCGAGCTCTGCGACGGCTACCAGTACCAGGCGGACGAGGTCACCTGCCTGCTCTGCTCCTACAACGAGCGGCCCAACGAGAACCGCACCGGCTGCCGCTCCATCCCCATCATCAAGCTGGAGTGGCACTCGCCCTGGGCCGTCATCCCCGTCTTCTTGGCCATGCTGGGCATCGTGGCCACCATCTTCGTCATGGCCACCTTCATCCGCTACAACGACACGCCCATCGTGCGCGCCTCGGGCCGGGAGCTCAGCTACGTGCTGCTCACGGGCATCTTCCTCTGCTACATCATCACCTTCCTGATGATCGCCAAGCCCGACGTGGCCGTGTGCTCCTTCCGCAGGATCTTCCTGGGGCTGGGCATGTGCATCAGCTACGCGGCGCTGCTGACCAAGACCAACCGCATCTACCGCATCTTCGAGCAGGGCAAGAAGTCGGTGACGGCGCCCAGGCTGATCAGCCCCACCTCGCAGCTGGCCATCACCTCCAGCCTGATATCCGTGCAGCTCCTGGGGGTCTTCGTCTGGTTCGCGGTCGACCCGCCCAACATCATCATAGATTATGATGAGCAGAAAACTATGAACCCCGACCAGGCCAGAGGAGTGCTCAAATGTGACATTACGGATCTACAAATCATTTGTTCCTTGGGTTATAGCATTCTGCTCATGGTGACGTGCACTGTGTATGCCATCAAGACTCGGGGGGTCCCAGAGAATTTTAATGAAGCCAAACCCATTGGATTCACTATGTACACTACCTGTATAGTATGGCTTGCCTTCATTCCAATATTTTTTGGCACTGCCCAGTCAGCCGAAAAGGTAGGTGAGAGTGTGCAGGTACCTGAGGATTCGCTGTGGTTGTAGCGCCGTGCTGGTGTCAGCTTTCCGTGGATTTCCAGCTGAGCTCTCCAGTCAGCTCATCCCTGACTCGTGGGCAATCTGTGGCACTGTTTTCCTTCCCCGTTTAGCTCCTGGGCCATTTGTTTGATAAACTGGCAACTGATCAATAGCAATCACGTTAGCTGTTAGTTTTATTGTTGCATCTATTTCAATTGTTTCTTTGCAGTAGGGTAAGTGGGAATTAGCTGTCATATTATCCACGAAGAGGCATCTCCCAACTCAAATCATTCCAAATACAAGATGTAAGCAAGAAAATTGTCAAAACAATACTCAAGCAGAGTCCTGTGCCTCTGAGGAGCTGAGCCCTGAGGGCAGTGCAGAGTCTGATGAGTGCCCTGCTCGCAGAACAGCCCCAGGACACACTTACACCTCGGTGTGAAGGGCCTGTCCTGAGCTCCCGTGGTGGCTCCAGCTGATGCTCCGTGATGCAGATTCACCTTTACTTCTCTCTGGAGAAAAGCTGTCATTTCAGAGGGGTTTGGCAAATAACTCCAAGCCCAATACTTAGAGAGCAGTGGCGATACTGGGCTGTCCTGAGCTTCTGTCAGTCTGTTTTACCCCTCTGTCCCACCCCAGCCTGGAGGAAGCACCACATCCTTACCTGTGGTGTGCTCCTGAATCCAGGCACCACTCCCCTGCCTCACACACTCCCCCCAGCCCTTGCATGGATGTGGTAGCATGCTGCTCTCCCCAGGTCCTGACCCACGCTTTCCTGTGCAGAAAAGAGCTTTGGCTTCTTGGTCCTTTTTTTCACCTCTATTTTCATTTTCCATTTGTTCTCCAACGCAGAACTGGGGCAGGCTCAGTGCTGGGCATGGAATTATTGTGTCTTCTCAAGGGGTGAGCCAATTTCCCATCCCAGCCAGCAGCTCTGCCCCCAGGGCTGTCACTCCCACAGAGGCTGCAGGAACACCAGGAGGGCACTGGGACAGGTCCTGCCAGGCTCCAGGGCTCTCCCCTGGCAAGAGGCTGGCAGAGCTTTGTTCTCTGCAGCTCAGGAGGCTGTGGAGATCTGCAGTTGCTTTGGCCTCAGCTTTGGCCCTCGGGGCAGGGAGGGGATCACCCAGGACGGGCAGGTAGGAGGTTTTGGGGAGGTTTCCATGGATCCTCTCACCTCTGCTCTGGGCTTTCCAGAGCCATTGCATCCCTGGAGGGAATTAATTTCAATGGGAAAGGAGACCTGCCAAGGCTTACAGCCACTTCAGGCTTCTCTGCTGTCCCTGTTGAGGGCGAGATAAGGACCAGCAGGAGCAGCTCTGGCTGCAGTGGGGTCTGTTTGTACCTGCCTCTGATACGGGGGTGCTGAGCAGCTCCAGGGCTCCCTGCCTGGGACTGGGGCCTGCAGGGGACCGAGATGAAGTGCTTGGAATTGTTGTCTGCAAAGATTTAAGCAGGTGATATTAAACCACAAAGAATCTGCTGCTGGCACTCCGAGTTGTTCAGCAGCAAAAGCTGGAGGTGTCCATGTCCTCCTGGGGCTAAATTAAACCTGGGCTCTGGAAGTGCTGGCTTCTCACACAGCCCCTGTAGGACAGCAGAAGAGGTGATGGTGAACCTGGTCTCACACAGAGCACAGGGGAGGGTGCAGGGCAGGAGAAGCAGCTCCTGCTGTGCTGTGCCCCAGCCTGGGGACACTGGGGACACTGGGGATGCTGGGGACAGGGACAGCAGTGGCTGCTCTGTGCTGCTGGGGCTCATCCCCACCCCTTGGGCTGGAGGCTGCTCTGTCTGGTCCAGCAGAGCCCCCAGGGTGACCTCCCTGTGCAGTGGCCCCAGGGAGGGTCACTGCAGTCCCTGTCCCCCGTGCTGGTCCTGCTCCTGGGGCTTTCCCCCTCCTGCCCCCACAGAGCTGCAGCCACAGGAGCTTTGCTGCTTTTCCTTCTCCTCTGGCACTCCTTTGGGGTGGGGGTGTGGGGATTGTGCTTTTTGGTGCTTGCTACTGATTTCCTGTCGGATATTTCCTCTGGAAAATATTGTGCCTTAGCTTAGCCACGCACGTCTGTGCTGGAATGGAAATTGCACCTGCTGGAAAATCTCATGCAGCACAATCTTTTAAACTGAGGAATGGGGTTATATATAACACTGTGGGTTTCAGTGTATGGATTTATTTTATTTTATCGATAAATACAAGCATAATGTTGTTCGGTAGAAGGCATATTGAAAACACCTGCCTTGTTCAGGGTAGAGAATAACACCTCCAACAACAACAAAGAAAAAACTCTAGCAATGTGCTGCAGGTAATTCATAAAAGGTGAATAATTCAAGCAGGAGCTGTTGCAGCAGGTGGAGGGAGGCAACGATGCCTTAAATGGGTACCCAGAAACAGAGAGCAGGCAGGAATAAAGGAATCAAGGAGGGATTGGTTGGAAAGGCCTTCAGAGGTACACTCTGGGCTCCAGAGGCTCCTGCCTCAGTGCATCCCAACATGGACAAGGACAGCTCCCGAGTTCTTCCCACTTGGATCTCAGCATCAATTCCCCAAGCAGGAGCCAGGCAAGGATGGAATTTGCCCAAGCTTGCCCCCCTGTCCCCAAGATTGTGGTTTGCAGTTGTTGGGCCTAGGAGGGTCTGGGTGTCCTTGGAGAGCTGGAGAGGCTTTGTTGTGTGTGTGTGAGCATGAGAGAACAGCACTGAACGAGCTCCAGGGAACTGCAGAGTGACACTGGGCAGGGCAGGGTTGGGGACAGAGAAAAGCTCAAACCTGAGGGATCAGCAGGGCAGTGTGAGGAAGGACAGAAATGTGACTCTCTCCAGGATGCAGATGAACCATGAGGTGTATGGGAGGTGGCACGTGGTAAAAGCAGATTTCAGACCTTTTTACAGCTTGAGTTTGTCCAGACTGTTTCATGGTCCACCCTCAGAAATGGGGAGAACACGTGGCTGGGATGGGTCAGCTGTGCTTTATGGGCTTGGTGTGGTGATGCCAATGGATCCCATGGATGTGGGACTGGGAGCAGGACAGTTCTGGGGGCAGGAATTGTGCTGTCTCTGCCCATAAACATCCTTCCTTTAGGGTGTGTTTGATAGAAAACCACTTAATGGCTTTTAGCTGAAGAAGGGGAGATTTAGACTAGATTTACAGAAGGAGTTCCACCCCGTGAGGGTGGGGAAGAGCTGGCACTGGGTGCCCAGAGAAGCTGAATATTCCCCTAAAATCTCATTTTTTCATATTATGTCACTGGGCTGATAGAGAGAGAGATGTCATCATTATATTTCATGTTTCCTACAGGTTCTGCTGCCTCAGAGCTGTGATTGCTTCTATTTAGTAATTGTGCCAAGATTAAAATAATACATTTCTGGATGGGTTTACAAGCCAGTGAGAGCTGTCAGCGTGCTCCTCAATATATCCTGCCAGTGGGTTTTTTTCCTTCAGTGATTTTCAGGGCTTTTTGCAAGTTAAAGGAGTTCTAACAGTGCCTCTGAATGAGGGGTGGCTGCTCTTCAGTCAGTGTGGTCACCCTGCTTGGGAGCTTTATTCTCCCTGCACTGGTGAGAAATAGGGAAAAGATGAAATAGGAAAAAGAGTTGTGACCTTCCCTCAACTTATTTCTGCATGAACTTTCAGCTGTAAGATGTTGGAGTTTTTTGGGGGGGCTGTAGGGTTTTGTAATACCACCACTATGAAATTCAAAGTTCCCAGTCCCACCAGCTCTTCCATCTTCTTCCTCGTTTCTCTATTTTTTCAGTGTCCCTTTTATTCAAATCAGTGAGCAGGGCAAGCCAGGCACATGTGGCAGCAGCACTTTCACTTACTGTGTTGAGTGCTCCACAAATACTGTAATTTGAAGGCACATGCAGAATGGGTCCTTGTTCAGATTAAATAATGTCACATTAGCACAGGAGCACTTCAGCCTATGTTCTATTTTTTGGTGAAACTGAGTTACCCTTCAATTCTGTGTAACACAAATACCAATTAGCCAGGTAGGACACACTTTTATTTTCTCCCTTGGGAAGGCTTGAGCTGACAGTTGCTATAGCAACTCTACATACCTGGATTTGGGAGTTATGAGGAATTTAATGCAACGTTTGTTGGAGTTTTACACTGTTGGATTGTGGAGAAAATCAGGCTCTGAGGCTCCCAGGGAATGTGACTGAATCTGCCCTGATTTGGGGCTCACCCAGGGGTGGATTGCAGCTTTTGTTTAAAGGAGGATTCTGATAACAGGAATTTCTCTCATTGATGCACTTTCCCTTCACCCATCACTTCATTGTCTGCATGTTCAGCTGCTGAAGTTCCTAATTTTATCCAGCCTTGATTTTATCCCTGAGCACACCCAAGAATGTAAGGATCTGGCATTAGAGTTGTCCTGAGTCAAGCCTGAACTGAAGAGCAGCTTCACCTCCTTGCAGCTCAGACCCTCCAGGCTGGAGCCACGAGGTCTGGAGATCCTCCAAGCACAGGGAGTTCAATAAAATCCACTTTTGTGGAGTACTGGAGTTCTGCATTTTAATTGAGGAGAAATAAGGTGTTCTTTGAAATCTAGAAGTGAAATAATCAGTGGAATTTTTGGAAGGCTGATAACCTTCACTACAAAAGTGATCCTGGCCTAGGTTTTTCTCAGGTTATATAACAACACTGCTGAAAAGTGTATAAAAACCCTTGTGAAAACTTTTCAGTGTCTATAGAGCTTCAACTCTAACTTCTGTAGAACTAATTAAAAATTTTAAGCACAGCTTCTGGGTAAAGCTCCCACTAAGATTTACTTCCTTACCTTCTGCATTCATTTGTCCTTCCCAGTGGGAAGGGAGGCTGTGACCACCCCAAACACAGCCCAATTAAAAGGCTTTTACGGTGTCACTGTGCTAATGGTTTAACCCTAAAGGAGCTCAGGGTTTCCATCTGTGTCACTGAGGTGGTGAGTGCTGCAGGAGCCCCAGGTTCTGGAGTGGTTGATCTTTGGCCTCGTGCCTGTTCTGCTCTCCCTGGTGCTCTGGGAGGAGCTTTGTTCCCTGAGCAGATGCTCACAGACCCCTGGCTGGAGCTGGGCCCCCGAGCCTCCTGGAGGAGAGAACACCTCAGGGAGTCAGGGCTCCCCAGGAGCTCTGCCACAGCTCCCTCTGCCAGGGAGGCTGGGAAAAAGAAAGGAAAACAGCAAGGAAAACTTGGTGCCTAAACTTGGGCACCTGGGATTTGTGGGTGTCCCCCAGCCCCACACTCAGGGGCAGGGGAGAGAAGGGGGAGTTGTCACTTGTGTTTGACATGTCAGGGGTGTTGGGAAGGACAGAATGGCCTCTGTGACATGTCAGGGGTGTTGGGAAGGACAGAATGGCCTCTGTGACATGTCAGGGGTGTTGGGAAGGACAGAATGGCCTCTGTGACATGTCAGGGGTGTTGGGAAGGAGGGAATGGCCTCTGTGACATGTCAGGGGTGGTTGGGAAGGAGGGAATGGCCTCTGTGACATGTCAGGGGTGGTTGGGAAGGACAGAATGGCCTCTGTGACATGTCAGGGGTGGTTGGGAAGGACAGAATGGCCTCTGTGACATGTCAGGGATGGTTGGGAAGGAGGGAATGGCCTCTGTGACATGTCAGGGGTGTTGGGAAGGACAGAATGGCCTCTGTGACATGTCAGGGGTGGTTGGGAAGGACAGAATGGCCTCTGTGACATGTCAGGG
>VZTN01012352.1:111619-142038 GCA_013400515.1 Erpornis zantholeuca
CCGGGGTCAGAGCCCTGCGGGAGCTGCCGGGATCGGGGATGGATACCCAGAGCAGCATTCCCGGGTCGGAGCCCTGCGGGAGCTGCCAGGATCGGGGTCAGAGCCCTGCGGGAGCTGCTGGGATCGGGGTCAGAGCCCTGCGGGAGCTGCCAGGATCGGGGATGGATACCCAGAGCAGCATTCCCGGGGTCAGAGCCCTGCGGGAGCTGCCAGGATCGGGCAGAGCCCTGCGGGAGCTGCCAGGATCGGGCAGAGCCCTGCGGGAGCTGCTGGGATCGGGGTCAGAGCCCTGCGGGAGCTGCCGGGCTCGGGCAGAGCGCGGTGCCAGCAGAAGGAATCCCCGCTCGGGTGCTCGCTGTCCCGGCGCTGACAGAGGCGAGTTTGTCACGAGTGCAGTTTGTATTTACAGGCTCCCTCACGCTAGAAGAGGCAGCTCCGAGCTGCTCCGCGTCTCTCTTGCCGTGCGCTAGCGGCCGCAGAGCCCTCGGTGAAGTTTCCGAAGGCAGCAGTAACCAGGCTCGGGGTTTTATCCTGTTCAAACATATTTAATGAGTTACAGATTCACATTAGTGTCTGCGGGTCGCTAACTTCTGTCAGGCCATGGATGAGTTAAACATGTGAGCTTAAAACTCGGGTTTTTCTCCCCCTGTGATATTCCAGATTACTTTCAGTTTGAGCACCCCAAATGAAGATGCTGATAGGGAGCTCTGAATAATTCAGAGTGAATTGCGGTGTTATCTCTGAGCTATGAGTGACGTGTGGGAGGTAATTTCGGGGTTAACTTGGAGCTGGTAACGAGGAACCGGGAGCTGCGGTGGGATGCTGCAGGGCAGAGGATCACTCCGTCAGACCGCACTGGAGAATGGTTTGGATTATTGCTGTAAATTGTGGCCGCAGCCTCTCATTCGAGATGGAGATTTGGTTTATTCTTGCAATAAAAAGGCAGCGTTAGATAATTAAGAGAGAAGCTCTTCCCCGATGCTCCGGATTAGCGCTGATGCACGCGGGTACCTCCCAGAGATACTGGGGATCGTGGAACGACTGGCATTTGGCAGGTCCGAAAATGATGGACTCTTTGTAATTAAATCTCATTTAAATGAGGACCCAAATGCTGTTGTACTGTGGGATTACCCGGTTCAGCACGACAATAACCACCCGTCTGCGTGTCACAGAGCCCGAGCACTGCGTAGAGCAGCGCCGGGGTAGGAATTATGATGCACTGGGCAGTTGCCATGGCAACGGTTTGTTCTAATTGCGATACATTAGTAGCAACAAGAATTGGCTGGCTCAAGTCACTGTGTTAATTAAATGCGAGCTCGCACCGCTCTGGAGGAATAACAGAAAATTAACACCTCCGAGTGCCCCCGGGTGCGGAGGGGGTCGGGCACTGCTGGGTGTTGGGGAGAGCGATGGGCAGGGAGCGGGGCTGGCACGAACCCGGCTGTGCTCGCTCAGGAAAGGGCACGGGCACCGCGGAGATGCTGCGGTTTGCCGGCAGAGCTCGGGGTGAGCTCCTGGGGTTCGCGGTTCTTGCAGGGATCTGAGCTCTTGGCAGCAGCCGTGTGTGGGTGCAGCCCGCGTGGGGCTTGGGCTGCTGCCCACGCCCCATGTCTGACCCTGCTTATTGATTGTTTTGAGGTTTAAATTGCTTTTCTTTAATACGAGGCATTATTTTCCTTGTGCCAGGGTTTGAACTCCTCATGGTGGTAGGTCAGGAATAAAAGCTTTGCTGCCTCACCCATGGGTCTTCCATTCTTTCAGGCAGCTTTGCCACACTTCCTGTTCACTTTCATCCTTCAGAAAATTAAATCATTTCCACAGAATGGGTTGGGTTGGAAGGGACCTCAAAGCCATCCAGTGCCACCCCTGCCATGGCAGGGACACCTCCCACTGTCCCAGGCTGCTCCCAGCCCCAGTGTCCAGCCTGGCCTTGGGCACTGCCAGGGATCCAGGGGCAGCCACAGCTGCTCTGGGCATGCTAATAAATGAATAATTAACCTAGTTATAACAGTGAATTAATTGCTGACTGCTCTGGGTACTTGACTGCAGCCTTTAGTCCCCAGGCACATTCCACACTCCGTACCCAGCACTGTGGTGGCAAAGGACATGTCCAGCCACAAGCTTTTTCTAGGTAGCCAAAGCAATATGTAAATGCTCTGGTTTAAATAATAATTACGTTATCACTTCAAAAGTCAGTGAAAAATTGTCTTCCTTCATATATGTATATGTATTTCATATATTTGTCAGTGTTTTTTATTGCCAGTGTTCTACTCCAAAGGTCTTTAAAGAGAAGTAATAAGTGTAGGATTATCCTTTCCCTCTCCCGCTCCTGCACTGACACTGGCTTGCACTTCAAATTCCCCTGAAGGTCTCCAAGCAGAATTAGATCTTACTTTGTATGCAAATATATGGAATATATTCTCAGTATGGGCCTGGGTCAAACTTCACTGACATTGAAAGATTCCAGGTGACTTTTTGGGATTTGTAGTGATGGGGGCAGTGAGGTGACCACAGTCAGTGCTGGCACACGGGCAAGGCTGGGGCCACCAGTCACTGCTTGGGCATTAGATGGGCAGGGAACTTTCTGTGGGATTGGTTTGAGCTTCTGTGCACTGGTTGAGCTGGGAATATGCTGAGAAGGAATACTGGGAATACTGGGTTGCCTCAGTGTGAAGGGTGGTGGTGGAGTCACCCTCCCTGGCCGTGGCACTCAGGGCTCTGCTCTGGGTGGCCCAGAGGTGGGGATCAGCCAAAGGCTGATGGTCCTGGAGGTCCTTAACAGCCTCAGTGCTTCTGTGAGTGACCAGCTCCCAGGGAAGGGCTGGATGGAGACTCCTTCCCCTCAGCCAGGGGGAGCCTGCTCCGAGGGAGCCCTAAAGGAGGGCAGGAGTGTGTCCCTGGAGTTCCTGCTCCCAGAAATGAGCACCCTGCAGCAGCCAGACTGGGAGGAGATGGCATGGATCCCCCAGACAGTGTCCCCAGCTGGTGACACCAGTGACCCCAAAGCTGTGCTGGGCAGCTCCTCACCTCAGTGTTGGGGTGCAGCCCTGCACACACCCCAGACTGTGCTGGGCAGTTCCTCACCGCAGTTTTGGGGTGCAGCCCTGCACACACCCCAGGCTGTGCTGGGCAGTTCCTCACTGCAGTTTTGGGGTGCAGCCCCACAGGATCAGCTGCACAAACCCAGGGAGTGTGGCCGAGCTGTGGGGTTGGAGTGCTGTGCTCACTGCAGAGCCTGCACCCAGCTGTGCAGGGGAATATGTCCTTCTGGGAAGGCCAGAGGATTTCAGTCTGGATGGGGGAAGGGTTGGGGTGAGTTTTTGTAAGCCTGGTGGTTTGGGAGATCGAGGCTGTTCAGTTGCTGAAGCAAGTGGAGGCAAAGGGAATTTATTAACTGGAGTGTCTCAGAAAAAGAGCAGTTTGATCTCAGGGAAAGCCTTCCAAGTGGGCCAGGCTGGCTGGATATAAATCAAACATTCATATGGCTGGATCAGGGGAGGCAGAATTGGAGTGAAAGGATAGAAAAAGGTGTTGAAGCTTGCTCTGTAAGATGAACCTTCTGTGGGAATCTCAGGAGCATGGCCTGGGCTGAAATACCTGGGGTTTCATCCTGGCAGGACTGCAAATGGACAGGTCAAGAAAGCCTGAGTGGGGTGGGCACTCGATTACAGCTCAATTTGAACCCCAGTCTGAGCAGGAGAAACCCTGTCCTGGGGCTGTCCTGCACTGCTGGCCTGGATCAAGCCCTCTTGTAAGGCTGGCCTAAGGCTTCACTTGCTCCTTTCGCTGTGTTTTCTCAGTGTTAGCTTACTGTGTGTGACTGGGGAGCTCTAACAGTGCTTGCATTCATTCTGGATTGTGGATTTAATTTTGCAAGCCCCGAGTACCTCAAGTGAGAGGGCTGCTTGCTGTGGGAACGTGTGGCTGGGCGATTTACCAGGCAGTGGCACAGAACTGCCACCCCCAGAGTGGTCAAAGGAGGACAGAGAACCATCAGGGTGTTTGTGCCTCTCCCTCCCAGGCTCTGAGTGATCTTGGCAGCATTTCCCAGGCTGTCAAGGCAGAGCTGCAGCTCCCAGGGGCTGCACTCGCAGAGTTCCCATTGCCATGACAACCTCGGGCACATCGGGAGCTGCTCCAGGAGCTGCTCTGCCTCTGAGCCCGGCCTGGCTTCACCCGGGCCCCCTGGCACCTCACCTGCCCTCTCTGATGGAGTGTCCTGGGGGGAAGAGCCAGCCCAGAGCCCAAGGGGCTCTCAGAGCTCCTGCTGCTGGGTCTCTGCCGTGCTGCTCCCTAGGGAATGGTTCCTCCTGCTTTGGGATGATCCTGCCTTGCCTTTCTGGAGCAGAGGACAGCAGGGGAATGTTTGATCCTCCTGACGTGAATCCCTGTAAGTCACAGCAGTGAGTTTGGAATATCAGAGTCAATTCCTCCCCAGGTCCCCCCCAGCCCTGCCCTCTGCAGAGGGGTTCCCCCCTGTCCTGGCACTGCAAGTTCTTCCCCAAACTTTGGGGTTTTTCACTCCAGGGATAGGCACCTCCAGTGTGGGAAGACAGAGAAACCCAAGGGTTCCTGCAGGTTTTCCAAGGAAACCTGAACACCACTCCAGGTTCTCCTGTCTGGAGTACTGAATGGCTGCACCTCTTTTGCTCTGATGGAGACTTCTGGGAAGAACATTTAATTCCTGCACCTGGTGACCAGAGAGGTTTACCTGAACACAGGATCAGCATGAGGTTAAGCATCTAAAGCTGTTTTTTTTAAAAAATTACCTTTCTATTCTTTGGGATTTCTGACTATTTCTTAGCTCCATGCATCCTGGCTGACTGCAAAGTGAAATTCCAGAACACTGGGTGGTTTCTCATCGTGCCAGATTCTTCAGAACTGATTTCTTATGCATGACCACTTCTGAAGGCCATGGCATTTGGAGCTGCCCATTTCCTGTCCCCTCTGTGTGTTTACTCACACACACATCAACCTGCACTTTGTTTGTCTCTCCACAATCAATACCTTCCCCTGATATTCCTCATGCTCCTCCCTCCATCTCAGGTAAATGGAATTGTCTTGAAATCACTTGACCTGAGTTTATTTTCTGTTCTGGGATGCTTTAATCATTTAAGAAAAATTGTGATAGAGCTTAGCCTGGTGCTCCCTGAGCAGCTGCTGGCTCAGGAAGGGCAGGGGGAGCTGCCTGGGCTCCCTCCTTAGCAGCAGTGTCTGATCCTGGGAGTGTTTCTGGCACCTTCAGGGCCAGTCAGGACTTTCTGCCCTGCTGGGTGGCCGTGGTTGCTCTGAGGGGATGCTCTAGAGGCTTCCACAGCTTCTCCCTTCAAACTGAGGATGGGGATTTGGGGATTTGCAGATGGTGGTGATTGCAGGGCTTGGAGAAACCTGGTGTAGTGGGAGGTGCCCAGTGGGGACACTGTGTGTCCCTTGGGGACATTGTGTGCCAGGGCCACAGTGCCAGCAGTGTGCAGTGCCCCCCATCCTGCAGAGACACAGCCCTGGGGTCTCACTTTATTTTCCTCAAAAATCCCAAACTGAGGGTTGCAGGTTTGCTTTTTGCTCCTCTTACATTGAATTATTCAATAGTTGAAGTGAGTAAAATTAAAGATTTCTAGACTGGTGACGTTTGGAATACAAGAAGGATAGCAAAATCTGTTTCATTTGAACTCTAATCTCTGGTCATGTATAAAATGGATAAAATGCAATAAGTGTGGAGAAATATGATTTACAACAGCAGCCAGAGTCTGGCTCAGAATACCCGAAAATGCCAAGATTGTGTGTCAGTCAATTTAGCAGTGCAGTGGCGAGGGGGAGCAATGAAATGAAGGCTTTCTCTTTTTCCCTTTCATTTTTTTTTTTTGTTTTTTGGAAGAAGTGACAGATGAAGAATTATTTCTAGCTCAAAAAAGCCAAGTGCTCAGCCCGTGAGAGAGGGAAAAGCCATTATTTTAATAATAGAAGTTGAGGATGTACATTACTTCTGCTGCACTTTGTGTTTGTCTCTTTTAGTGATGTGTAACTTATTTTAGAGCTATGATCACAAACAGGAATGCCAAGCAGGAGATGTTAGGCAGTTCTGAGGACTGATAATGGGATTTCTGGAGCCTTTCCCTCCGGCTGTGCCTGAAATCCAGCCCAGCCCTGCTGTGGCTGAAATTTCTGATCACCTGCAGAGCCCTTGGTGAGGCAGCAGCAGGGATGTGGAGGGCTCAGGACACTCCTGCTGTGGGCAGACCTGCTCTGGGTGCCAGCCCTGAGCAGCTCCCAAGTGATTCCAGGCAGTTCCTGGGCACCTTTGTTCTCTCTGTACCTGCTCCAAGCCAAGGCAGCTCTTTTTGCAGCAGATGAGGAATCTGCTGAATATTGCCTGTACAAACTTGTGGGATTGCCTCTGATAGTGCTTCACTTTCTCTGTCAGCCATCAGATGCTGTTTGAAGGCAGCACTTGCTTTTCCATCGCCGCTCTGTCCAATTATCTGGCTAATTTAATTTCCTTCTAGATAAGCTGTTAGAGTTCCTCTCTCAGGCTGGCAGGACAAAATTCCT
This sequence comes from Erpornis zantholeuca, assembly GCA_013400515.1. Taxonomy (NCBI): domain Eukaryota; kingdom Metazoa; phylum Chordata; class Aves; order Passeriformes; family Timaliidae; genus Erpornis; species Erpornis zantholeuca. The sequence goes on from VZTN01012352.1 coordinate 118,169, forward strand.
CCTCTTCTGCATCTGCATCAGAAGCCTCAGAGCTTCAGCATTTGCTGTTTTGAATTCTCACACAAGTTATAGATATAACCCATAAATGTTTATTTTTGGTGTGTGCAAATTTCTTGCATAAGGAAGTTGCTAATATAAGGGAGTAAGCTGTATAAGATATTTAGCTGGAATAACCAAGATATTTAAAATACAGACATTCACTTCAACTCCCCTGCAGATGTTTGCCTGTGATGTGCAGGCTGAAGAACTCCATGTGTAGGGTGCTCTTGGGAGGTGAAAATGAACGGTGCCTCTGACAAGGTGACATCAGGAGGAACAGGGCAGGCACAGGGAATTGGGAATTTGTCCTTTCAGTCCTGTTTACTCCATGCTGGCTGCCTTTGCATGCAGCCTCTGCAGTTGGGAATCTCTGGGAATATCTCTGAATTTTCCTTTCGATGGCTGAGCCTTCTGCTGCAAGGAACATGCTGGGACATGATCCATCAGAGCATTCCTGATCCCCGGGTGGGGAATGCTGCCACAGGGGCTGGGACGTGATCCTGCCCTCAGGAAGTTGGTCTTTTGGATGCTTCTATTGGAGGAATTCTCATTTTGTTGGTATAAATTGGATATTGGGGAGGAATTGTTCCCTGGGAGGGTGGGCAGGCCCTGGCACAGGTGCCCAGAGCAGCTGTGGCTGCCCCTGGATCCCTGGCAGTGCCCAAGGCCAGGCTGGACACAGTGGGAGATGTCCCTGCCATGGCAGGGGTGGCACTGGATGGGCTTTGAGGCCTCTTCCCACCCAAACCATCATCCCATCAGGGAGCAGGTTGGGCTGGGAAGGACATTAAGGATCCCCTTGTTCTGAGCCCTGGCTGCTGAGTTTGGCTGGGATGGGAGCTGGCAGGGATCCTCCCCATGCCCATGCCCATTCCCATTCCCATTCCCATTCCCATTCCCATTCCCTGTCCTTTCAGGGCTCCTCCCATGCCCATTCCCATTCCCATTCCCATTCCCATTCCCATTCCCATTCCCTGTCCTTTCAGGGCTCCTCCCATGCCCATTCCCATTCCCATGCCCATTCCCTGTGCAGTCCCTGGAAGGGCACAGCTGTCTGGGCAAAGCTGCCCTGCCTGGCCCTTCCTCAATCCCCGTGTCTGAGGGAGCAGTGTTTGCAGGTATGGATGGTTTGGGGTTTTCAGTGAGGATCCAGCTCCTGAGGGAGGGCTGGGGTGCCCTCACCATGGTTTGGGGTTTTCAGTGAGGGTCCAGCTCCTGAGGGAGGGCTGGGGTGCCCTCACCATGGTTTGGGGTTTTCAGTGAGGGTCCAGCTCCTGAGGGAGGGCTGGGGTGCCCTCACCCTCCCACTGGACACCAAAATGCCTGAGGACACATTTGCATTCAGGTCCTTTCACTTCCCATGTTGTTGCAAACACATAACGCAGGGGAAACTAATTTTAATTTTTATTAAAAAGTGTTTCTCATTCTTATATTTGCACAACATAATGTAGAGAACGAGATAGAATCTTCAGATGACCTGGAAAAGCCTTCTGGGAGATTTATAAACTGTCTGCTTCATCTGTAAGAACATTTGTTTTAATTCCCATATAAAAGTGAGATAAATTGGCTTGTAATAGCACAGGTCCAAAAATATCTCAAGTTACCACTTTATTTCCATATTGCAACATAACACAATTCAGTGCATAATTAGAAAGCTGAATTAGAAAAGAGGAGCAGTTGCTCCTGATTAGACTGAAGGCAAAGCTTCAGCCTGCAAAAAGGATTTCTGACTGCTAAAGGGAATTTTCAAAGCTCTGCAGCTCTGAGTGAAGTTGTTGTATAAACTAAGTTCAGTTCTGGCCCAGCAGCTGGAGATCTCTCCTGGGCTGGCAAAGACAGAGGCCTGATCCTGCAGTGCTTCGCTTCCCACAGTTCAGAATCAGCCACTGATGTATTTTGTTCTATAAAAATTGCCAGTTATTAGATGTGTGTATTCCAGACCAGTCCAATTTTCTCTCAAGGTTTTGAAGGCAATTTTTGTGATTTGCATGAATAAAGCAAGAATCTGGAAAACATAAAAATCTAAAATTCAAATGGAAATCACTTATGTAAAAGAAGTGATAAAATCTAGGTGCTTTTGCATGTGAATGATGTCCTCGGGGTTGGGTTTTCTCCAGTGCCTGCTTCAAAGTCGCTGCATTTGTAACGCAGTGTGTGAAGTGAGGATTTGTCAAGGTTCAGGGTCTGCTTGAGAGAGAAGGAGATTGAGTGAGGGTGACCCTCCCGAGGGAGCTTGTCCTTCTGCCATGGCAGATGTGGCTTCAGGCCCCACATGGGAGCAGTCCTGGGACACCAACCCCGGATTGGTTTTAGAAAGCCTAGATTTTCCCTGGCACCATTTCCAATCATGGAATGGGTTGGGTTGGAGGGAATTAAATTCCACCCAGTGCCACCCCTGCCATGGCAGGAACACCTCCCACTGTCCCAGGCTGCTCCCAGCCCCAGTGTCCAGCCTGGCCTTGGGCACTGCCAGGGATCCAGGGGCAGCCACAGCTGCTCTGGGCACCCTGTGCCAGGGCCTGCCCACCCTCCCAGGGAACAATTCCTTCCCCATATCCCATCTAATCCTGCCCTCTGGCAGTTTGAGGGCATTCCCCCTTCCCTGTCCCTCCAGGCCCTTGGAAATGCTCTCTCTCCATGTTTCTGTAGCTCCTTCAGGCACTGCCAGGCCACAGCTGTGTCACCCCAGAGCCTTCTCCCCTCCAGGCTGAAGAAGCTCCATCCCTCTTCTCATTCACCTCAAATTCGAGCCTCTCTCACTAAATCTGCATCTTAATTTCTTAATTTAATCTCAGGTTTGGGAGCTGCCAGGTTCAGCAGCCAGCTGTAAAAGGCATGCATGAGTTATTAGAGTCCCATTGTCAGTTAAATCTGATCCTTTGTACTTTAAGTCACCCATTTGCATTCATCTAAAATGCTTCCCGAGAATTTATCAGAAGAAGTGAAATAAGAAATGAAATAGTTTCACGTACACTGCATTTTTATGTCTGACTGGTAAAACCACAAAGCAGAGATAAAACACATAAAACTGAGGCTCTGCATAATAAGCATATCTATTCGTTTCCCTTATCTTTCTGCTGCTCCCATTTGTCATGAGAAGCTTTGTGTGTCACTCATCCCTCCTTGTTCTACAAACGCTCTTTTCTCCCTTGCCTCTTATCTCCCATCAGCGTTGGCAAGGTGGGCACTGGCCTGGGAGGTGCTGCCAAGACCCCTTTGATTAAATAATCATTTCACCTTCAGCCCCTTCTGGCAGGAAAAGTGAAGATGGGCACCTGGGGCAGTGCTGCTCTGCAGCCTTGGGGTGGAGGGGAAGGTGCTGGGGCAGAGGATGCCCAGGCTGAGGCAGATCCCCACTGGGGCAGCCCCTGGGGCATGGGGGCTGTGGGCTCTGCCCAAGGAGGGGCTGGTGCAGGTATTGAAAGGGAGGACAGAGGTGAGGGAGGCACCTGGCTGTGCCACCTGCATTGCTTTTCCCAGGTCTTAAAACCAAAACACAGTTTATGGGGAAAAGGGCTTTGTACCTCAGGGTTTATTTCAGGATCCTGGGGTGCAGCACTTGGTCCAGGTGGAATGCCCCAAAATGCATGCACACCTCACACTGAAATACACACAATTCTAGGCCTTGCATAATTAACATATTTATCAGAGATCCCCCAGGGAGAGGCTGGAGTGAAGCCCTCGTTGTGAGGAACCTTCCCCCTGGCTGGGCCTGGCTGAGGTTCCCAAATGTGTTCTGGAGAGGCCCTTGGTGTCTGGGGCTCCCAGGATGTTTGCTCTCCTGGTTTAACGGTGCCGTGGGGCTGAGCTGAGTTCTCAGCCTTGGGGAGGTACAAGTGTGGGGCTACAAGCACTGAGAGGGCAGCAAACTATAAAAGAGTGTGTGAGAGGGGTGTGAAAGGAAAAGCAAAAAACCATCCTGGGATCACCTGCAGGGACAGGCAGCAGCAGGGCCAGGGCACACAGCGAGGGCTGTGGGGACATCTGTGGGGTTTGCTCTGGAGGCTCTGGAAGCTCCCCCAGAGGAGGCTTTAGGATGCTGTGAGGGTGAGTCTGGAGATGTTTGTGTTGTTCTCAGAGTTTTTCCATCAGAAGTTCAGAGTGATGAGCACTGAATGGGAGGAGAAGAGGAAATAGTGTTCTGAAGCAACCACCCTCAGAGTGTGATGATTTTCCCATCTCTCTGGATTTCCTGTATATTTAATTTCTGAAGAGGATCTGCAGAGATGCTGCTGCCTCTTCCGCTCCCTCACGCCTGTACTGTGCTGTCTCTGTGCCTTTTAATTGTGCTGAATCCTCTCAAGTCGTGAGAATTGTTCTGGTTTATCTGTTACGTGTGTCCTCTGAAAAGGCAGTTTAGAACAAAAAGCTGCAAAAAAGGCTTTTCTACCCCTGTATATTAGCAGAGTACATTTTTTAATCCCTGTGGTTTCTTTGAATACTCATCTCAGTACCTGTTCTCTGACTTCAAAATATTTTTTCCCAATACTGAGCACAGCTGAATGTCACAAGCACAGAAGTTGTTGTGTAGCCTCTGCAAAGTCATTTCAGTGAATTCTGGAGAATTAAAGTACAGTAAAAACAAGAAAATCCCACCTTCCTCAATGTTTTTAAGCTACTAACCTTTGTTATTGTAGTTCCTCTTCCATAACTTACAGCTCAGCTAAACCTTAACAGATATCAGAATTATTTCAATCCAAATCTGATCTGCACTCTTGACATAAGTGAGCAAAAGCTGTGCCATAACTTCCTGTAGGAGTTGTGTTAAGGCCACTGAAAGTCTCCAGCACCGAGGATCAGGCAGGGGATTGGTGTGGGACATCAGAGTGGCTGCAGTGCAAAGCTCTCAGCTCGCACATCTTTCCTGCAGACTGGCTAAAAATCAGTGTACAATGGGTATTTGTGTTTGCAGTGCTGCAGGCCCCCACCCATGGTGTGTAACACTGCAAACTGGCTAAAAATCAGTGTACAATGGGTGTTGGTGTTGGCAGTGCTGCAGCCTACCAGGCCTGTGGTGTGTAACACTGCAAACCTGTTAAAAATCAGTGTACAGTGGGTGTTTATGTTTGCAGTGCTGCAGCCCATGGTGTGTAACACTGCAGACTGGTTAAAAATCAGTGTACAGTGGGTGTTGGTGTTTGTTGGGAGTGCTGCAGCCCCCTGCCCATGGTGTGTAACACGGCAGACTGGTTAAAAATCAGTGTTCAATGGGTGTTGGTGTTTGCAGCCCCCCACCCGTGGTGTGTAACACTGCAGACTGGTTAAAAATCAGTGTACAGTGGGTGTTGGTGTTGGCAGTGCTGCAGCCCATGGTGTGTAACACTGCAAACCTGTTAAAAATCAGTGTACAGTGGGTGTTGGTGTTTGCTGGCAGTGCTGCAGCCCATGGTGTGTAACACTGCAGACTGGTTAAAATCAGTGTACAATGGGTGTTGGTGTTTGCTGGCCGTCCTGCAGCCCGTGGTGTGTATAACACTGCAGACTGGTTAAAATCAGTGTACAGTGGGTGTTGGTGTTGGCAGCCCCCCACCCGTGGTGTGTAACCTGTCTCTGTTGTCCCCTAGCTCTACATCCAAACCACCACGCTCACCATCTCCATGAACCTGAGCGCGTCGGTGGCGCTGGGGATGCTCTACATGCCCAAGGTTTACATCATCATCTTCCACCCCGAGCTCAACGTGCAGAAGCGCAAGCGCAGCTTCAAGGCGGTGGTGACGGCGGCCACCATGTCCTCGCGCCTGTCGCACAAGCCCAGCGACCGCCCCAACGGCGAGGCCAAGACCGAGCTCTGCGAGAACGTGGACCCCAACAGTGAGTACCGGGGGGCTCTGGGGGGCCTGCAGCGCCCACCCTTCGCCCTGCTTGCTCTGCTCCATCGCGGGCTCTCCAGCTCTCGTGTGTTTTTTAAGTTCTCTGTTTTCACCCGCGGGTTTTTGAGCGGTGCCGTTCACTGGCAGTGCCTCCGTGAGCGTTTGGGAGCTGGGAGTGACTCGTGCTCCCCCTGCTCTCCCTCTGTGGGTGAGGGAGCAGCACATCCCTGGGCACAGAACCCCGCAGCCCGTGTCCAGCTGGCCCTGGCAGGGACAGATTCTCAGACAAGCACCAAATTCGTCAATATCTCTGAGTTTTCATCCCGGAGTTGCTTTGCAAAAATCTCACAACCCCCTAAGATTCCCATTTAGGGATTTTATCTGGTCTTAATGCAAATCTTGCCACCGATTTAAAAGGAAAATAGATGGCAAAGACACTTCTAGTTTCCTTAATGTGCATAGCAGAGGATAGCACAGCACGAAATTACAGACTGAGGCCATCAAATTTGATTTGCATTTGAATCTGGAAGGAGCTGAGGAAGGAGACAGCTGCACAACTGCGCAGCACACACTGCAAAGCTTTGGGCATGTCTGCAGTTTTCATGGAAAACCAGATCTGAACGTGGAGAAATGCCCTCTCCCTGCCCGTGCTGCGCTCACCCATTTGCTGCTGGAACCCCTGCCACTTCTTGTCTCTCAGCTGCTGCTGGAATCTGTGCCTCAGAGCAGCAGCTCTGCTGTCAAAGCAGAGTGGGAGCAGGCAGCAAACCCCTGACACAGCACTCCTCCTCCCTGCTCAGCCCTGCAGGATTGTTCTGCCATGTCTGATCGTGCAGGTGTACAAAGCACATCCCAACTGGAAAAACTAAGCTTGTCTCTGGAAGCTGGGCTGGGATGCTGACGTGAGACGGGGAGGAAATGGTTCTCACAAATTAAGGACTCTATTCAGCCTCTTCCAGCTGTGTTGGACAGAGCCTGAGTGCAGGAGGAAATAAATGGAATTCCTGCACTGGGGTGGTACCCAGCGGTGCCCAGGGACACTCAGGGTCCTCTGCCAAGGCAAATTCCAGGAAGGAAGGGAAGGAAAAGAGAATCTGAAAGGCAGCTGGGCCAGGGCAGGGCAATGTGTCACTAGTGCTCTTCACTCATCACTGTTTGGATCAACTAAGCTGAAATTAGTTTCTCCCCCACAAACCCCAAAATCTAACAATTCCATCCCAGCACTTGAACAAAGAGAAAACCACACAAACTGTTATGGTGCCCAGCCTGAGGCCTTCCCACCCCGGGTCCCCTCCTGCTCTTACTCTCCTGTGCTCTATCTTATTGCTGCTTTCAGACTTCTGAGAATATTTTCCCCTCCCACCAAAGATATTTTTCTTTGGGAAGGAAATATTTTTACTAAAAATAAGTACTGCCCACTTAGCCCCCAAGTTTCTGGTCAAACACCCCAGTTTTAGTCCAGGGCTATAGACCAGAATATGTTTTTAAGGGGCACAAGAGGTCCCAGGCTTGCCCAAATGTGCCACTTTTGCCTTGAGCCTTCACTGAGTGGGATTTTAAAGGCATTGGTTAGGAAATGTGCAATCTCTGAGTCTCTGGTTTATAAACCAAGTACTGGGCTTTTACTTCTTTTTTATGGTTTGTGAAATAGCTATTTTTTAAAACATTTTCATTGTTTATATAAAATTCCATCTGTTCATAGTCTCAGCTGCACCTAGCACTACTCATTCATTCCCCAGGTCTGTGTTCATAAAACTTATTAGAAAATCAAATGAAATAAACTTCTGCTGTACTTAAAGGGTTTTGAGTACATTAGTCCCAGTAACTGCTACAGTTACTGTCCTATAACACTGATTAGGTTATTGATCAACCCCTGATTCATGAATGTGTATAAAAGTAATTCATTGAACACCTGAATTGAGTTTCTTTTTTTTAAGTTTAAATATTCTGTTGAATAGAAATTGTTTACTGTTCCATTTTTAGGTGGAAAAAAGTGAAAATTATATTAGTGGACTTAAAAAAAAAAGTCACAACATCCAAGCAAAACTCCTCAAACTTAATTTTCAGTGAAATTTTGAGTATGGTGTCCATACTTAAAAATGGGTGTGAAGTTTTTATAGCAAGTTCACTTTAAAAATATTTTCTACTGTGAATAGGGAAATTTCCAGAGTTTTACCAATCAGAAAACAGGAAGTGTGAATTACAAATCACCCTGGATGCATCTTGGAGCAATTTTTAAAAAAAAAAAAATCTCAAATACCTTTTTTCAAAAAAACCCCCAAAGGATGTCTTTTCAGTATTTCTTTGCAAAATTGGCTTTGCTCCCCTGGGGCTGGGCCCTGGTGGCCTCTGGCTGTGGGGCAGGGGGTGCCCGGTGCCCCCAGGGCTCTGGCCAGGGGCAGGGTTGGGTTGCTGGAGCCCTGCAAGGCTCCTCTGGAGCAGATGGAGAGGATGGAGATGAGCAGGCACAGAGCACACTGAGCCTGCCTCGGCTCCCAGGGGCAGAAGTACAGTTGGGGTTTCCAGTTTGATTTTCTACTGTGTCTCACGGGGCTGCTGCTGTTGCTTGCTCAGCTGCTGGAGGCTGGAGCTGCTGTTGGGAAGCCACAAGTGTTTCGTGTGTGCCCAGACCCAGGGAGCACCAGCACAGGACCTGGGTACCTCCAACACTGCAGATTTGGGGCTGAGCCCAGAGTCATGGCCTGCCCTACTCACAGGCCACAGCCAAACCAGAAGCAAAACGTGGGTGGTTTCACTGAGAAACAGCCTGGAAAAAATCTCCAGGTTTTAGTAGACCTTTAAAAGAACAGAGCAGCTGTGGCTGCCCCTGGATCCCTGGCAGTGCCCAAGGCCAGGCTGGACACTGGGGCTGGGAGCAGCCTGGGACAGTGGGAGGTGTCCCTGCCATGGCAGGGCTGGCACTGGGTGGGCTCTGAGGTCTCCTCCAACCCAAACCATTCTGTGGTAATGACCTGGGGATGTGCCTGTCAGGCTGGAGGTCTGTGAGCTCTGCGAGTGGCTCTGTGAGGGAACCACTGCACACAGCTCGGGGCAATCTGCTGCAATTCAGGCTTGGAAGAAAACATGCAGAGCACTTGTGAGAGCTGGGCTCAAACACTGGGGGTTTGGAGTGGGTCTGAAAGAAGTCACTGATTCAACATGAGGGGAGAATGATTTGAAATGCAGTGACCTCATCTCCCACCCATCAGTCAGGGGAGCAGGGACTCACTGCGTCACACACTTCCTTGGCATCTGGGAAAGCAGGAGATTCACAAGCTGAGCTCCCCAGCCACACCGTGGGAGGGCTTGCATGCTGAATGAGATATATTAAGGCCAAGCTTTCCAGTCGATTTAGGAAAACTCTCTTAATCATTCCTGTTTGCCATCTGGCATGTGCCTGCTGTCACTCACTGCTCGGCTCTCCCTGCTGGTGCACGGTTGGGATCAGCAGGATTTGGTGCACAGCAGCTCCCGTCCCTGGGATGAGTTTGCTGTGCTCTTGCATGTCCTTGGGTGAATCCCACACTGTCTGGGAAGATGCTGCTGGTGGAGCCTGAGGTGGAGCAGGCAGTGAGTGCCCTGCTGGGCTGTCTGCTGGAGCTTCTGCTGCAGGAGCAGAGTGTCAGACTGGGAGAGGAATGTTGGAACCTCCAACTTCGTTATACTGAGATTTACGTGTAGTTACTCCTTTTCCCAAGCAGCCTGTTTGAATTCCTGGCTCTACCCAACAGAGTGGCAGGAAATCAGGAAATCAGCAGAGTGGTGTGTGGTGATGAGGAGGTGATGCCTCTCGAGGGCTGGATGAGCAGTGTTTGCTTTCATGGAGCCACAGAATGGCTGGGCTGGGAGGGACCTTGGACCAGCAGCAGCCCCTCTCCATCCTCATCCTCCCCTGCTGTGTTTGTGTGTCCATCCCTCCTCATCCTCCCATGATGTGTTTGTGTGTCCATCCCTCCTCATCCTCCCGTGCTGTGTTTGTGTGTCCATCCATCCTCATCCTCCCATGCTCTTTGTGTGTCCATCCCTCCTCATCCTCCCGTGCTGTGTTTGTGTGTCCATCCCTGTCCATCCTCCCATTCTGTGTTTGTGTGTCCATCCCTGTCCATCCTCCCATGCTGTTTGTGTGTCCATCCCTGTTCATCCTCCCATGCTGTGTTTGTGGTCCATTCCTGTCCATCCTTCTGTGCTGTGTGTCCATCCCTGTCCATCCTCCCATGCTGTGTTTGTGTGTCCATCCCTCTTCACCCCTAACATCACTGAGCTCATGGGGCCTCTCCCACTTCCTGAGGGAAACACTGAAATGGCTGTTGATGATGCCAAGTAACCTGTGAGTGACTCTGTGGCTGAGGAGGGCCAGGGGACTCTGAAACTGCAGCCAAAATATCCCAGAGCTGGCTCAGGGAGAGGAAGGAGAAGTGTGCTCAGCCAGCCCCACTGTCCAGGAGCAGCTGCTCCCCTGCTTGGAGGTACCTGAGCTCCCTGACCTGCTCCATTTGGGGCTGCCCAGAGCTGATTTCCTGTGCTGGTGCCTCTCAGCTTTCCAGGGCCCCACTCTGAGTCAGAAGAGTGGCAGGGCCTCACGGCAGGCTGGCTGTGAGTGCTCCTGGTGCCCAGACCTATCCTACATTCAATGTATTTACTTTCCCTGTAGACTCCATACCACCAGTAAGAAAGAGTGTTCAAAAGTCTGTTACTTGGTACACTCTTCCACCTACTGTATAGCTTTTGCCTGCTTTCCAAAAAGGTAAGGAAAATCGAGCTTTTATTTTATTATTCTCAAATTATGATTATGATGACAATGATTATTATGACTTATTATTGTATACATAATTATATGGAAAATGTTCATTAGTGCAGCTGTGCTAACACAAATATCTGACTTAAAAATTGTTCACAAACCCATTACCAAAAGCTGCCACGGAGGGTTTGCCTGGGACAGGGGACACCCCTGACGTGGGTGGTTCCAGTCCCTGGGCTGGAATCCGTGGGCAGCAGCTCTCAGCAGTCCCACCACTGGAGGTGGATCCCCATGGAGCCTTTGAGGATGGAGATATTCGTTTAAAAAAGAACAAACAAATGATAGAAAGTTAATTGTGGCCGCCAGATCTGACAACTAACAAAGTGTTTTCTGAGTCATCCCCAGCATCTCCTCCCGCAGGGTTGCCTGGCAGCAAAGAGAGAACGTTTGCCAAAGCATGACCAACCCTCCCTACTCCAAAACTATAAATGGCTCCAAAAAGTTTGCAAAGCTTCCTTTCCCCATGGGCAGCCTGGTGCCCACCGGCTCCCACAGAACCACGAGTGAACAATTTTTGAGGGCTGGCTTTTCCTGGGTGTTGTGCTGCCTCGTGGTGATTGGTGATGTGTGAGCTCCTTCGGTGTTTGTGACTGCATGGGCCAGGAATTCCTGCTTTCCTAGGGCAACGGGAGGAATGAGGAGGTCTTTGATACCGGAGAGAAACGATTACCAACCATTAATAAGTATTTCTCACAGTTCTGTGTGTGCTCGGGGGGCTTTGCCCGGGTACAAAAGGTTGTACCTGACCTGGTTCCTGTGCTGCTGTGCACTGAGGACTGGAAAAATTATTGTATTCAGCCTTCAGAATGTTTAGCTGGTCCCTAATAGGCGAGAACTTCTATCAGCAAAGGTAGGAATGTTGCTTGAATTGAGTCTCTGAGTCACAGCAAAAAAAATTACCAATATCTCTGGCTGGTGTAAATTGCCCCAGCTCGAGCATCAATTCAGTCCTCGCTGAGTGCTCAAATTGGTTTTTATTGTGTTTGAATCAGGGCCATTATGCCAACTCCCAGCCCAGGCAGAAAGGCCATTGAAGGCTGATGCTCTCCATGAGCCCCGGGATGGCCCCGAGCAGCCCAGGGCTGGAGTCGGGAAGGGCTGGGCTGCGGGAGGTGGAACAAGGCGGGCGAGGGGAGAAGGGGCCACTCCAAGTATTACTGCAAATGAAAGAGGAGCGAGGAAAGGGCAGCGGTGTGAAGATGAAATTGCTAAAGGTAGGAGATGAGAAGGAGAGAGATGGAAGACACCCTTAATCTCAGGAGAAATCGTTTTTTTAATAAAACAAAACTTTTTTAAAAACAGCACAAAAACTTAAAATAATTAGGAGCTCACACAGATTCTTTTTTTTTTTTTTTTCCATATAATAATGGAAATAATCTAAGGAATTGTTGTCTGCAAAGGCACACAAATAACTCTGTCATCCAACCCTATTAAAAGCAATTGGCCCCTCAGATTCTTCAGGCAGATTTTAAAGTTTGGTCCAGCAAAGCTGTGAAAATGCTGCAGCCAGGGATGGGCTGTTCTGGGTCCTGCCGGTGCTCCTCTGCTCCAGGCTGTTTTCCAGCTCAGCCCCAGCATTCCTGCCCCAGCTGGGCTGGAGCCCTGGCCCTGGGAGCCCTGCTTGCTGTTTTGATTTGTTCTCCCGGGAATACAAAACAAAAAGCAGCACGAAACAATGCAGTGTATTAAAAACCAAGTGGGAATGGCAGGGAAACATCAGCCCAGGTGTAAATTGAGCACTTGTTTTGCTGGTAAGGTGTTTGTGGTAGGAATGAACACAGAGCTGAGCCCTGACTATCAATTTCTGCTTGCGATGCACAGAGAAATGTGTCGGTAATGCTTTCAGTTGTTTCCTGCGAGTGACAAATAGGACTTCGCTCCCGAGGCCGATGAAAATACAAGGCTTGAAGAACTCTTTGTGGGGGCTGTGTCAGGGAAGGAATTGTGCATCAGAGAGCAAGGCAAGGAAACGCCTGAGGCTTCTGCAGAGCTGCAGGTCCCAGCTGGCACCGCAGGAAGGTCTGCAGCACTCTGCACCTCCCCACTAGGGCTGGGGCTGCCAGGGCTGAGGGCACCAGGAGGAGCAGCTCCCTGTCCTGGCCTTGGCACAGCGCTGGCAGAGCCTCTGCATTCCTCTGGAATTGGTGTTGGGTGTGCCAGCGCTGGACTGGGGCACAGCTTTGGGCAGGGAGAGCATCTCCAGTGCTTCCTGGGTGGATTTGGACAGTCAGTGGCTGTGTGCAGGTTTGGGAAGGCTGGCTGGCTGTGGACACCACGCAGTGCTGATGCCAGGGGCGCAGGGAGCCAGCCCCAGGCAGGAGCTCCCACCCTGGCTGGGCACGGGGGCTGCCCAGAGGGGCTGGGTTCCTTGGTGAGGCACTGTTGCTGTCCAGTCTGGTTCAGGCCATTACAACAAAGCAAAACTCCATTCTCAGAAGCACCAGAAGGCAAAGATCTTTTATTCATGCGAAGGCAAAAGCAAAAGCAAAAAGCAAAGAGATCTCTAGATTCTTAGATCCTTAGGTTCTGCTTCTTAGACGTGAATGCTTCCATCCAGCACTGCCAGGAGCAGTGTGAAGAGCAGATACCATTGGTTAGGTACAGAGCACCAGGTCCAGGAGTGGCAAAGGGCACCAAACACCACCTGTGAGATGCAGTTTACAAAACACATGAGATGGTTTGCACAAACTTCTCATGGCTCTCAGCTCCTGCTCGTGAGAAAGCAACTGCTCCTCACAGACAGAACCAAGAGAGCTGCAAAATCTCTCTCTTTGACCTTGATGCTGCTAGGCAGCATCGTCTCTCACAGCCACAAAAATGCCTGAAAAATCCTTCATGAACAGAAAATCAGTATCCATAAGGCACTCCTGGCTCCATCTGCATGCAGGGGAACTCCTGGTGATTGCCAGGGGCTGGCAGCGCCTGCAGCATGTGCAGCACCACGTGTGGAGTCACTGCTGCCTGGGGCACGGCTCCCCTGGAATAGAAACGCAATTATTTAATTACTCTGTAACGAAGCTGTTGTGATAGGAGTCATGATATGGTTTCAAACTGATCTGGGGCTGGTGTTGGGAGAGGGAAACAGTTCAGGCACCCCTGGTGCCAAGGATTTCCGTGCCTGTTCTCCTCCTGCTCGCAGCCCATGGGGCAGCCCGGGTGGCCCTGGGGACAGGCAGCTCCTTGCAGGCTCTGGGTCTGAGCTCTGAGCTGCTCTGGAGCTCATCATGCCTCCAGTGTGTGCTGTGGAATGATCTGTGTGCTGTGCTGGATTGAAGTGTCATTTTTGTTTTAAATCTGGCCAGCTTCATCCTGAGAAAATACTCCATGTTTAACCTCACTTGAGGGTTTTTCTATTCAGTGGAGGCTGCTAAGAAATGAGAATTTGCACTCAAAATTGATAACTAAAAGACTTTGACAGCTCCTCACTGCATCTATTTTGATTCTGGAGTGGCTGACTGGAAAACTAAACATCACAAATTCCTTCTAATGGTGATGTGCTTATTTTAAAAGTATTGCACAGAGTCCTGGCCCCGAACACTGCCAGGGATCCAGGGGCAGCCACAGCTGCTCTGGGCACCCTGTGCCAGGGCCTGCCCACCCTCCCAGGGAATAATTCCTTCCCAATCTCCCATCCATCCCTGCCCTCTAGCACTGGGAGCCATTCCCTGCCTCCTGTCCCTCCATGCCTTGGCCCCAGTCCCTCTCCAGCTCTCCTGGAGCTCCTTCAGGCCCTGCCAGGGGCTCTGAGCTCTCCCTGGATCCTTCTCCTCTCCAGGTGAGCACCCCCAGCTCTCCCAGCCTGGCTCCAGAGGGGCTCCAGCCCTTGGAGAGAACATTTCCTCCTGTCTGAACACTTGGGGATTGTGTTACTTTCTTTTTTACATCTAAAAATAATTACTTTTGATGGAACATTCATATAATTGCCTGCTCCCATATTAATTATTTGCAGACTGTCTCACACCTTTCATGACTTACACAATACAAGACTTGTAAATATGCAGGGAAGTGTCAGACTCTTAACTTTTTTAAAAATTGAAATTCTGAGGGCGCTTAAACCATCACCTTCGAGTTTGATGTGTGAATTAAAACACACTCATGGCTAGAAGTGCCTTGGCTATTAAAAGCTGGGTAGTAGATGGATGTCTGTGAGCACAAATAAGGATTAATTAGTGTGTACGTATTCATTGTTCATTACTTTTTTTCTGTCTTCTTATGTGATCTTTTCTTCCTGGGAAGTTTGGGCGAGGAGTGAGCAGATACAGTTACACCTCACGGACCAGTCCCTCTCACTTTTTTGCTTCACAAACTCTCAGTAGCTCCGAGTTCTCCCTTTGACTAATTTATCACTCCCTACATCCTCTCCGGGAGATTCTGTCACATTTATAAATTGTAATATCAGAGAAAAGACACGGCTTTTGGCTCTCTTATCTTCCACATATCTGTAATGGCTCCCTTTCTCCCAGGCAGGGCAAATGTCAGGGCTCACCCCGTGCTGCTCTCAGCTCCCTGCTGGGCTCTTAGAGCACTCACTCACATCCTCCTGTCGGTGACGTGATTCGGGCAGGGAGCCATAGGATCAGGAAATTAAACCTCACATCCTCACCTTCATTCCTCTGAAGTCCCTAAAATCACTGGAATCCAGTCTGTAGGGAGCAGCTCACAGCTACAAAGAGCTCCCAGCAGCAGCAGAACCAGTGGCTGGAAGGGCTGTTTTTGTTCATACACCTACTGAAAATTTGGCAAGTGACTTCAAAAAGGAAATTATAATAACGATGCAGCAAAAAGGCCAGGAGAGCAAAACCAAGCAATATTGCAGCAAAATTAATTTCTCAAAGACACGAATCCAGGCAGTTTTTGGTGGGCATGATTGCAAACATGGAGAAAACTGCTCAGATTGTGTAAGAACAGCAAAAAATCTCTGTTCCTGCCTCGCTGTGTGTCTTTGGTGATGCTGTCCAAACCTTGATGTATTTTGCACCTTGTGGGACAAGAGCCATAGAAAATCCCAGCGGCTCTGGGAAATGAGGGTGGGAGCACACAGAGAGCTCTGCTCTGTCCCTGGCAGGAAATCACGCTGGAAATGAGGGAGATGATGGTTTATGCTGCCACAGAGAGCAAACAGAGAATATATTTGTGCAGGGACCTGCGTTAGTTTGGCTTTTGAGGGCCGGGAAGCAGCAGCAAATCAAAGCAATGCCCCATGAGGAATTGGGCATTCTGGGTGCTCCTCTCTGGCAGGCACTGCTGTCACACCCTGAGAAAAGAGGAGTTTGGACTTTGGGCTGAGATTGTTTGGCTTGGACTCTGTCTGACAGCAGGGAACAAAGGCAGGGGTTATTTCCTAGCCACAGGGAAAAATGAAAGAACAAGGAAGGGAATCATGTTAAATCCATGTGAATGCCCATGAAACACACCATGGAGCACACGGAGGGAAGAAAGCCCAGCCCCAGGGTGTGAGGTTTGGCTGAGTTTCCCCTCGGTAACCCAGAGCCCTGGCTCTCACCTGGGAGCAGTCTGCCACTGCATCCATGGAGGTGCCTGTTCTTGTTCAGGGGAAAAAGAAATAAAAAAGATAGAGTTGCCATAGTTACACCACTTGTCACGATGCTTATCATGTCCCTGGGATGAAGAGCCCTGCATTAAATCTGGGCTCTTATTAATATCAGCTGTTAAACATTTCCAGGGTATTTGAAATCAAGACTTTCTGCTAAAAAATTAAATGTTGATTGCAGCAAAATTGGGCTGTTTAACAGTGCAGCTCAGAGTGTAATTTTGTCAGACACTGTGTAACAGAGTCGTACACCAGGAATACATTTTCCAGTGAATTGAGTCTCTTTGCACCTCATGAACATTCTTGATTTTCCTGTTAAGATGTTTGTTACTTGCAAGTCTTTGCCAAGGAGTTGGAGCAGGCCAGCTGGCAGGAAGGGAGAGGAGTTCCTGGGTATGAGTAAGAAAATATTGCTTGTGTGATTGCTGTATAACCATGGACAGGCTGGGAGAATTGGGAGTGTTGAAGAGAAGCTCAAGGGTGACCCAGCTGTGGCCTCCTGGTGCCTGAAGGGGCTGACAAGAAAGGTGGAGAGAGAATATTTGCAGGGGCTGGAGGGCTGGGCAAGGGGGATGGCTTCCCACTGCCAGAGGGCAGGGTCAGGTGGGATATTGGCAAGGAATTCTTCCCTGTGAGGGGAGTGAGGCCTGCAACACCTGCCAGGTTGCCAGGAGAAATAAAGGCTGGAGAGAAGTGCTGGAACAGGTCACAGCCGTGCTGGGAGGGCAGGGCAGCCACAGAGCCCTGGCCCAGCCCAGGGGTTGGGGACAAGGCACTGGGGACATCCTGGAACCAGTTCAGCACCACAGTCAGGAGGCAGAGGTGAATTGTTTTCCAACAGCTCTGACTCCAGGCCTCCTTGGGGATGTTTAAGCCATCGCTCAGGTCATAATTTTAATTATGTTTCATGCAAGCTGTTTTCACACTTGGCTCTAACAGCTCTCTGCAGAGCCTGGCTTTCCAGGTAAGATAACCAAAGTGCTGTTAATTACTTTGTTTTAAGCAGGTGAAAATAAATTGCTTCCATTTGTTATCTTTCCAGTCCACAGCACTCACACAGAAGCAGTAGAAATGGAATTAGCATGTTCTCTGTACCACTGGCTCCAGTTAAGGAATATGGGTCGGGTTTGTTTCTTCCCTGCCATAATCTCATAAACGTTTGGAAACACATTTGCCAAGATCCTGTGCACCTTTCCAGCTCCACATGAAGCTGGTGCAGGTGAGGCTCTGGGGATGGATCGGTGTGAGGGTTGTACAGTGACTCCCTTGTCCCTGGGAACTGGATCCATCCTCACATCCTCCTCCACTCGGTGCAGGACTTCTGTCCCCCACTCCTGACCAGATCTCACTGTCAGAGCACAAACACAGCTCTGCCTGGGCCCCTCTGCAGTCCTTCTGCTGGAGGTGTTGATAAGCCTTCCTGCTGTGCATCCTCTGATCCTGGTGGTGCAGATACTCTCAAGCTTCACCTGACACAGAAGTTTTTATCTGCAAAGCAGACAAGGAGGAGATGGAGATAGGGAAAGGATGCAGCCAAACAGGAGATAGGGAAAGGATGCAGCCAAACGTGCTTGAGATTGATGTTCTTCAGCAGTGCTGTACTTTGCTGATTTTAGCTTTTATTTGGAAGGGTACAACTAATCCTTCTCTATTACAGTCTT
This sequence comes from Erpornis zantholeuca, assembly GCA_013400515.1. Taxonomy (NCBI): domain Eukaryota; kingdom Metazoa; phylum Chordata; class Aves; order Passeriformes; family Timaliidae; genus Erpornis; species Erpornis zantholeuca. Next base: position 136,028 of record VZTN01012352.1, read on the forward strand.
ATTTCCTGACTCAAAATCTCAATCCCACAGTTCTCTTTCTGGCAAAACCCTGATGATTTTTCAGGCCACGAACAGCCTGGCTCTGTTCTGTGGCTCAAAGTCCCATTTATTTCGTGGTTCAGATGGGGAGGTTCATCTCTGGATTGATCTCTGGAGGTCCCACTCTGATAGCTCCTCAAAGGGTGCTGGTGGAGCTGATTCCTCAGCCCAGCCCTGGGGAGCTGGGAGCAGAGTCTGTCACCGCAGGCACTTTGGATCATCTCTCCAGCTTATCAGGAGGAGTTTATTGAGGCTGGCAGAGGAAGGGCGCAGGCGGCTCGGAGGCAGGAGATAAATGATGTGCTGTGTTTGTGTACACAGAACTGTCCCTGGCCTCGGTAAATGGATCACACGTGCCCAGTGCCACCTCTCTTCAGGGACAAAGGGGAGCCCCCTGCTCCCACAGCCCAGCTCTCAGGGATATCCCAGCACAGCCCCCGTCCCTGCTTACAGCTCCTGGGAATTAACACAGGTACACACACGTCTGTTTTTCAGAGGAGCAGATTTTCTCCCGCACTGGGTTTTGCCCTTGCCACGGGGATGTCTCCTGCCAGAGGCCATTGGAGTTTGGTAACATTCCTCAGGGATGTGTTTTGCTTCATCTGCCCCCAGGACCTGAGCTTACTGCCCAGTGCTGTAAAACCAAGACAAACCCAAAGTGCTCCCTGTATCCACGAGCGAAACTGTTACAGAAACATCATATGAAGTCATTAACTTCCTGTTTTATACTTTACTGTAAATTTTCAGGGCTGGCAGAACAAAAAAGGTGCTTTGCTCTTGTCTTGAGCAGGAGTTCAGTGGGATTTCAGTGGGTTGCAATCCCTCTCCAGGCTGGAGAGCTGGAGGTAAATAGGAAGTTCCTGTTTTGTGCTGGGCTCCATAGGAGTTTTCCTTACTTGGCTTTGTAGACAGCTTAAATTTGCTGTCCACGGAGCAGTGTTAGGAAGGGTAATGGTTACTGTGTGCCATGAGGAAAAGCTCTCCAGCACAGCAGCTCTGTCTGTGCCCCCGGTGCCAGAGCTCTGTGCGTGAGCCCAAGTCCATTATTTATCTGTACTCGAGAGGAAAACATGCCCAGCTTTCCAACAGTCCATTCCTTCTTCTTCCCTCTTTCCCAAGGTGCCCTGTGCACAGGGATTGTGCAGAATGATCTTGACATCATTCTGTGGCTTCTGGCGTGATGGGGATGATGATTCCCATCCTTTCTGGGATTCACTGGGGGAAGGCTGCTGAAGGAATGAACAGAAATTGTTCTACTGGGAAAAAAGTCAGAGTTGTGTGGCTCTGCTGCAGTGCAGGCATGTGTCTGACAGAACTGCTGTTCCTGTGTTGTCTGAGCCCGGGGTTCCTTCTGTGGAGTTCACCAGTAGGTTGGGCTCAGTCCAACACATTTGCAGGACACCAAAGCAAACACTTACTCTATGTACTCAAAGCCTCCCACGCTGTCTTAAGCTCTAAGAGGGTCAGATCATGGCCACTTTGACCTGAATTGGTGCTATTATTATGCCATTATCTTATTCAAGAACTGCTTTTATTACTCTTCCTCTCAGATACATTCCCAGTTCTCACAGAAAGAGCTTCGTAACCAAACCTGAGGAATTAAAAACACACACCCTGATAGCTGAAAGCTTTCGAGACTAAAACAGACCTTTGAAAGAAAAACCTACTTCAAACCCTCGCGTGCCCCAGGGAATTGGCAAGGTCGGGCTCTTCCTTCCCATTAAATCCTTCTGGGAACTTCAAAGCAAAGCTCATTAAAGGAGCTGGGATATTGAATGTTTGTAATTGTTCCTTGGCCCCGGCGCTGCTCTGTGCAGGGCTCTTGCAGTCCCCTGAGTCCAGGGCTCACTTTGAGGGTGCTGCCACTCACTTGCCGTGCTCTGCAGGCTGGGTGTGCTCAGGGGCTCTGTGACAGGCAGGGAAAACAGCCGTGTCTAAAAGGAATAATAATGAGGGAGCTCTAGAGGTAAAATGTAGCCCTGGAGAGAGTATGAGGAATTAGGGAGTGTGAAGTGACACACAGGAGAGGGCTCCTTGGATGGCAACACACCTGCAGCATCTGCCCAGCCCTAGAAAATGTGAAATCAGGGAACAGCAGGAATGTTTTTAGCACCTTGCCCTGCCCTGGTGCTGTGTGGGATCTGCTGCTGCTATTCCCAGCTGTCCCCAGTGCCTGGGCACTGGCTGCACCCAGAGTGACAGGGGAGTCTGACAGCTGAAGGGACATGATTTATGAGGAGAGAAAGGCTGCAAAGCAATTAGGGAGGAACAGACTTCTCCTAATGTTATATTTGTTATTTAATATATTCACATTCTGTTATTAAAACAGGACGTTCCATTGCTCACCTGCATCAAAGCCATGGGGTCCAGGCTGGAGGCACCCACCAGCATGGGCAGGGAGATGGCTTTGTACAGTGCAGGCACTGAGAGACCTGCATTGTACAGGTGCCAGAACACTGTGGTAGCACAACAGAGATGTCAAAATGTGAAAGAACAATCCATTTACATTTGGATACCAAATTTAAAATTATTTTCTCCAAGCTTCATTCCATTTGTTGGGGTTTGGGCAAGCATGTAGAATCATTTAGGCCTGCTGCTTTCATCTTGCTCTCATCTAAATTCCCCAATTTAAAGGCAGCAGAGCATGGGGATAGCTCTGTCTTTCTGGCAGAGATGGAGGAGAAGCCATTGAGCTCCATTTTGATTTTAGATGGACTAGAAGTAGGATTTAATAATCAGCCTCTGCTCTGCCTGGCACAAATGATATGGGTTGCTAAGCCAGAATTAAGGAAATGAAAGAGAGGAGCTAAGAATTATCTGCCACAGTGACTGCAGAGGGAATCAGAGCAGGGGTTCCAGGCTCGGAGCCATCCCGATGTCCATCCCTGCTCGGAGCTGGGAATGCTGAGATGATGTTTCATACATTTGATAGCTTGAGATGCCTGGGGGCAGCAATAAAATTCATTTCTTGCACTGTAAATCTTTTCTCTTTAAGCATGGAAGAGGTTACAAATGTGCATAAAATTGAAGTGCAAGTGATTACATCTCGCTCTGAGTCAGTATTGACAGCTCTGCCTTGCTCTGGGGTGCTCTGGGAGCTCCTTCCTTTGTGACCTGTGCTCGAGATAATGAAAACCAGTCAAGTGATGAAACTTATAAATCCAAAGAGGATTTTTGCTTCTGCGTATTTGTTTTTAATGCACAGAGATGCAGCTCTCATGTGTTTCCCATCCTGTTACCCCCATCTGGAAGGGGATGGGTGTAGGCTCTCACTGCCCCCCACTACTGGAAGGGAATGAATTCTTTGTGCCTGGACTGCACTGGAGGCTGTGCAGAGGTCCTGGCTGTGTGTACAGACTGTACCCCTCAGCTATCCCTCGTACTCTTCTCCTGTTGCCATTGTCACTCTTCACCACGAACTAGCGGAAAATTAGCAGAAAAGGGCTCTGGTCTCTAACCGCGGTTGGAAACCTCTTTTTAAGGTGCTAAAGGCTCTTTTGAAAGGTCCCCTTTTTCCCCGAGCAAGTCACCGGTGCGAATGCCTCCGGAGCAGCTTTATTTGCAATCAGGCGGGCAGAGCCGGGCTGTTTCCTTCCCAGCCCGAGTCCGGGACCCAGAGATGCCCGAGAGCCGCGGTCCTTCCCTCGGAGCTGAGGAAGGGTCCGTGTCCCCCTGGGCACTGCGCCTGCTGCTCCTGGCTCGCTGCCAGCACATCTAAATCAGTGCCCAGCCGAGGCTGACATAATTATATGTATATTAATTAACATGTATATGTTGTTTGCAAGAGGCCAATCTGTGTTCGCTGTCGGGGAGCCGTCACCCTTTAACAGAACAGCAGCAGAGCGTGTGAGATCTGTATCTGCTTCCCCTGTAGAGAGCGGGGAATGCTCGTGTCTCCCGGATTAAAGCATGGCGAAGCCTGGTAACGCTGATGTTTCATTAGCGTCCCACATTTTCATGTAAATTAATTTCTTTGAGGAAAATCAAATCCATACCTGGTGCTAATTGCCAATGATAATGATGAGCTGTGACTCAGGAGAGATTCATTATCGAGGTAGACCGTCTCTCTTCTGAACTCTCCAAGACTGGAATGTGTCTGGAAGTTGCAGGGAGGCTGAGCTGCAGATTGCTGGAGTTAGAGCAGGAGCAGAGTGGGGAAATGCACCAACAGCCCTCAGGGGGCATGATCCCCCCTGGCCTAACAGCCTTCACACAAGGAAGATTATCTTTCCCCTCCGAAAATAACCACAGGGCTTTTATTGATCATTTTTTCTGAATTATGGATGATGCTTTTGTCAACTACACGATCCTGGTGAGGCAGGGCTGTGCCAAGGATTGTGTCACTGTCTCAGAGCCCATCCAGGTACACCTTATCCACAGCATTCCTTGGCTCCATCCCTTTGGCACCAGTGGTTCCTTGTCCTGTTGGAAATGAGAAGGGAGTTCTGGGGCTGAGCCAGTGAGAAAATTTGTCAGCAAAATGATTGGTTTTGCTGAGAGCCCCAGTGACACCCGGGAGGCACTGGAGGGGTGACATGATCTGAACTTGCATCTGAATCTCTGTCACAGGAATGCTGCTGCTCTGTGACATTGGAGCATGTAATGGGTAAGGGTGAAGTACATCACAAAATAACACATGGAATTACTTTGCAACATGTTCCATTATGACTTTTTTTTTTTTTTTTCCCCAGGCTGGGGAGCAGGGAGAGCTGTGTGTGGTCTCTGAGGCAAGAGGATGCTCAGGGGCTGCCAAAGATCCTGGGGAGGCTCAGGGGCTTCCAGAGATCCTGGGGATGCTCAGGGGCTTCCAGAGATCCTGGGGATGCTCAGGGGCTTCCAGAGATCCTGGGGATGCTCAGGGGCTGCCAGAGGTCCTGGGGATGCTCAGGGGCTTCCAGAGATCCTGGGAATGCTCAGGGGCTTCCAGAGATCCTGAGGATGCTCAGGGGCTTCCAGAGATCCTGGGGATGCTCAGGGGCTGCCAAAGATCCTGGGGAGGCTCAGGGGCTTCCAGAGATCCTGGGGATGCTCAGGGGGCTGCCAGAGATCCGGGGGACCACTGCAGAACAATTTGCTTTGTGTTCAGCTGCAAATATTTGCAGTTTTTCCTGACGGGCATATGTAGCGGTGCTCATAAAGTTCTGACTGGTTTGATTTCCTTCTGTTTGCAAACAGATTGGATTTGAAGGTCATAATTAGGAAAGCTGGTACCTTCATCCCCATACTGAAAAATTCTCAGAAGTCATAAAACTTGAATAAGAATCACTTTATCCATGAGAAAAGCCAAGTTTAGCCCAGGAGATTTAAGAAGTTGGAGGAAATGTCACAGTTTTTATAAAAATGAAGTCTCAATAGGATCTGGTCGTGGTGCCTCGGCAGTGCAGTCACCCAGACTGTGGGAGCCTGACAAAATCAATCTGTGCTAATTTTGTTTCTCTCAGAGCTGGGGCTGGGGCTGGCCCGGGAGCCCCTGCCTGCAGTCCTGGAGCCGTGTCCCCACCGCCAGAGCCTCCGGAGCAGCCCCACCGAGGATTCGGCCCGCAGCCTCTGACCTCTGTCCGCTTCTCTTGCAGGCCCTGCCGCAAAAAAGAAGTACGTGAGCTACAACAACCTGGTGATCTAGGCCCAGCNCATGGCCGCGCCACGGGAGCGGCTCCTCGGGCCGCCTGCGCTCGGCTGCTCTGGACTCTAAGGGGCTAATTCTGTCTTTCTATGTACTTCCAGACTGCAAGTTTTTGAACTCTCTGTACAGTTTGTGAGGATTTTTGCATATTGCCATCCATGTTGTTCCGAGGTCACTGTTTGTTTTTTGGATGCACAGTTTCATCGAGGCCCTGTGCTCTCGGCACTTCCCAAACCGACCGACAACCGAGGATCTGAGACCTGTGTACATGACTTGTATTATTACTCTTGTATCACTGCAATCCATATACCTTATTTTTTTTAACTAAAGAAACAAACAAAAAAAAAAA
>VZTN01012352.1:142067-173486 GCA_013400515.1 Erpornis zantholeuca
AAAAAAAGAATTTAAAGACCAAAAACTGTGCTGGCGAAGTTTGTCCCCCCCTTCACACCTCCGATGGGCTGCAGAGGAAGCAGGAAGGATTTTTGCTGAGTTTTAGTAGAGGTCTTGATCTTTGGAATGCATGCCAGTAATGTATTTTATGGTACATGTTAATAATTTATGTTCGATATTTGTATTTGTGTTCTATTTTGTTCTTTTCTTTAAGGTATATGACTATTTTGCAATAATTTCAATGATTCTTATGATATTTGGAGGAAAGAATATGGCTTTTACTTGTCTTGAGGTTTTTCTTTGTTGATGCCCCACCATGATTGACCAGTGTGATAAGGACTTACAGAAGCATGTATGTTTTATACTGTTTGTAATAAGTAATTTCGTTAATCTTGCTGCTTATGTGCCAATTTAGTGAAACCAATCTTTGCCGCAACCTCCTCCCTCCCTTTCCATTCTCTCGATCCTGTGATATTATCCAAGAATGTATCAATAAAGGATTTTGGTTAACTTTTTTTTATTTACTCCAATAAATATATTTTTTCAGTTGTTCCCTCCCCCTTCCCCCTGGTGACTTAACATTTATTTCATGACATTGTCAGACATCCAAAAACCCAGCACGGAGGGGCTGGTGCACAAGGAGCAGGTCCAGAGAAAGTCCCAGGGGAGCTGGCAGCTGATTGCAGGGGAAAATAGTGATTGAAAGGCACTTTTGGAGATCTGTAACAACCCCAAAAGCCAAGCTGGAGTCCCACAGTGCCAACCTCCTGTCTGTGCTGGATACCTCCAAAGCTGCTGTCAACTGCTGAGAACTTCTGATGCCTTTGAAGGACTCTACCTTCAACAGCACACCAGAAGGTAATTAAGTGAGCAATTAATCAGAGTCAATCTGCCAGGCAGGGCTGGGTGAGCTGGGGCAGGAAAAGGGAGAAGCTTAGGCAAGAGGAAGCTCATTCCCTGTGCAGCACAGCACCTGCACCACCTTGGGCATAGCAACCGCGGCTCAGCTGCCCTGATGGATCCCGGGGAAGGTATTTAGCCTCCCATTTTCTCCAGACAACTTGATCAATTATACTGATGAGGTTAATCAGCATCAAAAGAAGCTGTGACAGCTGCAGCTGGGCCACGGCGCATAGAGATGAAGATCTGGGTGTCACAGCCTGCCTGACTCTGCGCTGGCACGGCTGGGGGACGTTCCTGCACCCAGGAATGAGCTGCACCAGACAACAGCTGAAACTCCACCCAGGTAAAGGCTTGGTTAGCAAGAGACTGATTACCAGCCCAGCTAATGATGAAGGCAGAGGTGCTGCAGATTTTCCTTTTCCCATAAACAGTGCTGGACAGAGCCAGCACTGGGCTAAATAAGTGTGTTGCCATCAAACAAATGTTTCTTGCTCAAAGACTCTCATTTTTTTCTGAATGGGAAAAAAAAAGGTTTGTTGGTTTGGTTTGGTTTTCACTTTACTTTGGTGAAGGGGGGACTGAGGTGGAAAGAGAGACTGGTGCTGCTGAGAGGGGGTGATGGGGAATTAGGGTTTTGTGATTTCTTCTCCCAGCTCATGTTGCATCAGAGCCCACAGAGGAGAAATCCTGAGCTTTTCATTTTCCTGCTTATTTTATTTCTATAGCGGTTTCGTGTGAACCACAACACCCACACGAAGTGTGATCTGGTTCATGAGCTGCACTCTTTGCTAAAGGTTGGCCACTGATGTGTTCCCCCTCTGGCTGCAGCCAGGGCCAAATTTCCTTTGATCGTGCACAGCCTCAATGTCCCTGTTCCCCCTGGTTTGCTCCAGGTTAACCCAAGGCATCCCCACAGGATTTATCCATCCTGAATGTCTTTCTAGTTAGATCACGGCCTGAAATCGTCAGTAAATCGAGGTGGCAGGAAAAGCCTGGCAATATCTCCGTGAGTCAAAATGCCACATGGAATCTGCTGGCTGTGATTTGTGTCCTCACTGGTGCCTTCCCAGTGGGGTTACTGGTGATCCCAGGCAGAGGCAGGTGGTGCCTTCCCCTGCTGTGACCCTGGGTGCATTATTGGCTCTCTTTACCTACATATGTACATAAATACATCTGTGTATATATTTATACACACACACACAGGACCACTCCGTGTTATGTAGCAGACTGGGAGCCCCAGGCACAGTCCCCAGTTTTAGGGAAGCCCTCCCATTCAATGGTGAGGGGCAGAAAGGGCCCCCAACTTCCTAAACTGCTCAGAGAGGAGTCAGGGTGCAGATGGATCCAACCTCAGCCTCAGACTTTGCCAGCCCTTTGTGTCTAACAGATTGTACAGGTGTTACTGGCTCAAACACAACCCTTCCCTGCAGGATTAAGGGTGGCAAACCACATATATTTATATAGAAGTAAATTATTTATTATCGTGCTGGTTGTATTTTTTAAATACTTATTTTTAAAATATTTAATAATATGAAAGCATTAGTAATTTTTCTAATCACCTCCATGCTGTTTTTCTGTGCATTAGACTCTGAGCCCAGCAAGGCTCTGGTTTAAGAGCTGACACGAGGTGAAGATGCTGCACTCTGCACTGTGGATCAATTTTTATTTTTTATTCCACAAACTACACCACACTCTTACACCCACACAGCTCCTTTGAAACACAAAACCGTGAGCCTTTGACTCCATTTAGAGTCTTTTATTTTACAATTGGCTGCACTTAGCATCAGTGCAGTGTTACCATTGTTACCATAACAGCTTCATCTCATTCCTCACGGAGTATGCACTGGACTTTCTGTACTGGTTCTGTCCCTGCACTCTGGTCTTTCTGTACTGGTTTGGTTCCTGCACTCTGGTCTTTCTGTACTGGTTTGGTTCCTGTACACTGGAGCTTCTGTACTGGTTCAGACCCTGCACTCTGCTGTCTCTGTACTGTTTCAGTCCCTGCACTCTGGTGTCTGTATTGGTTCAGTCCCTGCACTCTGGTGTCTGTACTGGTTTGCTCCCTGCACTCTGCTGTCTCTGTACTGGTTTGCTCCCTGCACTCTGCTGTCTGTACTGGTTTGCTCCCTGCACTCTGCTGTCTCTGTACTGGTTCAGTCCCTGCACTCTGGTGTCTGTACTGGTTTGCTCCCTGCACTCTGCTGTCTCTGTACTGGTTTGCTCCCTGCACTCTGGTGTCTGTACTGGTTTGCTCCCTGCACGCTGCTGTACTGGTTCGGTCCCTGTCAGGGGTGTTTTTACACCTGGGACCTGAGCAGGTGCGAAGGGCCTTTGCCTTAGGGCTGCAGGTTTTCTGTGCTGTAAATGGGCGCTGTCAGTGCTGGGCCGTTTGCAGTTGGGACGAGGAAAGCCGGAGGGCTTTTCCCCGCCAAGCCCAGCCCGTGTGTCGGTAGGAGCTGCAGCAGCGAGCCCGGGGCCGTGCGGAGCAGGGAGGTGAGCTGCAGCATCCCTCGGGCAGGGGCTCTGCTCCGGGAGCCACAGCACACACTGCAGCCAGGAAATGCTGCCCTTCTCATCGTGGTGAACCTGCTGTGAAAAACACCCATGTGATCCTGAAAGGAAAAAATTCCCCAAGAATGGGAGTGATTTTTTTTTTTTGTTGCCGTTTATTATTGAGAGTGAATTCCACCAAATTGTTTTGGTATGTAAATGCCAAGTTTATTGTTCATAAAAATCATTGCAGAGCTAAGCTTTCTGGGCATGTTATATGATAGATAATGACAATTATTTAGCCCGAGTCAGAGCTTAGTCTTAATTTGTGACATTAATTGCCTTTATATATAATTAAATGCACTATAATGCTCCCATATGCAGAATCTGTGCATCCATGAAAGTGCTAATCAAACATATTTATTAATTTCTAAGAGAGCTTTTTGTCAAGGCTTTGATACAGTTGAGTGGTTTTTGGTAAATAACATTTTTTTAAGATGTTTAGCAAAATATTTTGATAATTGCTTTTTGTGCTAGTGGCATAATTAATATTATTTCTAATAGATTAATAAGAGCTGAGATGCTGCTTCCATCCAGCTTGGCTCTGCTTTGCCTCTGGCTTCTGTGAAGTCAGAATTCCATCACCAGCTGTCAGTGTCCCAGGCCTTTCCCAAAACCACTCCAAAAAGGCAAATTTGGAGTGTGTTGAGGGTGGCCGAATGCAGGTTACAAACCTGGAGTCCCAGGAGATCTGGGCTGTGCCCTCTGGGCTTGTTTCTGTTCATTATTCACCCTCCGCCCACACTTAGGAGCAAACGGATTTGAACTTCCACCTCCCGCATCTGGGGCTGCCAGCTTCAATTCCCTGTTCCACTGTGAGCTTGCCAATCATCAGAGCTTTATTTAATATGTACTGAGGAGAGAAGAGAGAAGGGCTGTGGGGGCAGTGGGGGCACGGCTGCACCTGCAGGGTTATTTCTGTCTCAGGGGAGCAGGGTTTGCTCTCCGGCATCTCCCTGGCAGTGTGTGCCCAGAGGAGAGGCAGGGCCAGCCCAGGGATGCTTGGAGAGCTCCTCCTCTGCTGTGTGCTGGTGAATATTTGCCTTCAGCCTTCACACAGGAGTCTGGAGTGCCAGTGATGCCTTAGGTTTGAACTTTTCTCTGTTCCCAGCCCTGCCCTGCCCAGTGTCACTCTGCAGTTCCCTGGAGCTCGTTCAGTGCTGTTCTCTCATGCTCACACACACACAACAAAGCCTCTCCAGCTCTCCAAGGACACCCAGACCCTCCTAGGCCCAACAAGAACTGCAAACCACAATCTTGGGGACAGGGGGGCAAGCTTGGGCAAATAAAGCAGAGTTTCCTTTCCTTTCATCTTCCCTGATGCTCCTGTTGTCCTCCAAAGCTGGCAAAAATCTTCCTTAATCTCAGGGACAAATCAGGAGAAAAAGGAAGAATGTCTGTGCTCTCTGTGCCATTAAACCCACAGGATTGTGGCTGTGTTTGGCTTGGGATTCTGAGATGTGAAAGGGTCACGATCCAACCATGAAGTGCCTTTGAACACACACTGGTGCCAAGGGGTGGCACTGGGCAGAGCCACGGCCCTGGCCCTGGCTGTGCCCAGGGAGGGACACAGCCTCTCCCCTGGCTCCCAGGAAGGTTCCAGCAGCCCAGTGACCTGCACATTCCCAAACCACACTGACAGAATGTCCTTCCTTTCCACCTGCCAAAATAACTTCCAAGCAAGAGCCTTTGTCTGGGATTATCACAGGCTTATTGTCCCTGTAGAAGATTTATTAAATCCAGCAATGACAGCAGTTCTTTCTTCCAGTCACAAGCTTTTATCTTGTTGTTAAAAGTTTTAAACAGCATCTCACACAACAATGAACATCACATACATTTCAATGAGCCCCTTCAAGGAAGAACCCCAGCTAATCTGTGATGAATATATCTCAATCTAGTGCTCTTTAACTTATAAAAATGACTGTCTCCCACTATATTTAATCATAAGATAAGTGAACCTTGCTCTTAACTTTTCAGTTGGTGTAATCCTGTATCTGCTCTCTCACATGTGCCTTTGGAACAGATAAATCATAGTGCAAGTGCCTTTCCTAGTGCCTAGAAAGGAGGGTCAGGCACCCAGCAGAGATTGCTGGAGATTCAAGGCCAGGCAGCAGAGCATGACAGAGGAGAGAGGAGCATTTCTGGCTCTCCATGTCCTCTGGTTGGTGCTTCTGCTTTGGGCTCCCATCAGCACAAGGCTGAGCAGCCACAATTCCCCACAGCCAGGCATTGTTTCCCTTTCCCTCACTGCACCATCACTGGGCCTTTTCTTCTCCTCTGGAAATAAGCAGGACACCGGCAATGAAATGACCCAGAAGTGTTGTTTCCTTCCACACACCCCCAAAATGTGCCAGCTCAGCCTCAAACTGCAGACACCAGGGAGCAAGGACCTTTACTGGACCAGGAGCCCAACAGCTGAGGAAAAACTCTTAATACACAAAATCCCTCCACTGGGTGATTAAAGGATTAACATACAATTTCTGGGAATGAAGTTGTCTTCCTCGGGTTTTTCAGGCAGTTTCCTTCAGCCATGTGGGTTTCCAGGTTTGTTTGCTTTGCTTTCCTTCAATATTTACATGAGGAAGTTTCATTTGCTTTGCTTTACTTAAACACTGAAGCTTTACTGACATAAATATTTGTTTTATTTTAAATCTACTTAGCTGAAAGATCAACAACAGAGGAAGAAGTCAGAAATTACACTGGAATTTAAGAGGAAGAACAGCAATTAGCTCTGCCAAGGTGTTAACCTTTTTAAAATGCTGCTTTTGATGAGGGATGCACAAACATGTATGAATTGTTCAAAAGTCATTTTCTCCATTTCAATCAATTTTTTCCCTCCCTTTTCTCATTCCCTTCAGGTGCACTTGATCCCTTTCCATCCCCACTGCTGTGGTGGAGGCAGGAATTTGAGGGCAGGGCCACGGGCAATCTGAGGCCAGGGGAGCCAGGAAATCCCAGCAGCCCAACAGGAGGCCCCAGAAGGGGTTAAGTTTATTGTCTGAAGTCTGCAAAACCTGCAAAGTCTGCCTTCCTTGGCCTCAAAATGGGCCCCTTCCAACTCAGTGTATGCTATGATTCTATGAACTTACTCTACCTTTTCTTTATAATCCCATTAAATGTTAAATGTTAATTGGCATGTGCCCCAGCACTGCACTGTCAGGAATCAGTGCTGAGACTCTTTTCTGTGAAATAAAGGCATTTGGAGCCAGGCTGAGCTGCCAGTGCTCCATGCACACTGTCCCCTCTCCACTGACACGAGGCAGCAGTCACACTTCTATTCCTGACACGCTTTAAACACTGCAATTATTTCTCCTCTGGCAGCAGGAGTTACACCATTATATGCAATTTTGGAGGCTTAGTTCCCACTGCAGCCTGCAGTGCCTATCCCTGCACAGTGTCAGGATGGAGTAAAAGCAACACCACCTATTTTTTCCAAGATGAAACAATGTGTACCTGAAATACCTTGGCTGGTTTTCCCAGCAGAAGTGGTTGAATTAACAATAAAGCTTTCCCCCCTCGCTAGGCAGATGCAGGATGTTTTCATAAAGATGCTGATTTCACAGCAGCACTGAAGTGCCTGACCAAGGCTCTGCCTGGTCTGTACAGGCTGAGAGAGCCTTGGAAGGAGGGGTTGGCTCTGCTCAGAGCTATCCTCCATCAGCTGCAGGACCTCCCAGCACGAGGAGGAACCAAGTGGCTCTGCTAGAGGCACCCCCAGGGCTCCACAGGTATCTTTCCAGGCAGAAATGTTATTATAATTCCATCATTGGATTGATCATGAGGACACTCTCAGTACATTTCATTTTTCACCGTTTGGGTGCTGCACAGGCCCAAGGGACCTCCAACCCCAGGGCAGGAGCAGGGCCAAGGGCAGCACCTCCCTGCAGAGCAAGGGCAGCTGCTGGCTGGACCAAAATAACCCCTGAGAGCAACAAAAGGGATTTCAGAGCCTAACGAAGGCCAGAGCACTGCAAGGCTGCTGAGAGGCAGCAGGTGAGGTTGCAGAGGCCTTTGGGGCAGGCCAGTGGCCCTGCAGGGCAGCAGGCACCTCTCCCACCAGCAGCCCCAGCTCCCCTTTCCCTTCCCCGTGGATGCTCCAGGAGGAGCTGCAGGTCCCCACTTTGTCACCTGCGTGTGGTCAGTGCTGCTCCTCTTCCCTTCTGCTGAGCCCTGGGGAAAGGCTGTGGGAGCTCACCAGAACAGCTCAAATGCACAATTAGTGCCAACCTGCAGGAGCTCTTTAAAACACTCCTGGGCCTCCAGCCTCAAATATAAATTAGCAGGTGGGTGTTAATGTGTTTTTTCCCTTCTGTCACAATGATGGATTTTTCACTTTAAAGATAAGACAGTGCCTGATAGAGCCAAATATTGACAGAGGAGATAAAGAGGCCTGTTATGATAATGGGCATAATGAAATGCTGTTTATAAAAGTATAGCTGGGAATACATAACTTTCCCTGCTGTGGAATATTGATCCCCTCCAAAGAAATAAAATCAGCTTTCTTCTGCGTGCTGTACCTGTACCTGTGTTTTCTACCTGCAGCAGAAACACTTTTTAAAAACAAAGATCTCAATTTTGTCACTTGCTGATTCAGTGCTGCTTGGCTCCAAGTTCAGAAATGGGCAAATACACAATTTATGGGGGAATTCCATGAACTGCTGCCAGCCCCCAGCCCAGCCCTGGGGCTGAGCAAAGCCCAGTGTCCCTCCTTGCTGGAGCAGAACAGCCACACCAGAGCCTTTCCCAAGGCTCTGTGCTCAGCCGCCCCACACAGCTCCTGTACATAAAACGGTTATGTAAAATATAAACCATATATGGTTATAAATGATTATATAAAATATAGAACATAACCAGAACTGCCTAATAACTCCAGAGAAAGAGTCTGCCAGGCTGTGTCAGATGAAACTCCATCATCTCAAACCTCCCTGGAGTTTTCCTGTGTAATCCATCACTAAAATGAAATTATATCAGTTACCATAGAAACACCCTGACCGATAGCCCTTTTTTTTTTCTTTCCCAGGAAGTGAAATATTGTTCCATTCACACCCAAAGCTGCCCCTCTGCCAGGGCTGCTTTGGGTGAGCTGATGTTCTGCTCACTCACCTGCTTGGCAAAAGGCACAATTTTCAATTTTCCTCCCATTCCCTCTTAGTGCCATTATTTCTGCTGCTGCTCCTTTTTTCCTGTTTATGAATAAACTGCAGAGTAACACGGAACTGTTCAGAGAAAAGTAATGAATGGCTGAAACACACACTGATATATCCACGTGGGGCTCTCCATTTCCACTGGAAATAATTTGATCTTGGGATCCTACTCACATTTTATAGCAAAGAAATCACATCCAACAGCAAAGCTAATCCTGGGAGGAGGAGTGGAATATTTCAGGCTGAAATCTTTGAAGAAGGCTCTGGGAATGAATCCCTGGGGTCAGAGGGATGAGGTCTGAGCCCCGGGTTCCTCCAGGGAATTCAGAACCAGAATTTCTGGGGAAGCCAAACCACACCAAGACACTTCCTTCACCTTTTTAAGAGCACCCTGGGGTCCCTCAGTGTGTGGCAATAAAGTTTCATTGTGGACACACATTTATTTCCACCTCCATGCCAGCACAGCCTCGGCCAGGCTCTCCCAGTGGAATTCCCGGAGCTGATCCATGCAGCCCTGCCTGGGACACTCCTCATCGACATCAGCACGTTCTTCATCTCACACAATTGTCCAGATTTATGCTGTGACTGCAGACATAAATCCTCCTCATTCGGCAAATCCAGCTCGCAGCCATATGTTATTGCAGGAGGCTGAATTTTTATATAGTTGTATTTTTTATGTCCAAAACAGTACAAAACTTCTGTTTTCCATCCAAACAAAGCCTGTTCTGAACCTTTTTTTGCTTAGAGATTGTATTTCAACAGCTTGCCTAAAATTAAAACCTAAAGGAGGAATCATAAGACGCCTGATTTATTATTAATCATGGGGGAAGATAAATGTTTTCAATCACTTTATGTCTACAAAGCACTGCAGATCCCTCTAGGAACTTGGGTGGCTCAGGCAGCTTCCTGGGCATTTTAATCTTCAATGTAAATTCATTCTCCAGAAAAAAAAAAAAGAAAAAAAAAAAAGAAAAACAATCAAACAAAAACATGAAAAAACAACAGCCAAACATGGAAACAAAACAAAACAAAAACACAAACAAACTCAGAAAAACAAAATCAAACCAAAAAACAAACAAACAAAAAATACAACAACAACAAAAAAAAACAACCCCAAACCGAACCACATGAACTACATGCTCCTCCCTTCAGGTGTGTCTTCCACAATACTTAAAAAAAAATATTAAGTGCATTTATTTTCAAATACACACTAAATGCTGAACTGGAAGGAAACCACGAGGCCCCAAAGCCGTTTGCTGACACACACAGGAAGCACGGCAAGGATGGGCTTTGTTTCCATCAAATATTCAGCAGCTTGTGAAACTTTAAAACAGAGAAATGAGGGAATACTCCTAAGTGCAGTACTAAAAGGCAAGGTTTGAACTCTGCTGGGATGAGCAGCTCCTGTCTCTGATCCTGGCAGCCCAGCAGGCACAGCCTGGCTCAGAGGCACCTGAGACTGCTTCCCCCACCTCTTGCCAGGCACCAGCTCTCAGCAAAATGAACTTAAATCACCATAAATCCAGGCTGAACAGGCAGCTCAACCCAAGCACTCGGAACATCCATATCCTCCTGCCCTAAAGATTCCCTTGGAGGCAGTGAGTAAGAGCAGAGTTCCACCTCCTTCTCCATTCCTGAGAGCAGCCAGGGACACCTTTCCCCAGCCCAGGCTGCTCCAAGCCCTGTCCAGCCTGGCCTTGGACACTCCAGGGATGGGGACTGTGGTGGTTTCAAGGCTCTCAAAATGATATTTCCATTAGGACTTGCTTTGGCAGCACCATGGAGCAGGATTTAATTTGCTCCTCGACGTGTGCTGGACACTGGACACAGGCCATGGGTTGAAAGCAGTGGCCACAAGGTAAATAGCTGTGGGTGCCACTGACCCTGCTCCTCCAGGGCTGCTGGGTCTTCCTCTGGAGATACAAAACACAAGTTACAGCTCTGAGACTGTGCTCCACCGCAGAACAGGCAATTAAAACTGGGCTGTGTTTGATTTTCAATATCTCATTTAAATCTTGTAACGAAGTTCAATTAATGACCTTGGAAAAGTTTTCTCAGATTTAGTGCTGCTTCACCGCAATGCTTTTTATGACTTTTCCTCCTGCACAGCCTTTCTTCTTCCTTTGAATCCAGGCAATATTAAGGAAATATTATCTTTGTAAATGCAGGTGAAGTTGATGATATTATTGATTTCAGATAGCTGCCAGTCCAAGACAAATTTCCACTTCAGTCTGGAGGCGCAGAACAAAGATTTCCAATGCACTAAATTATTCAGCACAGCCCTTCCTCACGGTGGGGTGAGAAATGTGTGTGGGGAGGAGCAGGGCCAGGGTGCCGAGAGCCTGACCCACCTGAGAGAAAAGAGGGGTGTGGAGGAGGAGCAGGTGGGAGCAGAGCACAGACACAGCAGAACTGGGGAAGCACAGAATAAATGAATTTTACTTCTTATTCAGCCTCAGTCCTGTCCCTGCCCCAGCCATTCACTGTGACCCTCCCAAACACCCTCCAGAACAAACACCATTGGCTTTGACACCTGATTTGGGTTATCTGTTCCTAAAATCTGAAAAGCTAAGTACACAAAAACCTGGTGCTTGCCCTGCCAGCACTCGGAGCCACCTGCTCCATCCTGGGCTGCCCTGAGGGCTCCAAGGCCTTGAACTTGCTGCATGTCAGGGTGCCAGTGGCTACACTGGGAACTGTGTTCCCCAAATAATCAGAAATCCCCTTTTCGAAGAGATCCATTCCTCACCTCTGCAGTGCTGAGACACTTCCCAATCTGAAAGCAGTTAATGAGATAATTTGCAGAGAGCTTTAACGAGTTCCAGCCATCTCTTGGCCCGATCCCACCACGACAGTGCTGACTCCCTGCAGCCACTTTCACAGGTACAATTTGGTCCTAGAAATTGGGTAGTTTTTTTTAAAAGCACTGCAGTCTAAATCATGTCATATTCTCAGTGAAACATTCGGAGGGTAAATGTAGAGTCCTGGAGAGAAAAATGTTACTCACGATTTTCACATAATGGAGCTGCAGCATAAAAACGCCCTGGGCTGAGTAATTGTGAAAATGGAGCCAAAAATAAAACCCTGAATTTTTTCCCAAAGTGAATTTCAGACTCCCATATCCATGGCAAGAATAAAAGTTTAATTTCCATCAATATAAAAGGATTAGAGCTTAGATTTGCATGGATTGTCACAGTGCTTGGCTCCAAGAGCCCAAGTTCCTGGCTCAGGCCTCGGTGGAGGTTGGCCCACACAGTCAGCTGCAACAGCAGGAAACAGCAAAATCTAAAATCCCATATTTCTTTCATTTGTTTTGTCCTCTCTGATGTCCATGTTTAGGTAGAAGTTATACATTCATTAAAGGATTTAATTCCTTTTTTTCTTTCCAGTGGCCATGAAAGAGCAAGAGCAGAGCCATTGCCCAGGAGCTGCTGGGCTGGCACAGGGCTCAGCCCCTCCTGAGCCTGAGGGAAACACAAACCAGAGAAAGCTTTAAGAAATTCCAGCACAAATTATTAAACAGATCAGTAGTGTCACAGTCTGAAAGGGCATTTGCCACCAGAGCTGTCCCCACAGCACCTCGGCCTGCAGGCCCAGCCCTCCAAGAGCTTCACCATCAGCTTGTGCAGGTAAGTCACAGAATCCCAGAACCATTTCAGCAGGAAAAGCCCTCCCAGGCCATCCCAGCTGTGCCCAATGCCCACCCTGTCCCCAGCCCAGAGCTCTGAGTGCCACCTCCAGGAATTCCTTGGGCACCTCCAGGGATGGGCACTCCACACCTCCCTGGGCAGCTCCTGCCAAGGCCTGAGCTCCCATTCCAAGAAGAAATTTTTCCAAACGTCCAACCTGAGGCTCCCCTGGCACAGTTTGAGGCCATTTCCTCTCCTCCTGTCCCTGTTCTCTGGGAGACCCCCACCCCTACCAGGTCCCTGGTTTGGCAGAGGTGTCTGGGCTGAGGAAGCTTTGGCTATTTTTCTCTTTTTTCCCCTCTCTGTTTCCTAAGCAAAAGAAACTCTCACAAACCATGAAGAGCTTTTGCCATGTTTCAAGCAAGCACAGAGACTCCAAGCCCAAATTGCTCTAATAATTTATTCTAGTCTTGAAATCCCCGGGGTTATTTCACAGAAAATGTATTTTAGGTTGTTTGGCTCCAAAATGACAAGATAACAGACGATACATATTCATTTGCTCCCCCAAGATGGTGATGAGATGTTACAAAATAAAGCAGCAGATCCTCCCTCCCCCAAACAGGCAACTTGTGGCTTTATCTCGCCGATAGCACCCGAATTGTGCTGCCATTTATCTTGAGGGGGTGTTTATGGAAGGGATTGTTTGCAGCTGGAGCTACAAGGCATGAAACAAACTGATAATGGAACTTTCTTTTGAAGCTTATTCTTTTGCGGTGGCATTTTTCTTTTTTCCTTTATGAGCTTCATGACAGGCGAGCAGTAATTTCCTTTCTGTATTTTAGCACAAACAACAGATTAGTGTCACACTGTTTGCTGGGAGCTTCTGCTCGCTGCTCGCATGAGCACTTGTTGGTGTTTGGCGTGTTCCAAATAAATAATGTGGTCATTCATAAAGATAAAAACCAGAAACATCTTCCTGGCATGGCAGAACACGCTGCAGCAACGCTCCTGAACGTGCTGTGGAACCACAGGCAGAGGTGAATAATGGCATTTGCAATGTGAATCACAGAACAGGCAGGCCAGGACTTTGTCTTCTCTAAGAGACACAACACAGCCCTCGGCTCTGCAAACACAACAATCCAAAGGCGACAAAAATGTAAGGCAAATTACCTGCATCAATCACAAATAGTAAATTATTTATTTGTAGGGTATATAGAATACAGAATATAACCTCATAGAAAAAATTACTTTAATTTTTGCCGTTCTTCACACAATAATTAATTATTTTTTCATACTTTTTAGTAATATCGCTGTGAGAAGCCACAAGGAAACATTGCATGGCAGTTCCTCCTCTTTCCCTGATGTATTTCTTCAAGGCAAAGTTTTCTATTCTTCCACTCTTCCTCCATCATTGGAAAATCAACCTCCAGTTCTGTTTTCTCCAGTGCAAAGCAAATCCTTGCTTCTTCCAAAGCAAATGTGCCTCATCCACGCTGGGGTTCCACCCCTCCCTCGGCAGCCTTTGCTGCTCCCCCCGAGCTGACCCTGCTGTGATAAATCTCTCCCTCAGCTCCCACTGCCAGAGGATTTCCTGGAGCACAGCCCAGCCCCGAGGCTGCCCCAGCCCGTGGCCAGCCCAGCCCTGCCCGCGGTGGCACAATCTGCCAAAAGCATCCACAGCCAGCTCAGCTGGAACGAACCCACTGCCAAACGGAACAGCCTTGGCTCAGAACCCCACATTCCAAACAAAATCCTGAAAATGCCACCTTCTAGCGCTGGGGCAGAAGGGTGACACAGTTTCGGGGGGTTGGTGAGAACGTGGCCAGTGCAGCAGCTCTGGAGTCCATGAGGGGAGCTGGTGACACTGCAGTGGTGGCACCACCGACTGCTGGGGAAGCAGCAGTGACAGCACAGCAGACACAGGTGAGGGCAAAGCAGCCAGTACCACCCAGCAGAGCAAAACACTCCCGGAGTGTGAGGCTGACATTCAGTGGATCTTAGAGAAATCTGGTAGCAAGCCTGAAAAAAAATTTTCTTCCCAAGGGAAAGCTTCTTACTTTCTAAAGAGAACAATTCTGTAAACATTTCATGTTCTCAGAGAAACTTGATAGAAGTTTTGTAAGCATCTTTTAACAAGTGGTGGTTTTCACTTTACCTTGTTTTTCACTTGTCTGTGTTCAAAATACTCTCTCTCTTTCTCAGCCAATGGTCGTAGAGAGGCGTTGTGCCATTTAACCAGTCGAGTGGCTTTTAGCGAAACACCTTATAAAAAAATGTTAAATAAAAATATAACCTTCTGTTCATCTGCAAATTAGAGTCTATTTCTCTTCATTTTGTGTGCAGCAGTGATGCCAGAGTCCCAGAGTAACCAGGCTTGGAACAGCTCTCCAAGATCATGGAGTCCAGTCTGTGCCCCATGCCCACCTCATCACCAGCCCAGGAGCTCCCTGGACACCTCCAGGGAGGTGAGGATGGACATCAGCCCTGGGAAAGGGCAGGGCTGGGCAGCCCAGGGCTGGGCAAGGCTGCAGGGAGGTGGGAAGGATGGCTGTGCCCAGCACAGCAACCACGGCTGCTGTTGCCACACTTTGGGCTCATTTGGGTAAAAATCCCATCAGGAGAGTCCCGAGGGGGAAGTGCAGGCACAGAGGTGACACCTTTAGGAGTGCCCAGGTTTTAGGAGGCCTCTCCCTGCCAGTCTCATCCCTTGTTTTGGTGAACACTCAGCTCTGCACAGCAGCTCAGCAGCTGCTCCCACTCCAAGCAACACTTCCAGCGAATGCCAAGGCATTCAAGTGACAGGAAATCTGAGCAGTTGATTTGGGAAATGGATATTTCATTAGAGGCACGGCTCAGGATAAATGGAAGCTTTCCTGCCAACGTTCCTGGGAATACCAATGAGCTCCAAATGCACGTGCCCGGGCAGGGGGCACAGAACTTTCAGGCTGGTAAAGATTAAGAACCTTTTTGGCCCAGGTGCTCTCCCGACCCCTCCCAGGCAGCCAGACCTGGGCTGGCTTCAGCCCAAATCCTCTGCGCTACCACGAGAAATTACAATTAAAAACATTGATTGATCTGCAGAGTGAACTGTTAATATCATCTGAGATACAGATTACTTGGGTCTTGATCAATAGCCAGGATGTAAGTGCAAATGTGTTCCCGCAGCAGAGCCGCTGTGCTCCCGATGCCCCTCGGGTGCCTGAGACTGATAGGAGTGAAAGGGAAGCAAACGAGCCACCATCTGCACCCAGCTGTTGGATGGATGTGGCTTTATCACGATCCAAACCACCTCCTAAACACAGGGTTTGGGTTTTCTCTGCACACCAATACGACACACACACGTAGTGATTTGAAAAAAAATTGAGCAAAACTCTACTCTTAAAGACCACCACGAAGAATTATTTCCAACTTCCACAAACTTCCCATTTTAAAAATCAAGTACTAGAAAATTCCTTTTGAAGTAGGTAAAACGAAATTAAGAGTAAACATGTTTCAATTTCTTCTGCATTGAAATAAACCACTGAAATAGGTTTTAAAAAAGAAAAATTTAAATAGAAATCCAAAGTGTGGATCAAAAGGCTCCAGCAGCACCTGGGAGGCCCAGAGGAGGCTGCAGAGGCAGCTCTGGTGTCCCCGCATCTCATGTGCAGCTCCGCACGGACATTGCCATGGCAACGCCGGGAGCGCGCACCAGATCCCAGCAAACCTCCCCAAAACGAGCGAGTCGGGAGCACTGCGAGCACCTCTGCCCTACAGAGCAGCCCAGGGAGCTCCCCCTTCCCCCTCTGTCCTCCTGGGAGCTGCTGCCTGGGCAGCCATTCCCTGCTGCTGCTGCTGTGCACCTTTAACTCACACACCGAGACACCTCCTTCCTCTTCCTCTTCCCCTTCCCTTCCCCTTCCTCTTCCCCTTCCCCTTCCCACCGATCCCTCCGTGACCAGGGAACCCCAAGGCAGCCCTGTCACTCCTCCTCACCTGCACCAGTGCCTTAAATGGCTCCCTAGAAACAGAGAGCAGGCAGGAATAAAGGAATAAAGGAATCAAGGAGGGATTGGTTGGAAAGGCCTTCAGAGGTACACTCTGGGCTCCAGAGGCTCCTGCCTCAGTGCATCCCAACATGGACAAGGACAGCTCCCGAGTTCTTCCCACTTGGATCTCAGCATCAATTCCCCAAGCAGAAGCCAGGCAAGGATGGAATTTGCCCAAGCTTGCCCCCCTGTCCCCAAGATTGTGGTTTGCAGTTGTTGGGCCTAGGAGGGTCTGGGTGTCCTTGGAGAGCTGGAGAGGCTTTGTTGTGTGTGTGTGAGCATGAGAGAACAGCACTGAACGAGCTCCAGGGAACTGCAGAGTGACACTGGGCAGGGCAGGGCTGGGAACAGACAAAAGTTAAACCCTAAGGCATCAGTGCCCCACAGCCAGGCTCCTTCCTTCATTGAACTCTGCCCATTACCCCAAGCACCAGCACCTGACCCTCCAGTACAGCAGATGTTTGTCTCTATTATTTTCAAAACGTGGTGGTTACCCCAGTGGGACTCAGCCTGGAAGCCTTTATTGCAATCCTGGCTCAGGCCAGGGACCCCTGGCGAGAGAGAGAAGTCCTCGTGTTGCTGACAGTCCTGACCAGGGTCACCCTGGACTGCATTTCCCAGCAGGATTCATTAGTCTGCCTTTGATCAAAACATATCCTCTACATGGAACTTATCTTCTTTGATATCAAAGTATTTTATAAGTATAAATTATAGACCAAGAAAATCACTACAAAGTGGAAAATTACTATTGGGCAATAAAAATAATCTGATTAATTGCTTTCTGATCACTGTATACAAAGATCAGGATATGAGAATTGCATTTTATTGAGTTTATTCCTTCTAGGTTCCCACATAAAAGTTGGGTTTATCTTTTAATTGATCGACAGTGCATTTACATATAAATCTGAAAATTTGGGTGTGGGAAGATGGCTTTAAATGAGCAACAGAGGAGATCCACACTGCAGCAAATTAGGAAGAGGGAAAGGCTTAAAAACATTTTAAAGTTACCCTTAAGGAATGCTGGTGGCTCTGCACTGGGGTGTGTTGCCATTTATCCTCTAATTAATCAGGCTTTTGTCTTAATTTCTGTAATTGCTTCACAATTTTATGAGAAATCAAAGCATTAGTTATGAAATATTTCCTGGTGACAGGGAATGCATCCTCCTGCTGCCTCCTCAGAGTGCCCATCCCGAAACAAAATAAAATCCAGCAAAGAGGGGACATGGAAGAGCTGCCAAGGCTTACAAAGACATCCCATGGCAAGACCCAGTGCACTGGTGTGGCACAAAGCACAGTGAAATTCAGGTTCCTTTCGAGTCAGTGAAGTCTGGGAAGGCCATGGAGGTGATTTAAAAATGGCACAAGTTTCATACGCAGGTAATGGGATTAGGGAAAGGAACTGAGCTCCAGAGGCCAAACCCAGCAGTGCCAGCAGAGCTGGGGCTGCCAAAGAGCTCCTCGAGTGCCTGGGCAGGGTCCCTGGGCTGGGGTCCCTGGGGCTGACCCCAAACTGCACAAACTCGGTGTGGGCACCTTCCCCGTGCTCCCAGCGGCACCAGGATCCTGCCCAGGGAATGAGGAAAAGCTGGGAGAACCTCGGAAAGGGTGCCAGGAGTCGGGCTGGGAGGGGCCATGGGCCAGCAGGGCATCCCTCCCTCCCTCCTGGCATCCCTCCCTCCCTCCTGGTATCCCTCCCTCCCTCCTGGCATCCCTCCCTCCCTCCTGGCATCCCTCCCTCTCTCCTGGCATCCTCCAGGCACTCCCAGCCCCCCGGGCTGTAGCAGAGTCGCTGGGGGCAGCAAATTCAGCAATGAGTCTGAAAAACGCCACTAAAGTCCGGGGAGGGGGTAGAGAAGAGCTCTTTTGTTATTTTTGTTATTTTAAGTGCTGCTTTTGAAGCACCCCAAGGCACTTGGGGACTCGGGGGCCTGCGTGCAGTTTGTGTTAACCACCAAAGGACCCTGCAGCTGAACCGTGCTCTGCAGAGCTCTGGGGAACACTCTTGTAGTTAGCAGAGGTCATTTGTTTCATTATTTTCATTTCAAAGATGCTCAATGAACCAACACCCACCCACGCTCTCATTTAACACATTGAAATATTTGTAATAACACTGGAACAAGAGCTCACTTGCAAGCCAGGGGCTCCAGCTGTGACCCCCCCAGGTTGTTGTCACCTCCCTGTCCATCCCTGGGGCTGGTCCCCACCTCGCAGGTGCCCCTGGCCCAGCGTGGAGCTGCAGGGACCAGGAGGTGCCCACGGGTGTGCCCGTGGGTCTCACAGGAGCTGTGGAAGGTGTTTGGGGTCAGGAAGGGCATGCTCCCCAGGGATGGGCAGCCCTGCCTGTCCCCCCCAGCCTGGAGTGCCACAGCCTCGCAGCACGAGTGTGCTCCTTGGGAAAGGACACCTTCTCCACCCCCGATGGCCAAGTGCCCCCAGCAGACCCCCAAAAGCCAGCTCAGGCTGCCCACCCCCTGCTCTACACCTGGGGGAGACTCCCCAGGCCTGTTCAGCAGGACCACATCCCACCTCTGCACCCAGGGAAGTTCCCTGAATGTAATGTTGCAAAAATGTTTTATTCATAGCTCGTTTCACGCCTGGCACTTGCTTTTCTTTTGGTACTTATTTAACACACATTTAATTTACCTTATTTGAAAGCACCAACATATTTCCTAATTACCTGGAGTGCTTAAATGGTTTCCACGCTGTTAATAATTCCTTTCCTTTCAGCTGTGAGGGCTGGGCTGCTGCCAAAGCAGCCTGACCACAGGGCTGGGCATCCCTCCCCCGTGGGGAGCCAGGGCCCCACGGCCAGGCTGATGCCAGGATGATTTCTTGCTTTCCCTTTCACACCCCTCTCACACACTCTTTTATAGTTTGATGCACTCTCAGTGCTTTTAGCCCCACACTTGTACCTCCCCAAGGCTGAGAACTCAGCTCAGCCCCACGGCACCGTTAAACCAGGAGAGCAAACATCCTGGGAGCCCCAGACACCAAGGGCCTCTCCAGAACACATTTGGGAACCTCAGCCAGGCCCAGCCAGGGGGAAGGTTCCTCACAACGAGGGCTTCACTCCAGCCTCTCCCTGGGGATCTTTGATAAATATGTTAATTTTGTAAAACCTATAATTGTGTGTATTTGGGTGTGAGGTGTGCATGCATTTTTGGGCATTCCACCTGCACCAAGTGCTGCACCCAAGGATCCTGAAATAAATCCCAAGGTAAAAACCACTTTTCCCCATAAACCGTGCTTTGGCTTTAATTTTAAGACCAAGGAAAGGCAACAAGACAGCCCCAGCTGGGGGCCTGGGGAGGAATGGGGACACCAATAACAGACAGGAAGCTGCAGAACCACGGACAAGCTCTGGATATTTACTGTGCTGCCACCTCTCCCACCCATGACATTCTCCTGCAGATGACTTTGCTTTGCTCGGCTTCTTATGAGGATACAAATAATCCTGTCAGGGCTCTCTGTTCTACTCCATTTACCAGCTTTACTCTGAGTATTCCTTCTATAAATGCGGGGTAGAGAATTACCTCTGTGGGGTTCAAATTACTTTAAACTCAGGCTTTTACCAGAGGAACTTTTTTTGAAGGAAACAGAAGAAGGAAGAATATTTGGAATTATTTTCTTGTGCATCTGGTTGTGGCCTTACCCCTAGAGACAGCTCTGAGCAGATACAAATATCTATCATTACAATGGCCTCACCTCTTCCCAAGCCCTGCCCAGGAAGGAGAGCAGAACAATCCATGTCTAATTACACAACATATTTTCCTGAATAATTAGCCCCATTTTTCATGGTCACTCTTTCTAGCACAGCCAAGCAGCTCGAAGCTCACCCTGGTGCAGGTTCACACTGAAATGCAGACAGGGACACCACAGCCCCCCCAGACAGTGCTGGGGTTGGCTCTGCAGCCACACACCTGAATCTGAGCTGAATTACCTCATCCTCTGGATGAGCACAGCAGAGCTGGAACAGTGAAGGACTGGCACAGGTGCCCAGAGCAGCTGTGGCTGCCCCTGGATCCCTGGCAGTGCCCAAGGCCAGGCTGGACACTGGGGCTGGGAGCAGCCTGGGACAGTGGGAGGTGTCCCTGCCATGGCAGGGGTGGCACTGGGTGGGCTCTGAGGTCCCTCCCAACCCAAACCATTCCACAAAATCAAGATTAACTTGTCTGCACAGCCCAAGCAATCTCAAGGTATTACTGTGAAAACACAACACACTTTTTTGACATTTAAAAAAGAGGAAAACTGAGGGTGGGAAAAAGGAAAAGGAAGAGTGGGTGGTAGGGACTGAGAGCAGCTGTGTTCAGCTGGACACACACAAGGATGTCATGTCCATACTCTGGACATGGACTGATTTCCTTCCTGAAGGGAAGAGATGCTCAAATACCTCCAAAAGCCTGGAGAGAAGGTTTGAACCTCATTCACTCAGACCCTGGGAGAGTGCTGAGTGCACAGAAAGGAGGGAGAACCCCACACCCCCAGGAGGTGCCAAGGGGACACCTCGGACCAGGGGACCCAGGATGCTCCTGGTGCCAACCATCCTTTAGCAAGGCACCCCCAGATTCCCACCCAGCCTCTCCAGCCCAGCCTCTGTCCCTGGGCACCTCCTGCTCTTCCTGTAGTGTTTATTCTCACTTAGGCTTGACAAGCTTTGTGCTTGGGCACAAATGGTTTGGTAATTGGGCTTATAAATGGCAAGGACTCAATGCACTCTTACTCTCATCTCTCCCAGCAACTCAATAACTGCAGATGACTGACGATCAGATCCACCCAGAGACTGCAAGTGCAGCTTCTGTCATTAGAACGAGCCACGGAGCATTATTTAATAACTGCCTGGCTCCTGCACCTCAGCCAGGCTCTGCAGGGAGCAGGAGTGCTGCTTGCCCTTCCCAAAGCCTGTGGCTGATCAGCATCCCTGGCTCCAGACCGGCTGGGGCAGGGTGGGATGGGCAGCAGCAGCCGCGGGGTCTCTGCCACAGGAAGGTTCAGCCCCATCCGCTGGGGCTGCCTGGGGCCCTACAAGGCACAGTGCCCACGGGCTGGCACCCAAAGCTGTTTGTAACCTCTCGGGGAGCAAGGAGGCATCACCCCAGCAAAGATTCCTGTTGCTTTCAGCAGGATTCACCAGGCACAGCTCAAACCTGCTGCACGCATTCCTTTCAGCTTTTAATATTTGATGAAGGCTGGGAACACTGAAGGTCACCCGAAAGCTTCAGCAGTGGATAATTGTAATGCCCACAGACAGCTGCAAGTGCTTGGAGCCCTCTCCCCGACAGGTATTGATGTTCCTCGGGTTCTATTGATCCCTCAGCTCGGGCTTTCCTGCTCTGGGCTGGCACAGGGGCTGTGCCTGAGCTGTACAGACACGCTGGAGCTTTGGTAGGAAGGGGTTAAAATAAACCCACCGTATTCCCTCAACATTAGTGGAAATAGAAATGCAATTTTCAGCGAGACAGAGCTATCATGTAATGCTATAAACACCAGTGCTCACCCCTTCCCTGATGTTATCTGACTTGGTATTTACTGGATCCAAAATAAGAAATACCAGATTCCTGGCAGGAGCTCCGAATCTCAGCGCAACACAAAGGTTTAATGAACTGCCAAAAGGGGGTGAGTTCATAAATGGAGACCTAAAGGAAACAGTGAAGGCTTGATCCTTATCCCCTCCCAAGGTCGGGGTGCTCTGGCTCTGTCCTCACTTTGAATTCACCTCTGCCTCGCGGCTCCTATTTACTGAAATTCAGGATGCTCGCACCTCTCAGGGTCGGCGCTTCCCAGCCGCGCTCCGGGGCTGGCTCAGCTTCCCTGCCCGTGAGCTCCCTCGGAATGCAGAGCTGCAGCCGCGGTGGCTTTGGGCTTTGTGGGGAGCACAAAGCAGCAGCTCGGGGTGCCCCGTGCGGGGACACCACCAGCCCCAGCACCTCCCTGTGCAGTGTCCCCAGCGATGCCAGCTCTGCCACTGTCCCCGGCAGCCTCTGCCACCCCTGACAGCCCCACCAGGCACACTCAGGCTCCATTCCCAACCCTCTCTTTGCTGCCTCTGCACAAATCTTAATGCTTTGGTAAGAGTTCTGAAAGCTTCTTGCTTCAGTATCGATCTTCTCTGAGTGTCATTTCCCTGATTTCCAGGGAGGTTCCTGTCTCTGCCAGAGAGCCTCACAAAGCTGGGCTCTCCCAGGGACTGGCCAGCATCAGCACAAGATATTGAACTTCCACCACTTCTGATGCCTTAAATGGCTCCCTGGAAACAGCGAGCAGGCAGGAATAAAGAAATAAAGGAATCAAGGAGGGATTGGTTGGAAAGGCCTTCAGAGGTCCACTCTGGGCTCCAGAGGCTCCTGCCTCAGTGCATCCCAACATGGACAAGGACAGCTCCCGAGTTCTTCCCACTTGGATCTCGGCATCAATTCCCCAAGCAGAAGCCAGGCAAGGATGGAATTTGCCCAAGCTTGCCCCCCTGTCCCCAAGATTGTGGTTTGCAGTTCTTGTTGGGCCTAGGAGGGTCTGGGTGTCCTTGGAGAGCTGGAGAGGGACTTTGGACAAGGGTGTGGAATGCCAGGACAAGAGGGAATGGCTTCCCACTGCCAGAGGCTGGCCCTGCCCATGGCAGGGGGCTGGACCTGGGTGGTCTTTAAGGTCCCTTCCAAGCACTTTGTGATTTTGTGATTCCCCTTTCAGACCTCCCATCAGCACCACCCAGCCCAGCCAAGGCTTCCTGTACCTGGGCTCTCATTTTGGAGCCAACCTCAGGCAGGGCCTGGAGTGCAGCCCTGTGGGAATGCTGAGCCCAGCACCCCAGCAGTTTCTTTTAGCACAGGTTTGAGAGCAGAAGGACATCCAGGTTGGACACCCAGAACTTCCCCAGGTGGGGCCTCTTTTCATCCACTGCAATGGTTTCTTTTACAGCCTCAGGGGAAATTCTGCCATCCTTGCACAGACAAGGCAATGGCACTTATTTTGTGCCAGGCAGGAAGGGCTGGTTTTGCCCACATCACCTGTGCTTGGTGACAGACAGGGAGAGCAGCAGCAGCTCTGTCCTTCCCACAGCCCAGGAGCCTCTCAGAGCTGTCACCTCACACACACACAGAGGAGGCTGCAGGGGCTGATGTTCCTGCTCTGGTTCAATAATTCACACTCTGGATACCTTGATCTGCTCTCTGTCTGGGGCAGAGACACAACAGCTCTCAGCCTCTCCCCCGTGCCTGGGAGTGGAGGTGGGACAGGAGGCACAGCCCCAGCCCTGCCTGTGCTCACTCACACCAAGGAGCTGCCAGGCTGTCCCTGACCCCTCAAACCTCACACTCCTGCTCTGAGAGTGCCAACAATGCCTCTGCTGGAGACTCGAGAGGAAACAGGAGCTGTCATCAGGATGATTTGGGTAAAGGGGAAAAAAGATAAGCCAAAGATGCCAATTTATGTGTGGAAAGGTCAGAATTTAAAAATTCTCATTTCTTACACTGCTACATATCTTAAAATGGAATAAATTTTAAGTGTACCATAAAAGTATATTCTTCATCCCATTTACCATGGAACTGGTGCTCCTTCTCTGCCTGCTTAAGGACAAGCCTTCGGCTCTTTTATTAATATCTGTGAGCATAATTTAATGGCTGATCCAGCACTGGAGACACACATCTCATATTTAACAGCGAGGCTGATCTGGAAGGAGCCTGGAAGAGCTGTAATGAACAGCTTGGTTGCTCAGTCTGCTCCGAATGCTCAGATCAATACAACATCATTTACTTATTGCAACTTATTGGCCGAGTCATTTCTTGTCATCTTGGTACTTGTGTGTAGCAGCCAGAGAAGTGGCAGACAAAAGCACTTAAAATTAATTATGTTCATATGAGTTTAATTCATGTAAAACCCCAAGGTGCACTCTGCAATAGAGATCAAACAGTTCTCTCTTTATCTCTCTACAAACACACTTACACGTGCAGTATTGAAATAGCACACACCACTGCTGAAGAGCAGGCCAAAGCTGCTTTGTGCACAGGGCCCTGCAAACAGGCAATAAAATAAGATATCTTTATCAACTCTAGCACCGAACTAAGCCTTTAAAAGGAATAAACATCAGAAAGACAACACTGCACCCAGCAGAAGCTGGCAGATATTCCAGAGGCGAGTGAGGGTTATAGCCTGGCACCGTGGAAGATAAAGCTTGGATGGCCTTTATGGATAGCACCTTTTATGTGCTCTCTGCCCGGAGCCCAGCTCTCTTTCCAGTTCATTCCAGCTGTGCTCTGTCTCATGTGTTATTCATGCACCTCAGGATTGAAAAAATGAACACGTTGCCCGAGCTGCCAGAGCACATTATGGTAACATCACATTTGAAGGCTCTTATT
This sequence comes from Erpornis zantholeuca, assembly GCA_013400515.1. NCBI lineage: Eukaryota > Metazoa > Chordata > Aves > Passeriformes > Timaliidae > Erpornis > Erpornis zantholeuca. The sequence goes on from VZTN01012352.1 coordinate 166,667, forward strand.
TTCCCCCTATATCCAATTATTTTTCCTCCAAGGTTCCAGAATCAAAACACAGGTGAGGGAAACACCTACTTAAAGTTCAAGGAATGGAGCTGTGTGTGCCAGAAGTGCTGTCAGCCCCCGGATCCCACAAAGAGCTGCTGCTGAATATGGATCCTGGCCAGGCCCAGCTGCCCTTCCACAGCCACTCCTCTCCTTCACTCTGAGCACAGACAGAATTTTAACGTGTGCTGGCTGAGGTGTCCCCAGTGCCTGGTGGCTCTGTGCTGAGGTAGGCTGGGAAATGTCACAGGTACACTGATTTCCTTGTGCCCAACCCATCCAAAGTGCCAAGGTTTGCCTGCCCTGGCTGTGCTTTCCTCTGCCCCTTCTCACAGCTTCTCAGGGCTCCTTTTTTCATCTCCTTTCAGGAGTTTGTTTGTCTCATTTCAGGAGCATGGAAGATCCCAGGATGGCACACAGCCCCATGGAATGTCCCAGTGGGACACAAGCTCTGGGGTAAGAGCAGCTGCTTCAGCAGACCTGGGAATCCTCACAGAGGTTTCCTGGTGTTCCAGTACAAAACAGCTCCATTCCCAGAGAGCTGGCAAACCCTGTCAGCAGCCAGTTTAATCCCAGAGATGACATGTGACCATCAGGACCTGGGTTAATGAAAACAACGACATTCTTTTGTCATAGAACCCTTTGGACTTTAATTACAAAACTTCACAAATATTTCCAAGCTTTAAATTATCTTGGGAACCAATCTGACCCCGTTTTGTTCAGCTTCTCTGAGCCCCTCAGCTTTACCCAGAGGGTCAGAGGCTGCAATGCCCTGAGGGAGCAGCTGGGACAGGAGCTGACCCCCAGCCAGATGACAGATCCATGTCTCCTGGTGTCCTTGTCACGTCAGACAGCGAGATCCAGCAGCTGCTGGGCAGTGCCAGTGCACAAGGGCAAGTCCTGGCTCTGAGTAACTTCTCACCAAAAGATTCACCCCAGCCAGCCCCAGCACAGTCCTGGTGCAGCCCAAGGCTTGTGCGCTGCTCCTCCCCTGCCAACACCATCTCTCATCTGCCCCTTGTCTGCCCAACAACCACAAAGGCAATTAGCACATTATCTTAATTGTGAGACATATCTGAGTCCATGGCTGTGGCAGGTTCATCTCGGACCCAGCAGTGTTGGCTCCATCAGACACCACAGAACCTTCCAGCAGCTTCTCAGACAAGCCACCCCTGTGGCCTCCCTGCTATGAACATCTGTCCCCACAATCCAAATCCAGATGGAAATGGAAGAGCAGCAAGGGTGGGCAGACATGCACAACCCTTCAGGGCCCTGAGTAGATCTGTCCTCCCTGCTGGAAGCCACTCAAAGCTGCCACAAGGCCAGAGCACCTTCCAGCAGCACTTCAGTGTCACACAGTCCCCACGTATCCCTCACAGGGAGCCTCAGCCCAGGATGGGCTGGGGACCCCCATCCCACAGCCCTGCCTCCACACCATCCATCCATCAGGGGCCAGCTCCAGCCCCCAGGACAGCAGCACCCACGAGAACCCCACCTGAGAGTCCAGAGGGATTTAATGAATCCCCTTGGTGCTGCTTCTCCAAATGGCCCCAGAGCCAGAGCTTTTGGGGCTCCATCTCCCGTTTCGCAGGCACATGGAATTTAAAACATGCCCTGGTGCCTCTTCCTCTGGAGATGGAGATGTTTGCACAGAGAAACCCTCAGATCCCCTACCAGCAGCAATAAATATGATTTTGCATCCCATTTCCTGAGGGAATAACACATCAGCTCACACTGCCTGAGCCATTTTAAATGTTTCTCCTTGGAAGTGAAATCTAAAGTCCCCACATATTAGACTCCAGTCAGGTTTCACTCCCCACCTATTCTAATCCTACGCCTCATTATTTGCACAGATAGACAAATAGATGCAACATGTGAATGTTCTCCCCACTGGTGGTTAATGGTATTTTTTCTTCCTTTTTAAAATAAACAAATACATAAATAAAGCAGAGTCTCAGACTGCCTCTGCTGCAGAGGCTTCTCAGGGCACAGATCCAGCTCCCCATCTGTTTTCTGACCTGTCAACACTGCCAATAAATCAGCCTCCCCCCACTCCCAAAAAACAAAAACCCTGTAAAATTCTTCTTTTTCTTCTCTTGTTCACCTCCACCTGATGTTCAGCACAGAGATTCCCACCTTTAAGTGATTATTTTTCCTCCTCCCACCCAGCTTTGTCCTTTAGCAGACCTCCACTGCTCCAAACAGGAGCAAACTCTGCTTCTCACCATCTCCGCTGTTTCCCAGACACACAAATCCTCAGCCACCGAAGAATAACTCATATATTCTCCTCTGCCCTGCTGAGACACAAGGTGGAGAGTTCCTGCTGGCAGCAATTTGCAGGCAGCAGCTCTCAGAGCACGAAGCAGAGCTCGTGCCGCAGCCTCGCAGCCTCGCGCTCCCTTCCCGGCGCCGTGCGAGTCCCACTCCTCTCCTCCTCACTGAGGATGGGAGGCTACAGGCTGAAATAAAACAGAGAAATAGCTGCTCCATGAGCTCTGAGGAGCTGGAGACAGTCTAAGTGCTATTCAACACTATTAAGAAAATAAATCTTCAGGAATCAAAGTCTCCAAACAAACAGATTTATTCACGTCCCTAGACCCGCTTCTTTCCCCTCCTCGGAGATAGAAAAAAAAACCCTAAACCTTTCATGAAAAGCTTTTAAAAATCCATTCTGGGATTGGCTATTCTGCATTTCATGCAATATATATGGACTGGGAAATTTTACAGAACAAAATGATTACCCTAAATTATTGATCAAAGGAAGCAAATGTATACAGTGTCCTGAAGAACACATTGGCTGCTCCGAGGGAGGAGAGCCCTCCATGGTGACAGCACTGACAGCACACATGGATCACAGTGAAGGCTCATTCCTGATTGCATGATCTTACTGCACATTAAATATGAAAGCCATCTTTTCATTTTTACACAAGGTTTGAAATACCGCCTCAGAAGTGAACAAGGGGGCATCAATTTTGGGGCAGAAAAAGAAGATGTAAATATGCTCATCCAAGCCAGCAGCATCAAACCATCACACATGTTCAGGGCCTTCAGAGACCTCTCATCAATTAAACTTCCTCACATCTCTCACAGGGCAGGGGAGAGATAAAACAGAAGTAATGGAATAAACCAGCAGAAATAGCAGCCAGCTGGGCACACACCACTCCAGGGATGGCAGCCCTCAAAGCCAAACCTGGGCAGAAGTTTCCCAGAGGATGTTCTTCAGACAGTCTTCAACAAGAGAAAAATCTGCCCCCTCAGTTGAGACAGATTCAGCAACACCCCCCCATCAGAGGGAGCCTGCAGGAGTGAGGTGTTCCACCAGCCCTGGGAAAAGCTGTGCTCCTGCTCAGCCAGCAGCAGGCTGGGGCTGATAGAACACAAACAGCTGGGGCAGAGAGGAGACCCCTCAGTGCCCTGACACCCAGGCTGGGCATCACTCACCTCTGTGGCTGATAGAACACAAACAGCTGGGGCAGAGAGGAGACCCCTCAGTGCCCTGACACCCAGGCTGGGCATCACTCACCTCTCTGAAAACTTCAACAGGACTTCCTCACCGTTCCGGTGCCCTTCAGGAGCCCTACCAAAACCTCCTCTCTGAGGCACATCGTGGCCTTAGCAGCAGCAACTGTTCACCATTCATCCCAACAAATTCAGCTGTGAATGAGGAGCATGTGCAACAGGGCCTTAATTAGAGCTGTGCATTCCTGCTAAAATCCTGGTAATTAGTGGCCCCAGAGATGCTCGTTTCACTGCTGGAAATGAATTTACCACAGTGAGTTTGGTGGCACCTGATTTCCAGGGGTATTTGAGAGATGTGGTGCTTAGGGACATGGTTTGGTGGTTTATGGTTAGACTCGATGACCTCAAGGATCTTTTCCAACCTTCATGATTCTATTCTATTTATTTTCAAAGCAGGTATCTGCAAAGGCAGGAATTTTGATCATTTCATAGCATTTTATTGTTGCTACTTACTGAAATATGGGATTACCTACAAATCATGCCAAACAGGGGAGTTGTGCAGCACACCCCCAGCTCCCAGCCCTGAAGTGAAAGTACAATGCCTCACTCCTATTACCTGCTTTTTTCTTCATCCTAATAACCCATCCAGAGCCGTGTGTGAGGTGTCAGCAGGAGGTGTCAGAGCACACCAGGAACAGCAGAGCTGGAAGAAAACTGCCTTTCTGATGGAAAAAATACCCCATCTTCCCACTCTCCCACAGATACAGATAATAACCTTCATCCAACCTGAAAACTAAAACCACAGTGTGTGATTTATAGTGGTCAGAGAGCAGAACCAGTAGTGAAATGGCCACCAGCTTGGGAGTTACCCTGGCTAAGGCTGGGTTTAGAGGATGAGAAGATGAACAAGTCAATTACAGAATGTCCTGCTCCTCATCTCCCCAAGTAATTGAAGATTCAGTATCATTTTTAGTGAGTTATTTTTAATTGGTCTCATTTGCTGCAGTAAATTAGGTGTAGCAGTGTCCCTGGTGTGATGTATGCTTCTGTGCAAATTGGGACCAAAACGTGCAAAACATTCCAGCCACTGCCACGGCAGAACAGCCCCAATCAGATAAATGCAATTAATTCCCAAGCCTGGCCTTGAAATGCCATGATACTAATCTATTTCTTTGACTGTTAGCGATGGTCTCCATCAAGGTCAGGAGAAATTGCTCAATTAATAAACGCCTGCTTGCTCCCACAACAGCAAAGCTCTCCCTGAGCGTGGTGAGCCCTTTGGCACGGGCAGGGGGCAGGGGAGCTCTGTTCTGCACCACTGACAACAAACAGCTTCTTGTGGGGCCACGGTTTGGGGTTTGGGGCTGCCCTGTGCCCCCCTGCAGATGCTTTGGGGGTTCAGGGACCAGGGTCAGGTTTGCAGCCCCTCCAGCTCCTGCCCAGTGCCCACCTGGGCAGGGAGGTGTGAGGAGGAGGAGGAGGAGGAGGGTGGTCAGAACAGGCAGAAGGGAGAGCCCAGCCTAGAGCAATTGAGGGGTTTTTTTCGCTGTCAGAGCCAGCTGCAGGCTCCTCCCTGCAAGAAGAACACACAATAATTTTTATTCCATGAATCCTGCAAGGGGCTGGATTTGAAAGGACCTTAAAGACCACTCCAGCCCCAGGCAGATCCTCGGCAAAGCCCCAAGGAATCCATGTGAAGCCTTGTATCCTCTTTTCCATTCCCAGCCCCACTGATTTTGCCACTTTCTTTCCCTCGCAGCTCCAGCTCAGGCCGAGCAGCCCTTCCACGTGTAGGTGACACACGGGTGGGTGTGCTCGAGCACCTGTACAGCCAAAGGCTGGCAAAAACTAAAACTAGGTTATTAAAGTACAGTTACTGTAGCTGCTTTTATCCCTGGAATTGCTTCCCTCCAGGACTGGCCCAATTTACAGCCCTTTCATTAGAGGTTCACCTGCCCTGCAGAGGTGTGGAGTGTCCTTTCAGGAGCCCAGTGGTGTCTGGAGAACAGGATAATCTGCAGAGGGCAGGTGATTGTCAAACAGCCGTGCCACATATTCAGATAACTGAGGAAAATAAATCCAAATCAAACGGGATTTCAGCTTTGGTCCAAGGCATAATGAGGGCCAAGTGAGGCAGCCTTTTCTCAGGCAGAATTTTGCTTTTCTGCTGAAATAAACTATCAATTACCACATGAAAAGCAGAGAATACAGGGCTGGGAGGGTGGCCAGGGCCTCCCAGAGTGCCCTGGTGGGGTCTCAGCAAGTTGTCCCTTTTCCTGCCTTGGAGCAGTGTGCCTGCCTGGGAGGAGCCCCGGGAAGGGATCCCAGCCAGCAGATTTGGATAACAAAGCTCTCCCAGCTCGTGGGAAAGGGGCCCTTGCAGAAGCCTGGCCCAAACACAAACCCTTCCACCTCTCCTCACTGGAGCTGCACCCCTCCACTGCTGTTTGCTCATCAGAACTCATCTTGTTAATTTATTACACCCTGACAGCACCAGTTTAATTCCTTAGAGAACAGCAGTGAATATATTGGAAAAGCAAGTTTCCATTCCTATTTTTCCTTTGGGGAGAGAAAAAACGACTTCATGAGGATCACAGATCTGCTCACGAGCCCTCTCCCAGCCCAGCCAGTGCAGCCCTGGCTGGTGCTGGAGCATGCCCTGCCCCGGGGCAGTCACACCACAGCCCACCCCGGGCCAGGCTCCATGTCCAGAGCTGCTCAGGAGCCCAGGGCAGCAGCCAAAGCTCCCTGTGCAGGGACCACCGTGAAACGTGTCAGGTACAGCAGGTTTTAATCATCCCCACAACACACTTCCACTAAATCTGAATTATTACAGCTGGGTGTGCCTGCTCCTGCAGGGCCCTTGGGGCTCTCCCACCCAGCATCTCTTGGGGCCTCTGTGTTGTTTTCCCCAGATTAATTAAGGTCTGGATTCAAGATTTTTGTCAACGTCTTGGCAAAGGTTTATGGAGGTCCTTAGGGTTAATTTATAATCCCCTCAAGAATAAGTAAATATTTAAACTTCCCCCAGTGGTGTAATTGAATGTTTTAATTCATGCTGGTAGACAGAGTCAGGCAAATGCTTCTATTGCTGGAGTTATTTATTAAATAAATGAAAATAAGAAATCACTTCTGTCACTTTGCCAGAGTGTGTAGGAGAGTGCTGCTCCTGACAGCGCTGGCCCCACATCACACCTGCTCAGCAAAGGGCCAGGTGAGCGTGGGGTATTTTATTTCATTTTAGCTGAACAACCAGAAAACAACCAACAGTGAGGGAGCTGAGCTGCCCAGGGACTGCTGGGCAGGGGCCCAGGGAAGGAGG